>CM054820.1:21138010-21449583 GCA_028984105.1 Lavandula angustifolia
TCGAAAGACTTTAAGGCAAGGATTCATCGCTTTAGGAGGTAGTCTTGATAGGTCTCTGTTGTTGTTTTGCTTAGTGTAGCAAGTGACGTATCCGTACTGAATTTCACATATATATACATATCATATGTTACTTGGCCTTACAACCTCTTATTGTCACCATGGCCTACTTTGTCTTACTTTAACACTCAGAATCACCTAAGTGACTACTGACTCACACACTCATTGCTTATCTGTGTTTGTCTGTTTTTGCTAGGTTTGATTGATGTCTAAGAGGAAATTGTGTTGGGAATTTTTTTTTATGAGATAATTCTGTAAACTCCCTATGGTCCTCAGTAGATTAGAAACTAGAAAGTGCAACTCTACTGATTCTTCTTGTAACATTTGTAAGGAGTTTGTACCTGATAGTTTATAGTGTTATCTGATAGTGATAGGTTTTGCCATCATCAAATAGGGGGAAATTGTTGGGAGATGATTCAGCAGTAGAATGTTTAGAAGATTTGGCTGATCCCAAAACCTTAATTTGATTGGTGAACCATTCCTTGGTCTCTGAGAGTTTCAGACTCAGTAGACTTGCTTTCAGCATGGTCCCAGGCTCAGAAGCTCTGTCTGCTGAACCTCAGTAGACTATCCGCCTCAGTACCATGGTGTGAAGATTCAGTAGTGTTGGACTCAGCAGGAGCAGCATACTGAAAGGTGTTCAGGAGTCAGTAGAACTAGACTCAGCAAAAGTAGTTTATTGAACTCAGGGTCGACCTTTAGTAGAGTTGAACTAAGCAGGAGTATACTACTGAACCCCTGGTCAAACTCAGCAACGGCCTGACGGTTTCCTTCACTGTCAGTGATCTTCAAAGTATAAATCAGTAGAGTTGTCCGAGGTCGTACACATCAGAGAAGTCAGCTTTAGTATCTGCCTTGAAGTTTAAATGTCTCAACAACCTCCTACACCTCGACCAATGACAAGCAACCAGCTGTCAAAGTAATTGGTAAAAACTGCAAGTCAACCACTTTCCTGAAAAACATAGTGGACTCTGCACGATTTCAAAAGAGCCGTTAGCTACCCAAATAGAGTGACACGTGGACAGTTCATCTCCAACGGATCTATCCATAGCTCACCTCTATAAATAGTGGGAAAATCAAATCGTTGAAATAATAAGAATATCATCAACATACGAGCATCAAGCAAACAAGAACACAAGATTTCCGCGACGAACTGCAAAGAAAACAACCAACCGCAAAAAACACTTACACTGCTCGAAGGGAACCTAAGCTTTCATAGAATCAAAGCCTCTAGCATCCAAGTGAAAGAACACGAACCCAGAGAGATTATTCCTCACTGTTCTTCACTCTAGAAGCCATTTCTTGTTCCCTTTCCCTCTAACCTAGGCTCAACTGAACTTATCTATAGCTTAGAACCGAAGGAGTTCATCTCTTGAACTGTTCTTATTGTTAAGAACCCCTTCATCGTTGGAGAATCGTTCAAACATATTTTGTTTGACTTTGTAAACTGAGACTTGCTCAGTATAATCACAAGGCTGTGTTTGTCCTGTGTACAAACCGACTGAGACTAACTCAGTATAATAAAATAGCCTCCTGCCTTGTTCAGGAAGTAGACGTAGGATTTTGGATATCCGAATCACTTTAAAAGTCGCTGTGTCTTTTACTGTTGCATTGATTTACTGTTCATTCTAAAAACCGTTTACAAAATCATTCAACAGAGTTTCAGTAAAAAGCTTAACTGAGTGCACTAATCTACTGAAATAGTTTAAATTAATAAAGTTCTCAAACCAAACTGAATCGGGCCTACACTATTCCGCACGCTACTGAACTTCTACTGAACGGTACTGAATTCTGACATCAGTCAGTTAGCAGACCTCAGTATAGTCAGTCACTCTGTCCACGCGATCCAGAACAACTTGTCTGGTCTACTGAATTCATTCAGTAGACAATCTCTGTAAATCAGACTGTTCGCATTCAAGTTTGAGAAAAAGATTTTTAGGTGTATTCACCCCCCTCTACACCTGAATGTTTGACTCGGGACCAACAAACCGTAACTATCGGTTCAAACCGTAGTTGGAATCATGAATGGCATATATAAGCATGAATTTGAAGGTATTAAGAATCTTGTTGGTAGAAGAAAAACTTGGGCACTGAGGAAATGGTACAAGAAGCTTGATTTTCATGCTTGAAATCAACTTTGTTAGATATTAGGCTAATCATTGTTGCTACTTTAAGAAGGTTAACTACAGGTTTGCTACCTTGCTGTTATACGTTGATGAAATATTGGTTTCAGGAGTAAGATGGCATAATACCGGTGATCCAACTTAGTTTTAGACTAGGGCTCAAATTATAATCTGAATCTAATTAGGGTTTTATTCTTCTTTAGATTCCTTGTAATCATATTCAAAATCATAGTACATAATCTTGGCTTGGTTGCGCCCCCAGACATAGTCGAAGATGAAATGAACTCGATAAATAATTCTTGTGTTATTTTACTTACTTTATCTGTATCTTTTTCCGTATATTTCCACGTATTGTAAAACATGGTACACCATTTTTAGAGTCCCTATATTCAAATTATGTAACATTTATAGGCCTTCCACTTTCCACACTCTATCGGGGATAAATCTCAACCCCAGTCAATAAGTTCTTGGCTTCATCATTAGTTACCTTTGTCATAAAATATAACAAAACTAAACATTATTCCGAAATATGTGTACATATATTTGATTGCAATTTGTCATGATAAAGATCTTCGTTGTAGAGACTGGAGATCGAATTATAATAGTAATACATTCCTTAGTTCCGATTTAAGGGACTTGTTCAAAAATAAAATGAATTAACGGTGAAAGTGTTGTTAGATATTACGCAAATCATGTCACGATATGTGTCAAAAAAAAGTTATGATCGTGTAAGTATATATGTTTATCATATCCTATTTTCGTTTAGGCGTCTATCATATTTTTTATAATCATGTTGATATGAAATTTAATATGGTTATATGAATCTACAAGTCACTCTTGCTCTGTCCCAACTCATTTTAATTTTTTAGTCAATAATTCTCATTAAGAGTGGACCGAGTGGTTGAGATATATATTTCTTATGTTTCAGTTATTTATTGATAAATGTTGGTACAGTCTATGGTTATAAGTAAATTTCACTTGTATACTAATATTTGGGGAGTGGACTTGTTCAAATTATTGTGTTTAATTAATGAATTTGTGTCACCAATGAAATAGTGATACATGACCGCATTTAACAATTATAGCAATCAAATGGTGACACTAGTTTTATTTTGTATTTCAAATAATTCTTACTCCTAGGGTTAACAAATTCAAACTATGGTATATAATGATTTAAAAAATACGTGTCACTATTCCATTGGTGTGACATGAAGTGAGACACAATAAGAGGGATAGATGATCTCATGGCCCTAATTCGACTTTCGTAACTCTGCCGAAATGAATTATTTTAGATATTTGAGTTAAATATAGTCATGTGTCATTATTCATTCCAATATTTTAGATTTATTCAAATACTTTTTAGTAAGTCATAAAGACATTAATTACTTAATTATCCATATACTCGCACATGAGGAGGTTCACATGTGAACAACCTCTTATCGTGTGAACGTGTGGACACTGTACTTTAAAGACAAACGTACTGCACTTTAAAGACAAACATACTGCATTTTAAAGTGCAATACTTAAAGTGCAGTACATTTGTTTTTAAGTGCAGTTTGTAAAGTGCAGTATTAAAGTGCAGTATATTTACCTTGAAAGTGCAATACGTTTGTCTTTAAAGTGCAGTGTTCACACGTTCACACGATAAGGGCTGTTCAGACGGGAATCACTCCCTAATCGCACATTTATAATTTCAGTCGTCATGAGAAAAAATCACAAAAATATATTTATTTTAATTTATTGCAAGAAGCATATTAATTGTGGATTTAGTTTTATTTCAATAAGGTGATGATTTCACATAAGAAGAGGATCGAATACGAATCAGCAGATCGAATACAAATCAGCAAGTCGGAATTGAGACACCACAAACGTCAGCGACCTTCTTAGCGTTGGGAGAATCGATGAAGGGTTTGAAAAGTGGGTTTTTGATGTACTCGCAGAAGCATGGCTCTTGCTCCTTCAGCTTACTACAACACTCGGTCGATGGTTTTAGGCCGAATGATATTGCCGGGAAACAAGAGATCAGCTCCGTCACATTGCAAGTCGCCGGCGCTGTCTCATGAACTTGTGCGTGCGCGGTCACCACAAAAACCAAGAACAAAGCAGCTACAACACTCTTCATCATTTTCACCCTACAAAAGATAATATTATTTGTATTACTCCTTTTTGCAGTTGGAAATTTTATGCTTAATTGTGAATAAAAATGTTCAATATTTATAGTAGTGGAGCTGAGTTAGTGCTTTTTTAGTTTATGTAACCAAATTTTATATTTTTGTTATATTTTAATAGATTCTTGTCATAATTAATTATTTTAGATAGTATACAATTGTAATCATCTCTTATTTGGTAACTATGAGAATTATTAAATATTTTTTGATTACTACATTGTCAATGTTTTCTTCTATTTTCCAAATTTGATGTCTATGAGTATTTCTTGCGGTTAATCTTGGGTATCCTAAATAATTTAATATTTTGCAATATTTTGGGCATATCGCATTTGAAATTAATTACTCTCTCCATTTCATTAATTCTATCATGTAGGGTTTCGACATGAAAATTAAAAAACATGTCTTATGTGTGTGAATATGACTTTTTGTAATTTTTAGTATTATCTTCTTTCCTTTTTTCAAACATAGGACAATATTATTGTGACAATCCAATTAGAAATACAAGATAGTATTATATAGAGAGAGAGGGAGTATTTGCTAATAAACTTCTACAAAATATTAGCAAATCCGCAAGGTTCAAATATAATGATTATTTAATTAAATGAGTGTAACAATTACTTGCCTACCTAAAATAATGTATAATTGATTTTGTAGTACTATTTATAACAAATTGTTGTAATTTGATTTATGCAATACTAATATTGCACCCGTGCTATGCATGAAAAAAAAATTATATTTCAAGGAAAAATTATTATTACTATTTGACGAAAAATTATTATTTCATGATCCTGTAAATGTGATGATGTATGTGTATACATATACGTGTTTAAGTTTCTTTAAATTATAAATAATCAACACCAATTCACAAGATATAATCTTTACATGAAAAACATATACTTTCGCTGTCCGAAGGATGGTGTTTCATTTCTTTTTTACACGTATAGTAAGGAGAGTTGTTAGTTGTGAGAGAAATGATGGATCCCACAAACAGAGAGTGGTTAGTTGTGTGTAACAAAATTACCATTTTTGAAATTGGACAAGATGGTTGGGACAAAGCAAAAAGGAAAGCGAGACAAGATAAATGGGACGGAGGGAGTACATTTCAAAGTTTGTGCAATTTAATCTCAGTTCTTATATTTTGAATCTCGGCATCAAATATATAAAGACTTAATTCTATAATCATCAACAAAGTAAAAGTTGTGTTGTTTGAGTGTACTTGAATGAATTCCCATTTTCTATAAATTTTCGTAAACTTCTTTAAAGACGACATTTCTCATAAATGTTGAGTTGCTACTTTTAAGATCACACACCAAGATCTTCAATCCTGTTCGTTTTGTAACACACGATACTGCCACATACAAGTGACCATGGGTAAACACATGTTTCTTCAACAACAAACCAACACAACTTAAAGATTGTCTCTGACCTTTATTAATAGTAATTACATAGTAGACAATAATCAAAATCTGACCTCTTTGAAATTTTGAATGACAATCTTAGATCAGACAGTGTAAGTGAGATTCTAGGTATCAAAACTCTATCTCCAACATTTTGACCAATGATCACATTAACTTCCAACATATGATCGTTGAGTCTTGTAATTGCCATTTACCAATCTAGTTCCATTGCACAAACCATTTACTTTGTATATATTTATGAGAAGTATAACCGGAGTTCCCACTTTTAATAACCATGGTTTGGTATCCCAAAACATGTAATCGTGTATAAAAACTCTAGTGTGTGAACGTCTTGGAGTAGAGAAGTGTTTCCTGAAGAACGACACATCATATCTAAACTTAAATATGTCCGTCCTTCTTCGTCTTTCAATAGTATTACATATTGATTGATAGACTCCCTCTACATCTAAAGTTGGTGCCAATATAGCTCACTCTTGCAGAAAATTTTGCATCATTGATCATATTGTTGCCTTTTGGAAACATACTCAACGATAGCTGCAATTGGATTCAGAATATTTAAGCAAGTTATCTTCTGGAATATTGACTGTGGATTCTCCATCATTTGAACCTCCTGTTGTCCCGTCTTCAATACATGCTATCCGCTCTAAAATCTTGGATATTTGTTTTGCTTTGTCTTGTAACTTTGTATTTTGTAGCCTCATGTTCTTTGTCAGTTTTAAAACTTGCAATATTTTCATAGATATGATGCTCATCATAGGTGTTTCCTTTAAAACTATAAGTCATGCTTCAGCCAAATCCCTTGCTTAATATTGCATTTAGAATCTTCATTTGTATCAATAAGATTTTAAAGCATGAATGCAATTCTTCAGCTGGGTAGGCTTATTCCACTCTAAGCCTTTATTGTAGCTATTAGTTATAACAATATTTAATTACTATAGTAATTAAATACTGGGATGCCTATGTTCTCAATTACATGTGGGATGTCATTATCAATGGCTCGATAGTCATTACCGTACCGAGCATATGAACACTACAGATTGACTCCAAAGGCGACAAAAGGCCACCACATCTACTGGAGACGAAGTGCCAAAGGCTAAAGTCCAGCTGAATGATGAATAAAGAAAGATCAATAACCTAGATAAGGTAGCCAAGAATGAGATCCTGCAGACTCTGAGTGATGGTGATCTTGGGAGAGTTAGAACTTGGAACACTGCAAAGAAGATGTGGGATACACTCAAGAAGCTGAGCGAAGGAAACGAGAAAATCAAAGATAACAAACTAAAGGCTGATATACGTAAACTTGATAATTTTATTTTGTAGGATGGCGAGCGGATCAAAGACATGCATATTCGATTCACAAACCTGATGAACGAGATCAACTCTCTTGGAAAGGTGTTCTCAAATAAGGAGCTGAATGAAAAGATCATTTAGGGACCCCCAAAGAAGAATGGAAGCACATAACCTACACTATCTAACGATCTAAAGAATTCAGCACACAATCACCTGAATCATTTTTCTCTGACCTTAAGGCTACTGAGATCGAGATTGAGCGTCTGACATTTCAAAGAAGAAGAAAGAAAGCTCAAAGACTATCACCTTTAAGGCTTCTAAGAAATGTGATAATCAAGAAGAATGGTCACATGAAGAATTACTAAAGGCTTTTGTTCTCCTTTACGTAACTCGAAAAGAGGTGATGAACGGAAGAGTAGCCGAAAGGACAAGTCCAAACACTACTCAAGATCCTCTCGAGCTAATAAAGATTATAGGAGAAGAGGAGAAGAAAAGTCTGAAGGATCATCTTCCCACAAGAAAGACTACAAAAAGAAAGACGATGACCCACAACCTTAAAACAATTAGTATGATTGTCCATAACTCAGCACCAAAGAACGAGCTGAGCGGAGAGTAAAATGTGACAAGTTCTTGAAGGAACGAAAAACATTCATTGCTGAGAATGGCACTTCAGGTTCATCATCATCAAGTAGTGAATTTGAATAAGAAAACAAGAGCAAAGAGATTTTCAGTCAGTCTGATGCTGATGAAGGTTACCTTTCTATGCATGCTGAAACTGAACCCGATTCAAAATCTAAATCAGAACCTAAAGTTTGCCTCATGGCCAACGACGAACTTGAGGTAAACTCTCAATGCTCTTCCATTAACTCCTCCACACAACACATATAAGACTGTAGCTCTGTTACAGAGGATTTCGAGCTTTAAGCTGCATATGATGAACTGCTAAAGAGTTATAAAAGTCTGGAAAGACTCTTCACGATTCTTAACAAATAGAATGAGATAATGTATGAAAAGATGAAAGATTTTTGAAAGTCGGAGCAAACTGAGACTAACATCGATCAGCTTGTCGAAAGACTGACTGAAGAACTAAAAGATCAAAAGTCTGAGAACAAGAAACAAGAAGCTCAGCTAATAGTCTTAACCAAAAAGTTGACTAAGAAAGATCTCAAGCTAAGAGAACTCAAGCAGAAGTATGCTAACCTTCAACTCCACCACGACAAGCTACTAAGATCTGAACAAGACAAAAGAATTCTTACCACCAGCTACGATGATGCTCAAAAGTTGTTTGATCAGATGATTTGACAACAAATACTTCCAGGACAAAATGAAGGCATATGGTACAATGTTCAGACCAACAGAGCAGTATATGATAGATCTCAAAATGGATTAAAGATCACTCAGGTGGCAGATTTACAAATTAAATTCATAAAAGCTACAACACAACGTGAACTCACTTCACTAGAAACAAATAAAGCTAAGAAAGGCAAAGAAAAGAAACCTGAACCTGATCCATGCAAAATAGAGGGTCCAAGCTGCGTGATAAATATAAATCAACCTGAACCAAAGGATTAGCACGAAATTAAAATTTCATAAAAGTATCAGGCTGAGACCTTAAGGAAGAGGTATACAGCTCTAAGATCCAAGACATCATGGACATGTTGGGATTTTGTATACTGGAAGCAAATTTTATGCTTGTATACAATGTGTTTTGTCCCTACCACTATTTTATTCTCCTATCTGATAAATAAATATATTTGCACATGTTATCCTTTATCTTGTATAAAAGTTAGATTTGTGTAGTGTGTCGGGTATCACAGAAGACAACACAAATTGGTTGAACTGACAAGATATAAACAGTTATCACATCTGAGACAACTTTAGGATAAGTTGTCGGTTTAAGCTGCAGTTTGGATAAGAAGTGGCTTGTCTTAGCTGTTTGTCTTTATTGGTACACTGAAGGTGGTGTATTGATGGATCACAGTGAGATGTGTTCTCCTAACTGACCTTAGTGGAGAACCAAGATCTCGGTGACTTAGCTGGTCTTAAGCTTGGTAAGACTTCAGCTGAGTGCATTTGACTATCTATCACTTTGACCTACTATGGTGAACGTCATCGCGACTGGATCTACGTATATTGGGTGTTAGTAGTTATTTGTGGCTCAGGATGGTTGTCTGTATCTTGCAACCGTATCCTAGTAAAATGGGTTGATAATATCCCCTGAGGAACTCGAAAGGATTAGCACACTAAACCCGGCCGGTTGATTAAGTTCAGGTGTGTTAATAAGGTCGAGTGGTACTACTCAGGAATATAAGATGTTAATTAATTTAAGCTGTCAGTGAGCTTAATTAATTAACAGATATTTCTATCTTAAATACGGAGATCGATTAAGTCTAAAATACAAGCCCATGCTCAAGTTGGGATAAAGGGGTAAGTCAGCACATATTCTCTAGTGAAATGAATATGTGTTTATTAATTAATTTTGCTCTGGGCTGAGCATAGATAATTAATTAATTTGAGGCCCAACTTTATTTCTTGTATTAGATCCCTGATCTGGCCCAATTAGTTGCCTAGTTATTTATTGTCTCTCAGAAATCATTATTAATAGATTAATGTATTTTTATATTATTTAATAATGTTATTTATCTGGAATTAATTTGTTGGGCCAATTAATTGATAAATATTAATAGCCCAGTGGATTAATTAATTGTATTATGGGCTAATTATGCGGAAGCCATTAGGAATATAATTAAATTAATGGGCTACAAATATATTAATATTATATTGACTTTTGAAGCTTATATATATTAGTATTCTGTTCAGAAACAGAATACACAGATACACAAATTATACACGCGCACGGCGTGAGTATAAGGGAGACGATAGTCTTATTTTCTCCAGTTCTCTGACCACCCAGAGGGAGAAAAAGGCCGAGAAACAGATTAGAAGATCTAACACATGAGCAACAATCAGAGCCGCGACAACATACGAAGGAGGAAGGTATCGATTCCTAACCTAATATTTCCTTCAATTGGTATCAGAACCTGGTTTAGGCTCTGATTGTTGCTGTTAGGAGCATGATTAGGGTTTATTTCCGTCGTTATCAGGTTATTTTTCGTATTTGGGGCATCCTGCGAGCCACTGTTTTGACCCCGTTGTAACGTTTTTCTCATGAGAAAATCCACGTATAGTTGATAGGACCAATGTGTTACGTGATTGTACTGCTTTTGTACTGTATTTTGGTTCGGGTTGCACGAAAATTGAGGCACGACGGCGTAGGAGGATGAAAAAAGGTGAAACCCTAGAAACTAGCAGAACACGACCGTCGCCTTGAGGAGGCGCGTGGGGGCACGGGCCGACTCATATGTCCGATCCGTTCGGAAAGTTTTGTTCTTTTTTGTTAGCTTCGTCTAGATATATCACACGACCCATTCCGATTTATGATTTGTCCGGAATAGCGTCGGAAAGGAGAAGTGGTCGTGCTGTCCAGAAATCCCCAATTCGGACGAAAACCCTAATTCGGCTAGGGTTCCATCGCATCTTGCGGCGGCGATTCCCGGCGGGTTTGAGGTCCGATTTCCGATCGGCTTGGACCGCTGGATTCCTCGTCACACAAGCTTCGTGTTGATACATCGTATGGGATCATCCGATCCCGGATGCGACTGAAATCGACATCTGAAGTTCGTTGCGGATCACCATGAATGAATTTTTCCGGCGAATCGTTTCAAAATTGAGGGAAATTAATGGACGATTTCGGCCGGAATCCGTTCATGGTGGCCTAAAATCGTCCAAGGATCATTACCCATGAATCAATTGAACGAATCATGGATCGAAAAGATATAATTTCGCAATGACAAAGCCGGCGGCGACGGGTTGCGGGACTCGCTGAAATCCCATCGTTGTGGCTGAAATTGGCCGCCGTTCTTCACAGCCCAGACGTCTGTGAGACGTTTGGAAGGGTCGGGGACGACGGAGGAGACGGCGGGAGGCAGCGGCTGCCGCACTCAGCGACAGGCGCAGAACGCGCGCGCTCCCAGCCGGTTTTCCGGCGACATGGCTGGCCGACGAGGGGCGTCTAGGCTGCGGACGACTCCCTCTGTGGACGGCGGGCTGCGGCGATGTGATTTTGTGAAGAAGACGATGCTTACGTGGCGCGCTGACGTAGCACGCCACGTCAGCCCTTGCCGACTTAGCTGCCCATGTGTCTGCCACGTCTCTGCCACGTGGCAGACCCCCTGATGACGTGGCGACGACAGTTTTCGATGCAGTTTTCAAATTCAAAGATTTTGAAAATCGAAGAGCTGTATTTTGATCGGGCTATGTAATAGTTAGGAATTATGTGTTTTAAAGCCCGATAACGACGTTTTAAATTTCCTATTTGCGCATTTATTTATTATTATGCTTTAGCATGCGATTATGTGATTAATTGCGCTTAGAAAAGCATGTAAATAGTATTTATGTCGTTATTAAGCATGTTTTAATTTTCGCGAGCATGTTTTATTATGTGCGTTTAGAAATTGCATGTTTAGGAATTATGTGATGATGCAGGATTCGTAACAAACCTTTTGAATAAAAAGACTAAGCAATTTTAAATTAAATGTTTAATTAGATTCTATTAATTTGGATATTAAACACTTAATTGGACCTCCATTAATTGAACTCTACACGAAAGTAGTAAGATTATGTAAGTAAACGTCCTCATGCGTGGCTTGGTTGCATTTTTGAGCTACCAGTTTTGTGAGATGAGTTTTCCAAAACAATATTTGATTATTATTGAGTAGTGGGAGCAAAGCCGTAAACGTCCACCTGCGTGGCTTGCGTGCCTATTAAACACGAGTACTCTAGAAGATAATAATTAAATAAGATGGCTAATTAGATCAAATTGAATGCGGCATGGTTCGAGTAAATATGTCAATTCAAGAATTTGATTCTATTTTGGTCAAATTAATGGTCAATGCTTAGATGTCACCGCAGGTACAATTCACTTCCCTCGAAGTCCTTTCCCGCGTTTTAATAGAGACATGGTCTAGAATATCAAACTATTAATTCCATTCGTCTTAAGAACCTAGGCGTGGATTGGAATTAAAGAGCTAGGTAAATAGCTTGGTTTAGTGTTACGCTAGTAAATGTCCACCTGCGTGGCTTGCTAGTGGAATTCCTAGAGCAGTTCGAGGTTTTTAATATCATTGTTTTTACAAAAGGTTACAATGATTATTAATTACGAATTATGTGCAATATTAATTTCATACATGCTTTTAAATTACATTTTTCAGATATGTCTATTCGAATATTTTATTTTTTCAAGTTCCTAAACAGTCTCACCAACCAAACCCTAATGGGTTTAACAATTTTAAATAATTTCATTGAGTGGAAGAGAAATTTTACCTCTCCCAATAAATACTCTGCAAAGGTCCTATAAGAACTTCTGTTTTAGGACCGCTATGTCTAAGAACGAGTTTACTATGAGTATGTTACTCAAATCTGTTGGGTGATGATTCTATCCTCAGCACAGTCATACTTAGTGGGAAATGATTCTATCTTAACTGACCAAAGCTCAGTAGCCTCGTGCTCTGAATTCGGTTGAAGATTTGAAGATCCCAAAACCCTATCTGATTGGTGAACCATTCCGTTGTAATTGTTTTTGTCTCCGAGGGTTCAGACTCAGAAGACACTCTGCTCTGGTTTAGGCGTTCAATAGATTATCAGCCTCAGCACCAGATGTAGAAGACTCGTGAGATCTTGGACTCGGCGAGAGCAAAGATATCGAAGGAGTCAGTGGAACTGAACTCAGCATGAGTAGTTCACTGAACTAAGAGCTGACCTTCAGTAGAGTAAATTCAGTACTCTCTACAGGATCAGACTCAGTAACGGCAGACAGTCTTCTAAACTGTCAGATCTTTTGAACGACAATCAGCATAGTCAAATACGAGGAAGAGAGAAGTCAGCTTCATTATGCCTCGAAGTTTGTTCTGTCTCAACTACTTTGCAAAACCTCGACGAATGACAAGCAGACACCTGTCCTATACCTACTAAAGCTGTAAGTCAACAACTTTCCAGAAAAGGAGGGAAAGGACACTGTTACTCTACTTCAAAAGAGCCGTTAGCTACCAAAAGAGAGAGAAAGGAACAATTGTCTCCAACGGATCTTTCCAAGACTCTTCTCTATAAATAGAGGGATCATTCGAAATTTGAAGCTAACGAGAAAACGCAAGAACACAGAGCATTCAACGAGCAAATCAAAAAGGCCTAAGTCTTCCGCAAGAACTCGAAGAATATTTCTCCGACGAAAGACTACAATCTAGCTCTTAGGGAACCAAGCTTAACCGATATACAAACCTCTAGTATCCAAACGACGTTACACGAACCCAAAGCTAAACTCAGTTGTTCATCGTTCTAGAAGCAACATTCTCATTCCCTATCCCTCTAACCCTAAGCTCAACTGATCATATCCATAGCTTAGACGAAGGAGTTCATATTTGAACCTAATCCTTATTGTAAAAGGACTCCTTCACTGTTGGAGAGTTTGTCAAACACTTTAGTTTGATAACCGTTGTAAACTGAGACTTGCTCAGTATAAATTCCAAGACGCGGCTTTGTCCTGTGTACAAGCTGACTGAGACTAACTCAGTATAATAAATAGCCTCCTGACCTTTCGGGACAGTGGAGGTAGGATCCTGTGTATCCGAACCACTTTAAAAATCTGTGTCTCTCGCTTGCTCTCTTATTTACTGTTGCACTGATTTTAACTGTTCATACTGAAAATTATCCTTTAAAATCATACAACTAAGTCTCAGCATACTTAACTGTTTAAAGTGATGATGTCTGGAGGAACCTGATGACTGAGCGGTACATGGGCGCTGAAAAGAAGTTGGAGGCTATGCTAGCAAGCAACAAGCCTAAGCACTGCAAGGAAGGACTTGGTTTCAGCAAGGGAGCTTCCTCATCTACCCCAATACACTCAGAAGTGCGACTTGCTGATAGATTTGTTAAAGGGGAGACAATCAATGCAAATATTCTGAACCCCTTAGCAAGGAATAAACAAAAGATGACAGCACCTCATCCTACACGTCAGCAATCTGACCAAAAGATCAGTACCAAAACACCCCAAGATCCGAGAGTCAGAAGAAGAAGAAGATCGCATAAAGGCAAAGGTCAGCAGTCCACCAGTTCAGAAGATCCGGACTCCTGAACCAGAAAAGCCTAAGAAGTCAGCAACGACCAGTCCAGTGGTCAAATATGTTGACTCAAGTGGAAAGAAAGCTGCCCGAGACCACCGGGGTCGTTAGACAGATTTGGGTTACTAAAACTAACATCTAAGGACCCAAAATCAAGAATAAAGGGTACCTG
This sequence comes from Lavandula angustifolia, assembly GCA_028984105.1. Classification (NCBI taxonomy): domain Eukaryota; kingdom Viridiplantae; phylum Streptophyta; class Magnoliopsida; order Lamiales; family Lamiaceae; genus Lavandula; species Lavandula angustifolia. The sequence continues at coordinate 21,152,411 of CM054820.1, forward strand.
AATATAATTCTGTTTTGCAGGTGGACAAAGATCCTTGGTATGTGGACAGCGGATGCTCACGACACATGACGTACCAAAGGAACCTACTGAAGAATTATACAGCTGAAGAAGGACCCATAATCGAGTTTGGAGACAACGCTAAAGGCTACACAAGAGGATTCGGAACACTCAGCGTTGGAACTGCCACAGTTCCTAGAGTATCATATGTTGAAGGACTTCAGCATAACCTTCTCTCTGTTAGTCAATTTTGTGATAACTCGAATAGAGTGATATTTGACGCTGGTTTCGTGATATCATTGATAAATCCACCGGGAAAACAAGGTGTTATCGGGTTCCGCAAGAAGAATATCTATGTGGCTGACTGGAACTCAGCTGAACCTGAAGCTTGTTTGTTAGCGAAGAACGACAACCGAACGGGGTGGGCCGTGGCACGAGAGACTCGGCCATCTCAACTTCAAGACGCTTAACAAACTAGCAAGAAACACTCTAGCAAGAGGATCGCCGAATGAAGTATTCAAGCAAAGACACTCGGTGTGAAGCATGTCCGAAGGGAAAGCAAACAAGGAATCAAAATCCACTGTTCCATCTCCTTCCACCGATGGAATCCTTCATCTGCTACATATGGATTTGTTCGGTCCGGTCTCTCCGATGACGATCGAGGCAAGAAATATGCTTTAGTGGTCATCGATGACTACTCGCGCTACACTTGGGTCATATTCATTGCCAACAAGTCGACGTCAAACAGAGTTACCAAGGCTTCGAAAAGGCTCGAGTGTCGAGAAGAACACCAAAATTATCAAAATCCGTTCGACGGAGGAACCGAGTTCCTTAATTCTATGATGGAGGAGTTCCGCAAAGCAGAAGGAATAGAGCATGAGACATCGGCTGCACGCACACCTCAGCAAAATGGAGTTGCTGAACGGAAGAACAGAACTCTCAAAGAAGCAGCTAGAACTCTACTCGCAGACTTAGGACTCCCTGCCAAATTCTGGGCAGAAGCCACTGATACTGCTTGTTACACTCAGAACCGTTCTCTACTGACAAAGCAACATAAGAGAACACCATATGAACTATGGAACAGCAGGAAACCTTCTCTATCCTATTTCCATATTTTTGGGTGCTCATGCTTTATCCACAATAATGGGAAAGATCAGCTGAAAACTTTTGATAGCAAGTCAGATCAGGGAGTATTCTTAGGATACTCTCGGGTCAGCAAAGCTTTCAGAGTATTCAACTATCGAACCCTTTACGTGGAGGAAAGCCCTCATGTTGTTTTTAATGAGTTTGCTACTGAAGACAGGAGCAATAACTCTAATTCTGAATATGAGGACATCGAAACAAACTACGGGATCTAAGCCTAAAAGACGAAGTCAAGAAGATCCCGACTTTGTTGGGATGATGATTCGGATGAGGAATGCGAAAACAAGTCTCGAATCTCAACCGACGACAGAATGTAGGCGAGCCGATTGATTCTCCCGAAGTAATCAATCCCGTGTAATTCGAGTCAATGAAGAAACCCTAGAGGTAACTGAGACCACTACTGAGAATAACAACTCAGGGGGAACATCTATTAGTGTTCCTGAGCTGAATGCCCCTGAACCTGGTGACTTAGTAGATCACACTCTCATTACTGAAATGCTTCAATCTCAGAATAGTACAACTGAAATGCCTAACTCGCCTACTATCTGTGTTGAACAAATTTCAGATGAAGAACTGAAACATCGTAGATCGTGGCTGGACGCTGACACTGCTGATCTAATTATTGGAGATCCCTCAGCAAGAGTAAAGACAAGATCCAGATTCTGTTAAGGAGAAAGCGCCTTATATTCCTGCTTCTTGTCTACTGACGAACCTCAGACGATTGAGGATGCACTAAAAGATGCTGACTGGATCATAGCTATGCAGGAGGAGCTGAATCAGTTCACGAGAAACGATGTTTGGGAGCTTGTTGATAGACCCCGGCATCAACATGTTATTGGAACAAAATGGGTCTTCAAGAACAAGCGGGATGAAAACAACGTCATAGTAAGGAACAAATCAAGACTCGTGGCAAAAGGCTACCTTGTCGATGCCGAGGGAATAGATTTCGATGAGACTTTCGCTCCGGTTGCAAGATTGGAGGCAATTAGACTATTCCTGGCCTACGCAACACATCAAAGATTCAGAGTCTATCAAATGGATGTGAAGTCTGCGTTCCTGAACGGCGTACTGAAAGAAGAAGTCTACGTGGAACAACTGCCCGGCCTTCAGCAGGGCCATCAGGTGTATAGACTCAGAAAGGCTCTGTATGGGTTAAAACAAGCACCCAGGGCTTGGTATACCCTATCTGAGTTTCTTCTTCAGAAAGGTTTTCAGAAAGGCACAATAGACCGCACTCTATTCAACATTCGACTGGAAGACGATCTACTACTTGTGCAGATCTATGTAGATGACATCATATTTGGATCTAAGAATGTTATCATGTGCCAACAATTTGAAAAGATGATGAAGGATAAATTCGAGATGTCAATGATGGGAGAAATGAACTACTTCCTCGGTTTCCAAGTCAAACAATCTGAAAAAGGGACGTTCATTAATCAAGGCAAATACACTCGAGACCTCATCAAAAGATTCGATTGCACATCCGACAAACCTATCAAGATCCCGATGAACACAAACATGAAAATTGATCTTGATAAGGAGAGAGTATCAGTAGACCAAACTGAATTTCGTGCTATAATTGGTTCTTTATTATATTTAACAGCTACTCGTCCTGACATAACTTATGCTGTAGGTGTCTGTGCTCGATTTTAGGCGAATCCAAAGCAGAGTCACATGGACTCAGCAAATAAGATTCTCCGCTATCTCAGAGGAACACCTGACATGGGTTTATGGTATACAGCTGATGATAATATAGAACTAACTGGTTACTCTGATGATGACTATGCAGGGTGTAGAATTGACCGAAAGTCAACTTCGGGGAACGTGTCGTTCCTTGGCGCAAGTGCGATCTCATGGTTTTCAAAGAAACAGCACTCAGTAGCCACGTCAACTACTGAAGCTGAATACATGGCTGCCGGAAGTTGTTGCGCCCAAATCCTTTGGCTGAGACAGCAGCTACGAGACTATGACGTCATTCAGAATGAAGTGCCAATCTTCTCGCGACGATGCCGGTGCCATTGCAATCACTCAGAACCCTGTAATTCACACAAGATGCAAGCACGTGGACATCAGACATCACTTCATTTGTGACCATATCGAAAAGAAGGATATCAGGATGGAGAAGATCCACACTGATCGACAAAGGGCTGATATACTGACCAAGCCTCTAGCTGAATCCAGATTCAGAGAACTTTCAGTAGAGCTAGGTTTGCTGGATCCTACCGACTCCCGGTCAAGAAAAGGTTTCGGGAGAGGAGCATTCGATAAGGGGGAATGTTCACTCTCGCATCGAGTAAACTCAGTACGTAGAGACAATAACCATCTACACGAGGTATCAGCTGACTACGATGTTCAGCTGACAGGTTTGCGTATCTCTACTTAGTAGTATCTAATAGAACTGTAATATGCATTGGTTGCTCAGAATCAGCATCGTAATTAATATCTCAAGGATTGTCATTTAATGTTAACGACTTACATTTAATGCACGACATTCCATGCATAAGTATGCTAAACTCTGCCACGCATTTAATGCATATCGTATCATAGTTACTACTTAGGCAAGTTACAACTGGCTTTTGACTTAGGCGGCAAATTTGATCATTACCTATAATAGACCTTTTTAATCTTGACCGTCCATCTCATAAAAGCTATTTTAAACTAGGTCATTGATCGATAACTGTTCATCTTCACCTTGATATATATATTTTTTTCGATCATAACTTAGAAACCGCCATTAGCATACTTCCAATCCTTAACTCCGAAAAATCTGAAATCTTTTTTTTGCAAACCCCTCTTGCGTATCTCTTAAACGATTAGATTTCTCATCGGTATGATATTAGATCTGTTAAAATAATTTATTCTCTCTTTTCAGAATCGCTATGCAGACTGTTTTATTAAAATCGATACTGATAGACTTCTCTTGTAATAGATATAATGGCAAGTACAAACATTTCAGTCATCGTTCCAGGGAACATGCAGGAAATCCTGGATAAAGACCGTGTCTGGTGCGAACCAGTCATGGAATTCGACGCCTGCGATCTTGAGTTCATGGACGAAATCTTCGCTGCCCTTAGAGAATCGGGTCTGGAAGGATTTCTCTCAAGGAAGCCGACGTTCTTCCTTCCGAGACAAGTGTCTGAGATCTATCTCAACTCAGACTCGGTGTCTGGCGACATCATTGGTAGTTTTGCAGTTCACTCTGTCGGCGATGCTTCTATACAACTAAAGCGGATGTCTATCAAGGAGGCACTGAAGAGGAGCTTCGATCTACCTGCTGAAGGAGTCAGCACCGTTGGATATAACGACGATATGATAGACGACTACCTATCAATCTTCTGCGGAAAACCCACAGCGTTCAGAGCCGCTTTCCCGAAGAATAGTATGCTGCCTCAGTACCGAGCCTTGGCGTACATTGTGACGCAGCTACTGTCAAGCCAAGCGGGTTCATTCGATCAAGTATCGAGACCCAAGATACAGCTTATGATGGCGATCTATGACAGAGCGAAGATTAACTGGACGGAGTTCTTTCTCCGAGAGTTCATGACTCAAGCTGCTAAATTCGACAAAGCAACATGCAAGCTGAGCGCAAAAGGCAAGCTTCTATATGGACTGAAGCTATCGGTCTTAATTCAAGACTTCTGCGGAGATGACCAAATCACACTCGATGACAAGCTATATTTTAATGTGAAGAAGGTTAGATTCCACAACAGAACTGCTGCACTTCAGCAAATAGGGACAAGACCCTCAGCTCAGCAGGTCACGCCTCAGAAGACCACGCCAACAAAGAAACGGTCTCCTCAAGCAAAAACTCCTAAGGCACCGGCAAAGCGCCTGAAGAAAAGCATTCCTGCTGTGCCTACTGAATCCGAGGCGAAGATCGTAGGCTACTGGCCGAAACCGCCGAACGTCTGCAGACGGCCGATGCAGCTGATTGATGAGTCAGTGTCCTCAGAGAAGACTCGGTCAATGGAGAAGGCCATCTCCACTGAACAAGCTGTAGAAGTGGACCAAGGGGTTCAGACTGAAGAGGCCAAGAGCGGCGATTTAGAAACCTTGGACAGTCCACTCAACGCTCAACCACTCAGCAGTATGCCATCTGCTGAGAAACCGCTGTCTCCAATAGATGTTGAAGACTCGGAGACAACATCTGAAGAGGAATATGTCGGAATGGAAGCTTCAGCCATTCTATCTCAAACATTCTGAGAGATTGTTGAGCATATACCGGAGATTTCTTGCCACTCTGATCTAGTGACTATTGCCAAACAGGTCAGACTCCATATGCTTTTAAGATTCCAGGAGTTGCCCAATCAGCTACGCCTCATTCTTCACTACACCTGCGAGCAACTGCATGAAGAGGAGCTGGTTATAAGGCAGCAGATAGGCTACTCACAGCCTGCTGACCTCGGCACTCTGGAGGACCTAAGAGCCGTAATGCTGGCCTTGCTGCATGAAAGGCAGCAGGCTTCAGGCTCAGCCCCTTCAGACGGGTCGGACCACGACGGTCAGGACCCACCCCATGATTCAGGCCCCGGAAAGCCTGATGAGGAACAACCCCAGGACAAGGATACACCCACTCCTACTGAACTACCACTCAGTATCCTTGGCCTGTGAAGTCGGCGGCTGGTACTTCAACTTCCGCAGAGCCTGCTCAGCTCTTGCTGAAATCAACATTTGAAGTAGCGCCCAGCCCCAAAGGCCGACGCTCGAAGTCCATGGCTAAGGCACTAAAAAGCCAAGGAACTCAGAACAGGGCTCTCGCCAAAGCCGTCCACAAAACATGGAAGCAAACTGCTCAAGCCACCAACGCTGAGCTTCAGGGGCTGAGATCTTCCATTTCACAATCAGCTGCCCCTGATGTCTCTTCCATTGTCTTTAACGCACTGGCACAGCGGAAAAAAGGACTTTGATAATCAGCTCAGAATAATTCAGGAAGGAAAGGCCAAACTGCTTGAAGAATTCAAGGCCGCTCAGTCCTCCCATACTGAATCAATCTCAAACCAATCCCCGGCCACTGAGCTCAGACTCGACAATATTCAACAGGCCTTTGAAGGAAAGGTTTCTGAGAAGCTGAATGACTTTAAGGCTGCAGGTCAACTCTGAATTCAGTGAACTGCTCCTGCTGAGTCCAGTTCTACTGACTCCTTTCAGTACGCTGCTCCTGCTGAGTCAACACTACTGAGTATGAATACCTCTCAGTATGCTGCTCCTGCTGAGTCCAGCACTACTGAGTCTTCACTCTATGGTACTGAGGCGAATAGTCTACTGAAGGCTAGGAATAGTCTGATTGCCTCCAATCTTGCAATTGGAGCGAATGTTTCGTCGAAATCTATCCCTTCGGCTTGATAGTAGCCTTTTGCCACGAGTCTTGCTTTGTTCCTTAGTATGACGTTGTTTTCATCTCGCTTGTTCTTGAAGACCCATTTTGTTCCGATCACAAGTTGATGTCGGCGTCTATCAACAAGCTCCCATACTTCGTTTCTCGTGAACTGATTCAGCTCCTCTTGCATAGCGATGATCCAATCAGCATCCTTAAGTACGTCCTCAACTGACTGAGGTTCTTCAGTAGACAAGAAGCAGGAATATAGAGCGCTTTCTCCCTGACAGAATCTGGATCTTGTCTTTACACTAGCTGAAGGATCTCCAATAATTAGATCAGAAGTGTGAGCGTCCAGCCACGATCAACGATGTTTTAACTCTTCATCTGAAATTTGTTCAACACAGATAGTAGGCAAGTTAGGCATTTCAGTTGTACTACTCTGAGATTGAAGTAATTCAGTTACTAGAGTTGGGTCTACAAAGTCACCAGGTTCAGGGGCATTCAGCTCAGGAACTTCATTTGTTCCCCCTGAATTATTATTCTCAGTAGAGGTCTCAGTTACCACTTGGGTTTCTTCATAGACCTGAGTTACCTGTGATTGATTCTATTCAGTAGAATCAATCTGTTCAGCTACGTCTGCTGCTGACTGAGACAGTAGTTTATCTTCAATTTCCTCTTCTGAATCACCATCCCAACACAGCTCAATCTTCTAAACATTGTCTTTTAAGCTCAGATCCTATAGCTGTTTACTGATGTCCTCAGATTCTGAATTTGAGTTTCTGCTCCTGTCTTCAGTAGCAAACTCATTAAAAACAACATGAGGGCTTTCCTCCACGCAAAGGGTCCGGTAGTTAAAAACTCTGAAGGCTTTGCTGACCCGGGAGTATCCTAAGAAGACTCCCTGGTCTGACTTGCTATCAAAAGTCTTTAACTGATCCTTTCCATTATTGTGGATAAAGCACGAACACCCAAAAATACGGAAATAAGATAAGAAAGGCTTCCTGCCGTTCCATAATTTATATGGTGTCTTCTGATGCTGCTTTATCAGTAGTGATCTGTTCTGAGTGTAACATGCAGTATCAGTTGCTTCTGCCCAGAATTTAGTTGGAAGTCCTGAGTCTGCGAGCAGGGTTCTTGCTGCTTCTTTGAGTGTTATGTTCTTCCTTTTAGCAATCTCATTTTGTTGAGGCGTGCGCGCGGCAGACGTCTCATGCTCTATGCCTTCAGCTTTGCAGAACTCTTCCACCATCGAATTCAGGAACTCAGTTCCTCTGTCTGAATGTATCTTTCTGATTTCGTGTTCTTCTCGACACTGAGCCTTTTCAAAAGCGCAGGCAACTCTGTTTTGACGTCAGACTTGTTGGCAATAAATATGACCCATGTGTAACGCGAGTAGTCATCGATGACCACTAAAGCATACTTTTTGCCTCTGGTCGTCACAGGAGAGACTGGACCGAACAAATCCATGTGCATCAGCTGAAGGATTCCATCAGTGGAAGGCGATAGAACAGGCGGATTTTGCTTCTTTGTTTGCTTTCCCTTCAGACATGCTTCACACTGAGTGTCTTTGCTGAACACTTCATTCGGCAGTCCTCTTACTAGAGCGTTTCTAGCTAGCTTGTTGAGCGTCTTGAAGTTGAGATGGCTGAGTCTTCTGTGCCAGAGCCACCCCGTTCTGTTTTCATTCTTCGCCAGCAAGCATGCTTCAGGTTCAACTGAGCTCCAGTCAGCTACGTATATATTCTTTTTGCGCGAACCTGATAACACTGTTTTCCCTGTAGATTTGTCAATGACATCACTGAAACCAGGGTCAAAAATCACTCTATTCGAGTTATCACAAAATTGATTAACAGAGAGAAGATTTTGTTGAAGTCCTTCAACATATAATACTCTTGGAACTGTGACGGTTCCAATGCTGAGTGTTCCATAGCCTCTGGTATAGCCTTTTTCATTATCTACGAACTCGATTCTAAGTCCTTCTTCAGCAGTATAATTCTTCAGTAGGTTCCTCTGGTACATCATATGTCTTGAGCATCCACTGTCCACGTACCAAGGGTCCTTGTGCACCTGCAAAACAAATTTATATTCAGGTACCCTTTATTTTTTATTTTGGGTCCTTAGATGTTAGTTTTGGAAACCCAAATCTGTTTCATGACCCTGGTGGTCTCAGACGGTTTCTTCCCACTTTGATCAACATACTTCACCACTGGACTGGTTGACTTCTGAGGCTTTACTGGTTCAGGAGTCCTGATCTTCTGAGTTGGTGGACTATTGACCTTAGCCTTCTGAACGGTTCTTTCTTCTTCTTCTTCTGACTCTTGGATCCTCTCCTGACTATATGATCATAATAATATGACCCATACTGAGCTGGATGTGTTAGCTGCGGAGGTCCATACTGATCAGTCCACTTGACTCTGCTGGTTCCCCCTTGACTGAACTGGGGTGATTTTGAGCTAATCTTCTTGTCAGAATTCTGATAGTTAGGATGAGGTGCCTTCATCTTCTGTTTATTCTTTGCTAAGGGGTTCAGGATCTCAGCATTGATAGTCTCCCCTTGAACAAACCTATCAGTCAGCTGATTTTCTGAGCGTACGGGGGCAGATGAGGAGGCTCCTTGGCTGAACCCGAGTCCCTCCTTGCAATGTTTTGGCTTGTTGTTGGCTAGCATCGCCTCAAGTCTTTTCTCAGCTCCCATGTACCACTCTGTCATCAGGTTCCTCCAGACATCATCACTTTTCTTAAGCATTTCATGCTCGCTCTGAAGTCCTGAGAACTTCTACTTCAGTAGACAAAGTTCAGTATCCTTCTGAGTCAAGTCATTGGTCAGTACTGAGATCTGATCTTCTTGATGTTGAGACTTTGCCATCAGGGAGTTAATCTCCTCCCTAAGTCTCAACACAAGTCCTTCTGACTTAGTAGCAACCTGACTCTCCTGAGAAAGTCTCTGATTCTCCACTTTCAGGGTATCCAACTCCTGAAGAGTCTTACAGAGCTACAGGCTCATCTGAATCTGCTCGTCGAGTAGTTCTTCATATGCGATCGCGACGTCTATATTCTCATATGCACCTGAAATGGTGTCGTGTGTGCAGTGTGAAGAGGAGTTAAATGGAGCGTGAGAGTTTACCTCATCCTCTTCTCTTGCTATAAGACACTTTTCAGCATCTTCTTCAAGCTCTAGGGCCATGAATGTCGCTTCATCGTCTGATGAATCCATGAAGGAATCGACTTCATCTGAGTTATCTGAGAGTTCACCGGCAATGTATGTTTGACGCTTCTTGACGAACTTCTCCCTTCGAGCTTTTTGTGCTGCTCTTTTAGCTGTACTGAGCTCTAACAGTCGTATTGGTAGTGTCCTGGCTTCTTGCAGTTGTAGCAGGAGGTGATTTTGCTTTCTTTGCTTTCACTGTCTTTCGACGGTGCTGAAACCTCCTGTTTCCTGCAATCAAAAGTATGCGGTTCAGGAGTGCGCTTAGGTGTGTACTCAGACTTACTCTTTATCTCTAACGACTCTCGAGAGCTTTCTGCGCCTCTCCTTCTCCTTCTCCTTCTGATACTTCACGGCAAGCAGTGCATATTTCTTAGCTATGTTTCCTTCTTGTAGATCGTTGATTGAAGGCTCAGCCTTGCTAGATGCGGGAGCTGCTATGCTGACTGGTGCTTTGAAAGTATGGTCGATCTGTGTGTCAGCTTCAGCTCGTTGCTTCTATTGGGGTAGACCGAACTCGAACTCCTCAGCTTTTAATTCTGAAAATATATGATCAGGAGAAACAATGTCAAGATCAGAATGTCTAAGCAAAATAGCAAATGGAGTCCAATGTCCGTCCGACAGTGCTCTCAAGATTTTGAGATTCATTTCTCGGTTGGAGAACGTCTTTCCCAGCCCGTTGATAGTGTTCATCCGATCCGTAAATCTGACGTTGAGATCTTCAATCATGTCGCCAGGTATGAGAGACAATCTCTCCAGCTTCTGAAGTTTCAGCGCTAGTTTGTTAGCTTTGATCTTCTGAGTGTCCCGACTCAATAGCGCTAGAGCATCCCAGAATTCCTTGGCGGACTTGCAGTCCTGAACTCTTCCGAGATAGGAGTCGCTCAGGGTGGTCAGTATGGCATTTCTGGCAACCCAGTCTAGATTGTGAAGCTTCTTCTCTTCAGGAGTGAAGATGCTTCTATCTTTGGGGATCTTCTTCCTGGTCACCATACCTCCTCCTTATGCTGGATCCTGGGTTTCAACACTATCGATCATGGAAACGATAGGTTCGTCTTCCAAGATCTCTGTCATGCTGTCGTGGAGGGAAGTCAGATGAGCTTCCATTCTGACTCGCCATACCCCGTAGTTCTCTACTGAGAAGATGGGTACCATCATGATTCCTTACATATCAGACATTTTGAATAGTGATATGAATGAAGAATGATATGCAGTGAAAATATTTTCAAGATCCGTTCAAGTTGACCAGTTTCAGATAACAAGAGTCTTACAGAACTCCTACTCAAATACCAATTGTTGGTCCTGAGATAAATGTTCAGGTGTAGAGGGGGGGGGGGGTGAATACACCTGAAAACTTTCTCAACTTAAAACGCGAACAGTCCTTTTCAGGAGAGTGCCTTGCTGAATAAATTCAGTAGACCATATATGTTGTTCTGAATCACGTGGACAGAGTGACTGACTATACTGAGGCCTGCTAGCTGACTGATGTCAGAATTCAGTACCATTCGGTAGAGTGCGGAAATGTGTAGGCCCAATTCAATTGAGTTTGAAAACGGTTTTATTAAAACTGTTTCAGTATATTAGTGCAATCTCTTAAGCTTTGCTGAAACACAGTTGAATGATTTTGAAATATAATTTTCAGTATGAACATAAATCAATGCAACAGTAAAAACAGAACACAGAACACAGCGATTTTAAAGTGATTCGGATATCAACAATTCTACGTCCACTGTCCCGAAAAGATCAGGAGGCTATTTTATTATACTGAGTTAGTCTCAGTCGGTTTTTACACTGGACAAACACTGGTCTTGAGGATTATACTGAGCAAGTCTCAGTTTACAAGTATCAAACTGAAGTGTTTGAAAAACTCTCCAACTATGAAGGAGTTCTTTACAAGTAAGAGCAGTACAGGGATGAACTCCTTCGATCTAGGCAATGGATATATCCAGCTGAGCTTAGGTTAGAGGGAAGGGAACAAGAAAGTGGCTTCTAGAGTGACGAACAATGAGGAATAAGCTCTCTGGGTTCATGTTCAATCACTTGGATGCTAGAGGCTATTGATTCTAATTCAGCTTGGTTCCCTTGAGCAAGAATATCGCCTTTCGCATGAAGTCTTTCTCTGAAGATCTTGCGGAAAGCTTAAGTTGGTAGGTGTTTGCTCGTAATCGCTCGTGCGTTCTTTTTTTATCTAGGTGAGCTTTGATTTGAATTCCCTCTATTTATAGAGGTGAGCCATGGAAAGATCCTTTGGAGACGATGATCCATGTGTCACTCTGTTTTGGGTAGCTATCGGGTTTTTCAAAGAAATCTAGCAGAGTCTTTTCCCTCCATTTCTGGAAATAAGTTGACTTGCAGCTTTAATCAGAATTTGGACAGTTGGCTGCTCGTCATTGGTCAAGGTGTAGAAAGTAGTTGAGACAAACAGACTTCAAGGCAGATCTGAAGCTGACTTCTCTGAATACCTCGTATGACTCTACTGATTTAACAAGTAAGATCACTGACAGTCAAGGAGACTGTCTGGCCGTTGCTGAGTCTGATCTTGGTTCAGTAGTACTCCCTCCGTCCCATTATTCTTGTCCAATTTGCTTTTTGCACGGTTTTTAAGGAGAGTTGTTAGTTGTGTGTAGATTGGTATAAAGTTGTGGGCCCCACAAAAAAGTTGTGTGTAATAATTTACTAAAAAAGGAAAGTGGACAAGAATTTTGGGACAACCCAAAATGGAATAGCGGACAAGAATTTTGGGACGGAGGGAGTATACTCCTGCTGAGTCCTACTCTACTGAAGGTCAACTCTGAGTTCAATGAACTGCTCCAGCTGAGTCCAGTTCTACTGACTCCTTTCGCATATCTTTGCTCTGTTGAGTCCAAAGACTACCGAGTATGAATACCTCTCGGTATCTTTGCTCCCGCCGAGTCCAAGACTACCGAAGTTTTCACTCCATGGTACTGAGGCGGATAGTCTACTGAAGGGTCAGCAGACAGAACTAAGTGCCTGAACCATGCTGAAAGAATGTCTACTAAGTCTGAAACTCTCAAAGACAAAGGCAATATAATTAAAACTCAATGGTTCAGCAATCAAATTAGGGTTTGGGATTATTCAAATCTTCTAACACTATACTACTGAATCATCTCCCAACAATCATTCAGTATATCCTCTATTGTCTGAGGTTCTTCAGTTGACAAGAAGCATGAATATAAGGCACTTTCTCCATGACAGAATCTGGATCTTGTCATGACACTAGCTGAAGGATCTCCAATGATATGATCTGAAGAGTGAGTATCTAACCACGAGCGACGACGTCTTGTTACTTCATCTGGAATTGATTCAGCACAAACAGTAGGAGTATTAGGAATTTCAGTTGTACTATTATGTGTCTGAAGTAATTCAGTAACAAGGGTTGAGTCTACTGAGTTACCAGGTTCAGGGGCATTTAGCTCAGGAACATTAATAGTTCCCCCTGAGTTGTTATTCTCGGTAGAGGTCTCAGTTACAATATCGGTTTCCTCCTCGACATGAATTACCTGGGATTGATTCTGTTTGGTAGAATCAATCTCCTCAGCTACATTGTTTGTTGTTGGATTCTGAGTTTCATCATCTAAATCATTATCCCAACAATGCTGGATCTTTTCAGTGTTGTCTTTTAAGCTTAGATCCTGTAGCTTGCTCCTAACCTCTTCAGCTTCTGGCTGAGAGTTTGATTTCCTGAACTCAGAAATAAATTCATCAAATACAACATGGGGGCTTTCCTCCACGGAAAGGGTCCGGTAGTTAAAGACCCTGAAAGCTTTGCTGACCCTGGAGTATCCTAAGAAAACTCCTTGGTCTGACTTACTTTCAAAGACCTTTAACTGGTCCTTTCCGTTATTGTGGATAAAGTACAAACATCCAAAAATATGGAAGTGCGAAATAGAAGGAATTCTCCCTTTCCATAGTTCGTAAGGCGTCTTCATGTGCATCTAAGTCAGTAGAGACCGGTTCTGAGTGTAGCAGGCAGTGTCAGTAGCTTCTGCCCAGAACTTCAATGGAAGACCTGAATCTGCAAGCAACGTCCTTGATGCTTCTTTCAGTGTTCTGTTCTTTCTTTCAGCAAGTCCGTTCTGATGAGGCGTACGTTCCGCTGAGGTTTCGTGTTCAATGCCTTCAGCCTCACAAAAGTCTCTTACCATCGAGTTCAGAAACTCAGTTCCACGATCTGAGCGTATCCTTTAAATCTTGATATCTTTCTCGACGCTCAGCCGCTTCAGTAGTTTCGGCAGCTCAAGTTTGATGTCAGATTTGTTGGCAACTAATATCACCCAAGTATATCTTGAATAGTCATCAACGACTACAAAGCGTATTTCTTTCCTCTGATCGTCACTGGATTGACTGGCCCAAATAAATTCATGTGCAGCAATTGAAGGATTCCATCAGTGGAAGGTGACGGAATGGGCGGATTGCTTGACTTTGTTTGCTTCCCCTTCAGACATGCTTCATAATTTTTATGTCTCTTGAATACTTCATTGGGCAGTCCTTTGACTTTAGCATCACGTGCTAGCTTGTTCATTGTCTTGAAGTTCAGATGACTCAGTCGTCTGTGCCACAACCATGCTGTTGTGTCATCTGACCTCGTGTGTGCTAGCAGGCAAGCTTCAGGTTCGACGGTATTCCATTCAGCATAGTATATGTTCTTTCGCCGTGACCCTGATAACATAGTTTTTTCTGTAGATTTATCAAGAACATCACAAAAATATGTGTCAAAAGTCACTTTATTGGAGTTATCACATAATTGACTGACAGAATGGAGATTATGTTGAAGTCCTTCAACATAAGAAACCCTAGGAACTATTGCAGTTCCTATTTTCAGTGTGTCGTATCCCCTTGTGTAGCCTTTGGAGTTGTCACCGAACTCAATTTTGGCTCCATCTTGCTGAACGTAGTCGGTCAGTAGGCTCTTTTGCTGTGTCATGTGTCTTGAGCACCCACTGTCGACAATCTAAGGGTCCTGTAGCACCTGCAAAACAAAAACAGATTCAGGTACCCTTTGGGTTCAGCTTGGGTCCTTAATGGTTAGATTTGAGGATCCAAACTTGTCTGATAGCCCTGATGGCTTCAGCCTTCTTCTTTCCCTTGTTCTCAGTAGTCTGCTCCACTGAACTTGGAGTAGCTGACTTTTTAGACTTTTGAGGTTCAGTTTTCTTCTTCTTCTGAACCTTAGGGCTTTTGACTCTTGGCTCATATTTGTACAATCCATACTGAGCTGGATGAGTCAGTAGTTGGTGGCCATACTGTTCAGCCCGACCTTCTTGGTTTCTCCTGAGTTTGCTCATGGTGTCTTAGGGCTATAACCGTGGGTCACTTTCCTATTGCTAGAATGAGGTGATTGAATCTTCTATTTATTCTTTGTCTGTGGGGATGTATATTCTGCATGTTGAGTTACCCCTTGGACAAACCTATCAGTCAGCTTGTTGGAGCTCTTCTGCCCTGAAGTGGAGGCTTCACATGTATAACCAAGTCCTTTTTTGGTGGCATGTGGTCTTTGCGCTTGTAGTAGCTTCTCCAACTTCTCCTTTGCTCCAATGTATTGCTCTGTCGTCAAGGTTCTCCATACCTCATCACTCTTTCTTAGTGCATCATACTCTGTTTTGGCATGTGTGAGAGTTTCCTTGAGATTAGCAATTTAAGTCTCTTTCTCAGAGATGTCTTTGGACAGCACTGAAATCTGTGCTTCTTGGTCATGAGACTTAGTCATCAGAGAATTAATCTCTTCCTTCAGTCTCAGAACAAGTCCTTCAAACTCAGCAGAGTCTTGACTTCTCTTTAAAAGTCTCTGTTTCTCTACTTTTAGGATATCCATCTCCTAAATTATTTTGCTGAACTGCTGGCTCATTTGGATTTGCTCTTCAAGCAGATCTTCGTACGCAAGAACCACATCCAGCGGTTCTCCTACAACAGAGCTTGTGTCATGTGTGGAAGGTGAAGAGGGGCATATTAAAGATTCAGAATTTACCTCAACCTCTTCCTCGGCCATTAGACACGGTTCAACATCTTCCGTCTCGATTGCCATGAATGCGGCATCGTCATCGGACGATCCCATGAACACTCCCTCATCGCTTGAGCAATCAGACAACTATCCAGCTATGTAGGCTTGTCTTTTCTTCACGACCTTGTCATGTCGGGCTTGCCTTTCAGCTCTTTCAGCTGCTGAGAGTTCAGGACATTCGTACTGGAAGTGTCATTGCTTTTTGCAGTTGTAGCATACTGAGGTTCTGCCATCCCTTCTAGATGTTTCTTTTTGTTCCACGGGGGCAGCTTCAGCACTCCTGCAATCATGTAGAGATTTAGTTTCACTTTTCATGCGATGATGATCTCTCTTACCTTGATATTTTTTGGGAAGTCTTTTTCATCTTCCTTCTGAACATTTCCTTCTTCTAATATTTCACAGCGAGGAGAGCATACTTCTCAGCCAAGTTGTCAGCAGTAGGTATGGTCACTGAGCTTCCAGCTGACTGGCTTGTTGCATCGGGAGTGCTAGTTGATGCCTTATAAGCATGATCCATTGGCACTTCAGCTTCAGCACTAGGGGTGTGTGGGAGGTTGAATTCAAACTCCACTACTTTAAGCTCTGTAAATACATAATCAGGAGTAAAATAATTCAAGTCAGATATCCTCATACACGTAGCAAAGGAATACCACTTGGGCCTGCTGAGAGCCCTTAGAATCTTGGTGTTGGTCTCCTTGTTGCTGAATGTTTTCCCCAGTCCGTTGATGATGTTGATCTGATTTGTGAATCGAGCGCTGAAATCATCTATGGACTCCCCAGGAAGCATAGTGAATGTCTCGAGTTTCTGTAGCTCTAACTCCAATTTATTTTCTTTGATCTGTGGAGTTCCTTGGCTCAGCACCGCGAGAGCATCCCATAGCTCCTTTGCAGTCATGCAGTCATGTACTCTTCCGCGATATGAGTCACTAAGTGTCATCAATAATGCATTACGAGCAACTCGGTCGAGGTTGTGCAGTTTCTTCTCTTCATGAGTGAAGAGGCTTTTGTCCTTCGCGACTTTCGGGCCGGTTCTGACACCTGAGACGTGGTTCAGGTGTAGGGGGGGGGGTGAATACACTTGAATACAAATTCGTTCTCAAACGCGAAGTCAGCTCTAGCTGAGTTTGCTACTGAACTGAGTCAGACAGCCAAATATGCTTAAGATCGCGTGGGCAAGAGATTCTTCAACTGAGTTCAGCTCTACTGACTTGATTCAGTCGAACAGTTGTTCAGTATCAGAGTGTGTGCAGAAGTGTAGGCCCTATTAAACGTCTAGGTTAGAAAACTAGTTTTATGTTGAATTTGATGAAATACAGTTTTAATACATTATGAACAGTTAGACACTCTTCATTTTGGTTCAGGCGCTCAGTTCTGTCCGCTGGCTATTCAGCAGACTATCGGCCTCAGTACCAGCAGAAAAAGACTCAGTGATACTGGACTCAGCAGGAGCAGTATACTGAAAGGAGTTAGTGGAACTAAACTCAGCATGAGTAGTTCACTGAACTCAGAGTTGATCTTCAGTAGAGCTGACTCAGCAGGAGTATGCTACTGAATATAGATTAGACTCAGCAACGGCTGGACAGTCTTCTGACTGTCAGGATTTATTAAGTCAAATCAGTAGAGTCATACGAGGTACAGAGAAGTCAGCTTCAGATCCACCTTGAAGTCTGTTTTGTGTCACCTACTTTCTTCAGCATCGACCAATGATGAGCAGCCAACTGTCTTTTTTCTGATTAAAGCTGCAAGTCAACAACTTTCCAGAAATGGAGGGAAAAGACTCTGCCACCATACTTTGAAAGAGTCGTTAGCTACCCAAAAGAGAGAGATAGATGGATCGTCGTCTCCAACGGATCTATCCATGTCTCTGCTCTATAAATAGAGGGATGATTTCAAATTGAAGCTCACGAACCGACCGAACAACCTAGAAATCGAAGAACACAAGAGCATTCACGAGCAACTCGAAACGACTTAAGCTTTCCACAAGAACTTCAAAGAGTAATCTCCGGTGAAAGGCGACATACTTGCTCATAGGGAACCACGCTTAACCAGATTATAAAGCCTCTAGTATCCAAGCGACTGAATACGAACCCAAGTCCATAAACGTTCGTCGCTCTAGAAGCCACCTTCTCGTTCCCTATCCTCTAACCTAAGCTCAGCAGATCTTATCCATAGCTTAGACGAAGGAGTTCATATCTGAACTGATCCTTATTGTAAAGGACTCCGTCATAGTTGGAGAGTTTGTCAAACACTTTAGTTTGATACCTTGTAAACTGAGACTTGCTCAGTATAAATCTCAAGACCAGTGTTTTTCCAGTGTACAAACCGACTGAGACTATCTCAGTATAAAAAAAAGCTTCCTGATCTTTTCGGACAATGGACGTAGGATTGTTGGATCCAAACCACTTTAAAATTGCCTGTGTTCTGTTTCTTTTTACTGTTGCATTGATTACTGTTCATACTGAAAATATTTCTAAAATCATTCAACTGAGTTTCAGCTAAGCTTAATCGATTGCACTAATATACTGAAACTGTTTTCTTAAAAATGTTTTCTACTCAACTGAATTTAGGCCTACACATTTCCTCACTATACTGAACTTCAGCTGAACAGTACTGAATTCTGACTCAAGTCAGCTAGCATGCCTTAGTGAAGTCAGTCACTCTGCCACGCGATCCAGAACAACTTATTTGGTCTATTGAACTTGTTCAGTACGGCACTCTCCTGAAAAGGATTGTTCGCGTTTTAAGTTGAGAAATTGTTTTCAGGTGTATTCACCCCCCCCCCCTCTACACCTGAACGTTTAATCTCGAGACCAAAAATTGGTATCAGAGCAGGAGTTCTCTAAGACTCTTGTTATTCTGAAACTGGTCTACTTGAACAGATCTAGAAAACGTTTTCACCGCATATCATTCTTTATTCATATCATTATTTTCAATGTCTGATATATCAGGAATCAGGATGGTACCCATGTTCTCAAGAGAGAACTACGGGGTATGGCGAATCAGAATGGAGGCACATCTGACTTCCCTCCACGACAGCATTACAGAGGTACTGGAGGACGGACCTGTCGTTCCTATGGTTGATAATGTCGTAACTCAGGACTCAGCACAAGGAGGAGGCATGGTGACCGGGAAGAAGATCCCTAAAGATAGAAGTCTCTTCACCCCTGAGGAGAAGAAGCTTCACAACTTAGACCGGGTCGCCAGAAACGCCATAGTGACCACCCTGAGCGATTCTTATCTCGGGGGAGTTCCGAACTGTAATTCCGCGAAGGAACTCTGGGATGCTCTAGCGCTACTAAGTCGGGGGACTCAGAAGATCAAAGCGAACAAGCTGGCGCTGGAACTTCAGAAGCTGGAGAGACTGTCTCTCATGCCTGGTGACACCATCGAAGATCTTAACGTCAGATTCACGGATCTGATGAACACCATCAATGGGCTGGGAAAGACGTTCTCCAACCGAGAAATGAATCTCAAGATTTTGAGGGCACTACCAGACGGTCATTGGACTCCCTTTGCTACTTTACTGAGACATTCTGATTTAGATATTGTTACTCCTGACCATATCTTTTCAGAACTTAAAGCTGAGGAGTTTGAGATTGGTCTACCTCAAAGGAAGCAGCGAGCTGAAGCTGACACCCAAATCGACCATGCTTTCAAAACATCAGTCAGCACAGCGGCACCAGCATCTAGCAAGGCTGAACCTTCACTCAGTCTCAGTGACATACAAGAAGGAAACCTGGCTAAGAAGTACGCGCTGCTTGCCTTAAAGTATCAGAAGGAGAAGGAGAGGCGCAGAAAACTCTCAAGAGTCGTCAGAGACTCCAAGGGTAAGTCTGAGCATACACCTAAGCGCACTCCTGACTCACATACTTCTGACTGCGGGAAACAGGAGGACTCAGCTCAGTCGAAAGACAGCGAGAGCAAAGAAAAGAGAGTCACTACCTGCTACAACTGAAAGAAGCCAGGACATTATCAGTATGACTGTGCTGAGCTCAGTACTGCTGAGAGAGCAGCACGCAAAGCTCGAAGGGAGAAGTTCATCAAGAAGCGTCAAGCATATATAGCTGGTGAACTCTCAGATGACTCAGATGAAGTCGATTCCTTCATGGATTCATCCGACGATGAAGCGGCATTCATGGCCGTAGAGCTTGAAGAAGATGCTGAAAAGTATCTCATGGCAGGAGAAGAGGATGAGGTAAACTCTCACGCTCCATTTAACTCCTCTTCACACTGCACACACGATACTATTTCAGGTGCAGATGAGGATCTGGACGTCGCAATCGCATATGAAGAACTACTCGACGAGCAGATTCAAATGAGTCTGCAGCACAGTAAGACTCTTCAGGAGTTGGATACCCTGAAAATGGAGAATCAGAGACTTTCTCAGGAGAGTCAAGTTGCTACTGAGTCAGAAGGACTTGTGTTGAGACTCAGGGAGGAGATAAACTCTCTGATGGGCAAGTCTCAGCATCAAGAAGATTAGATCTCAGTACTAACCAATGACTTGACTCAGAAAGATACTGAACTGAGTCTACTGAAGCAAGAGTTGTCAGGACTTCAGACCGAGCATGAACTGCTGAAGAAAAGCGATGATGTCTGGAGGAAGCTGATGACAGAGCGGTACATGGGCGCTGAAAAGAAGCTTGAGGAGATGCTAGCCAACAACAAGCCTAAGCACTGCAAGGAGGGACTTGGATTCAGCCATGGAGCCTCCTCATCTGCCCCCGTACGCTCAGAAAACTGGCTAGCTGATAGATTTATTCAAGGGGAGACCATCAACGCAGAGATTTTGAACCCCCTAGCCAAAAACAAACAAAAGATGAAAGCACCTCATCCCAGCTATCAGCATTCTGACAAGAAGATCAGTTCCAAATCACCCCAGTTCAGTCAAGGGGGAACCAGCAAAGTTAAGTGGGCTGATCAGTATGGACCTCCGCAGCTGACACATCCAGCTCAGTCTGGGTCATATTATTATGATCCTATAGTCAGGAGAGGACCTAAAAGTCAGAAGAAGAAGAAGAAAGCCGTACAGAAGGCAAAGGTCAGCAGTCCACCAATTCAGAAGATCAGGACTCCTGAACCTGTGAAGCCTCAAAAGTCAGCATCGACCAGTCCAGTGGTCAAGTATGTTGATCAAAGTGGAAAGAAACTGTCTGAGACCACCAGGGTCGTAAGACAGATCTGGGTTTCCAAAACTAACATCTAAGGACCCAAAATCAAAAATAAAGGGTACCTAAATATAATTTTGTTTTGCAGGTGCACAAGGACCCTTGTATGTGGACAGCGGCTGCTCAAGACATATGCCATACCAGAAGGACCTACTGAAGAATTATACTACTGAAGAAGGACCCCGAATCGAGTTTGGAGACAACGCAAAAGGCTATACCAGAGGCTATGGAACACTCAGCATTGGAACTGCAATAGTTCCAAGAGTATCATATGTTGAAGGACTTCAACATAATCTTCTCTCTGTTAGTCAATTTTGTGATAACTCGAATAGAGTGATTTTTTACGCTGGTTACTGTAATGTCATTGATAAATCTACAGGGAAAACAGTGTTATCAGGTTCGCGCAAAAAGAACATCTACGTAGCTGACTGGAACTCAGCTGATCCTGAAGCTTGTTTGTTGGCGAAGAACGACAACAGAATGGGGTGGCTCTGGCACAGAAGACTCAGGCATCTCAACTTCAAGACGCTCAACAAGCTATCTAGAAACACTCTAGCAAGAGGACTGCTGAATGAAGTATTCAGCAAAGACACTCAGTGTGAAGCATGTCTAAAGGGAAAGCAAACAAGGAATCAAAATCCACCTGTTCTATTGCCTTCCACTAATGGAATCCTTCAGCTGCTAAATATGGATTTATTCGGTCCAGTCTCTCCGATGACGATCAGAGGCAAAAAGTATGCTTTAGTGGTCATTGATGACTACTCGCGCTACACATTGGTCATATTTATTGCCAACAAGTCTGACGTCAAAACAAAGTTACCAACGCTTCTGAAAAAGCTCAGTGTCGAGAAGAACACCAAGATTATAAAGATACGTTCGGACAGAGGAACTGAGTTCCTGAATTCAATGGTAGAGGAGTTCTGCAATGCTGAAGGCATAGAGCATGAGACGTCTGCCGCGCGCACGCCTCAACAAAATGGGGTTGCTGAAAGGAAGAATAGAACACTCAAAGAAGCAGCTAGAACCTTGCTCGTAGAGTCAGGACTCCCAACCAAATTCTTGACAGAAGCTACTGACATAGCATGTTACACTCAGAACAGATCTCTACTGACTAAACAGCATAAGAAGACACCATATGAATTATGGAACATAAGGAAGCCTTCTCTATCTTATTTCCATATTTTTGGGTGTTCGTGGTTTATCCACAATAATGGGAAGGATCAGGTAAAGACTTTTGATAGTAAGTCAGACCAGGGAGTCTTCACAGGATACTCCTGGGTCAGCAAAGCCTTCAGAGTTTTTAACTACCGGACCCTTTGCGTGGAGGAAAGCCCTCATGTTGTTTTTAATGAGTTTGCTACTGAAGACAGGAGCAGAAACTCTAAACCAGAGTCTGAGGACATCAGTAAGCAGCTATAGGATCTGAGCCTGAAAGGTAAAGTTGAAAAGATCCAGCTGTGTTGGGATGATGATTTAGAAGAGGAAACTGAAGATAAGTCAACTGAATCTCAACCAGCAGCAGAAGTAGCTGAACAGATTGACTCTACTGAACAGAGTCAATCCCAGGTAACTTAGGTCGATGAAGAAACCCAAGTGGTAACTGAGACCTCTATTGAGGATAATAATTCAGGGGGAACAAATGAAGTTTCTGAGCTAAATGCCCCTGAACCTGGTGACTCAGTAGACCTAACTCTAGTAATTGAATTGCTTCAACCTCATAATAGTACAACTGAAATGCCTAACTCACCTACTATCTGTGTTGAACAAATCTCAGATGAAGAGTTGAAACATCGTAGATCGTGGCTAGACGCTCACACTTCCGACCTGATTATTGGAGATCCTTCAGCAAGCGTAAAGATAAGATCCAGATTCTGTCAGGGAGAAAGCGCATTATATTCATGCTTCTTGTCTACTGAAGAACCTCAGTCAGTTGAGGATGCACTTAAGGATGCTGATTGGATCATAGTTATGCAGGAGGAGTTGAATCAGTTCACGAGAAACAAAGTATGGAAGCTTGTTGATAGACCCCGACATCAACATGTGATTGGAACTAAATGGGTCTTCAAGAACAAGCGAGATGAAAACAACGTTATAGTAAGGAACAAAGCAAGACTCGTGGCAAAAGGCTACTGTCAAGCTGAAGGAATAGATTTTGACGAAACCTTCGCTCCAGTTGCAAGATTGGAGGCAATCAGACTATTCCTAGCCTACGCAACACATCAGCGATTCAGAGTTTATAAAATGGATGTGAAGTCAGCCTTCCTGAACGGCGTGCTGAAAGAAGAAGTCTATGTAGAACAGCCTCCCGGCTTTCAGCAAGGACATCAGGTCTACAGACTCAAAAAGGCTCTGTACGGGTTAAAACAAGCACCCAGGGCTTGGTACGATACCCTGTCTGAGTTTCTTCTTCAGAAAGGTTTTCAAAAAGGCACAGTAGACCGCACATTATTCAGCATTCGACTGGAATACGACATCCTACTTGTGCAGATCTACGTAGATGACATAATCTTCGGATCAAAGAATGTCATCCTGTGTTAGCAATTTGAGAAAATGATGAAGGATAAATTCGAGATGTCAATGATAGGAGAGATGAATTATTTCCTTGGTTTTCAAGTCAAACAATCTGAGAAGGGAACGTTCATCAATCAAGGCAAATACACTCGAGACCTCATCAAGAAGTTCGGTTGCACATCCGGCAAACCAATCAAGATCCCAATGAACATGAACATGAAAATTGATCTTGATAAAGAGGGAGTATCAGTAGACCATACTGAATTTCGTGCTAGTATTGGTTTCGGTTGCACATCCGGCAAACCAATCAAGATCCCAATGAACATGAACATGAAAATTGATCTTGATAAAGAGGGAGTATCAGTAGACCATACTGAATTTCGTGCTAGTATTGGTTCATTATTATATCTAACTGCTACTCGACCTAACATAACTTATGTTGTAGGTGTCTGCGCTCGATTTCAGGCGAATCCTAAGCAAAGTCACATGGACTCAGCAAAGAAGATTCTCCGCTATCTCAGAGGAACACCTGACATGGGTCTATGGTATCCAGCAGAAGATAATATTGAACTAACTGGTTATTCTGATGCTGACTATGCAGGATGTAGAATTGACCGAAAGTCAACTTCTGGAACTTGTCAGTTCCTTGGCAGTAAGTTGGTTTCGTGGTTTTCAAACAAACAGTAATCAGTAGCGACGTCAACTACTGAAGCTGAATATATGGCTGCCGGAAGTTGAGGCACCCAAATCCTTTGGCTGAGACAGCAGCTACGCGACTATGATGTTATTTAGAATGAAGTGCCGATCTTCTGCGACAGCTCCAGTGCAATTGCAATCACTCGGAACCTAGTACTTCATACTAGATGCAAGCACGTGGACATCAGACACCACTTCATTCGAGATCATGTCGAAAATAAGGATATCAGGATGGAAAAGATCCATACTGACCATCAAAGGGCAGATATTCTGACCAAGCCTCTAGCTGAAGCCAGATTCAGAGAACTTTCAGTAGAGCTAGGTCTACTGGACCCTACTGACTCCAGTCAGTAAGTGGATTCAGGAGAGGAGCATTCAGCAAGGGGGAATGTTCACTCTCAGTACTGAGTAAATTCAGTACGTAGAGACTCAGCAACCATCTACACGAGGTATCAGCTGACTACAATGTTCAGCTGAGAGGTTTGCGTATCTCTACTCAGTAGCCAATGAAATATTATGTGCATTTATGATTCAAATTCAGCTTCGTATTCGATGCCTTAGAAAATGTCATTTAATGTAACATTTTATATTTATTACACGACATTCTATGTAAAGCATGTTGAACTCTGAGGCGCATTAAATGCATATCGAATCAAGTTACTTCTTTGGCTAGTTACAACTGTATTTTGACTTAGGCGGCTAAATTGATCATTACCTATTTTATAACATTAAATCCTAGCCGTCCATCTCATAAAGCAATTTCAAACTGAGCCATGGATTTTTAACTGTTCATCTTCTTTAACATATAAAAACTCGTTCAAAGTTTAGAAACCGCCATTTCCACTCTGCAAATTTTTCGAAGCCCTAGATTTTCTTAGAATAGCCTCCGTTTACTTGCAAACTTCTATCTCAAAATCTAAGAAACTCTTTGGTAAATCTTTAATGATTATTCAGTATCGTATATGATACTTATAATATTTTTCCATTCGATACTAATATTTTTCTTTTGCAGAATATAAATCATGGCAGGATCATACGCTAGTGTTCCTCTGGATTTGCAAGAGATCCTAGAGAAGGACCGCGTCTGGTGCGAACCGATGATGGAGTTCGATGTCTGCGAGCTCAACTTCATGGAAGAAATCTTTGATGCACTCAGAGCTACAGGCCTGGAGGGTTTTCTATCAAGGAAGCCATCGTACTTCCTCCCGCGCCAAATTGCTGAGTTGTACTTGAACTCAGAGTCAGTAGAAGGAGACATTCGATGCAGATTCATCACTTATACGATTGGAGACCCCTCCCATGCTATTTCCGAAATCAAGATGATGTTCGTAAAGGAAGCGCTTCAGCGTAGCTTCAAACTTCCAAATGAAGGATTCAGTATGGTGGGATACAAAGATGATCTTATGGATGAGTATTTAGAGACTTTCTGCGGGAAGCCAACTACATTCAAAGCAGCCTTCCCAAAGAACGCCATGCTCCCACAATTCAGAGCCCTTGCCTACATCGTCACTCAGCTACTAACGAGTCAGATCGGTTCTTTTGATCAAGTATCGAGGCCAAAGATTCAGCTGATGATGGCCATATACGATCATGCCAAGATCAACTGGACTGAGTTCTTTCTCAAGGAATTCATGACTTAGGCCGCCAAGTTTGACAAATCATCTCAACGTCTAGCCGCGAAGGGAAAGCTCTTATACGGATTAAAGCTGTCAGTCATGATAGAAGACTTATGCGGAGCCGACATCGTAGTATATGCTGACAAGATTTACTTCAATCTGAAGAAAGTCGGATTCCAGAACAGGGCAGCGACCCTTCAGCAAATTGGGTCAAGGCCTGCTGATCCCAAGACAGGAGCTCAGAAGACCTCAACTCCCACAAAGAAGAGGTCGCCTCCTAAGTCTACTCCCAAGACACCGACCAAGAGACTGAAGAAAGTCAGTGAGGTCATAGCTGAACCGCCTTTCCAGCTAAGGGACGAGGTTGAGTCATCAGAGAAGACCGTGTCTGTGGAGAAAGCCGTCTCCACTGAACAAGGCGAAACAGTGGACCAAGGGGTAGAGACTGAACCGATCCCTACTACTTAGAGCCCCTTGGATATCCCTCCACTCAGCAGTATTCCTTCTGCTGAGAAGCAACAGTCTCCGATAGAAGTGGAAGACTCAGAGACTGCTTCTGAATCAGAATCAATCGGGATGGAGGCGTCTGCTCCGCAATCAAGAGCCTCCCGAGAGATTTCAGAGCATATTTCGGAGATATCTAGCCATGCAGATCTGATTATATTGGCGAGGCAGGCTAGGCTCCACACACTGATCAGGTTCCAGGAGTGGTCAACATTAAACAAGTTGATCCAGCACCACTCCTGTGAACAACTCCACGAAGAGGAGTTGATGATAAGGAACAAGATAGGCTACTCAGAGCCTTCTGACATCTGTTCCTTGGACGACCTGAGGGCAGCCATGCTCGCCATGATGAACGATCGCCAACCCACTTCAGCGACGGCGCCCTCAGATGGGTCAGATCCTGATGGTCAGGACCCACCCCGTGATTCAGGCCCTGAGAAGCCTGATGAGGGAACTCAACTGGACAAGGATGCTCCCACTACTACTGCTGAACCACCACTCAGCATCCTTGCTCCAGGCCAGTCGGCGGCTGGTACCTCAAAGACGGCGGAACCAGCACAGCTATTGCTGGAGTCTGCGTTCGAGGTAGCGCCCAGCCCTAAAAGCCGACGCTCGAAGTCAGTGGCTAGGGCACTGAGGAGTCAAGGGACTCAGAATAGACTCTTCGCCCGTGCCGTCCACAAGACGTGGAGGCAGACCACTTAGGCTCAGAGTGCGGAGATAAAGGCGCTCAGGACTTCCATTCAAAACACACGTGCCCCTGACTTCTCAACGATTCTGACCGACGCACTTGCCACTCAGAGAGCCAACTTCGAAGAGCAACTGAAGCTGATGGAAGCTGGCCAAGCTAAACTTCTGGAAGAATACAAGGCCACCCATTCAGCTCATACTGCATCCATTTCTTCCATATCTCAGGCCTCCGAGCTCAGAATCCAAACCATTCAGAAGGCCATGGAAAATAAAGTAGATCAGAAGTTGCAGGATATTCAGACTGAAGTGGAGAACTCTCAGAAGAAGTACAGCGAACAACTGACAGATGAGAGGAATGAGCTCCATGAGAGGCTTGTGAAGCTGCAATATGCCTTGGACGATCTTTCCACAGCCTACAAAAGTCTAGATAAAAAGGTACAGATTCCCACCCCTGGTTTATTTGTTGATGCCAAAAAGGGGGAAGGAAAGGTGAAGGTACCTGAAGGAAAGGAGAAGGTACTCAGAGTACCGAAAGGAGTAAGGACAGTGGTAGGAGCGACTCAGATTCAGCAATCTGTTCCCACTACTGCTCCTACTACTCAGACAGCACAGGGTGAGGCACAGGGTGTCTCAGCAGCAGGGGCTGTAGTGCCTACTGAGACTGGCCCAAGTGGCTCAGGACAACCCAAGGATTCTGCTACTCATGCAACTTAAACTCCAAGCGACATCATTAAGGAAACTGTTGAGTATGCAGAGGACGATTCAGAAGAGGAAGAAGTCCCTCTACCTCCTCCAGTACTAGGAAAGGGAAAGAAAGTACTGAAGCTTCCCACTCCTCCCAAAAAGAAAGGAACTAAAAGATTCATCACTCCTGAGGAAGAAGCTCAGATAGCAGCTGATGAAAAGCTAGCTAGGGAAATTGCTGAGGCTGAGGATGCCAACAAGCCAAAGAAAAAGCCAGCCAAAGGCAAAAAAAAGGCTCCAGCAGGGGGAAGGAAGCCTGGGACAAGGCTGCCTCCGAGAAATCTGAAGCTGAGTGATGAGGCAGACAAGGAGAAAGAAAGAGATCAGCAGCAACAACAATCTGGTCAGCAGGGTACTTCCAAAGAGAAATCTTCAACACCTGCTGACTCAGAGGAAGAAGAGCATGTGCCCTCCTATGTCCCTTCAAAGGCTCAAGAGCAAGAGATGCAGGAAATATGGGATCAGATGGAGAGGTACCTAGACAGAGGAGCTAAAGCCAGGCAGATTGAAGCAGCAAGAGAAAGGCTCAGACTTGCTGATCTAGAAGCTCTAATGATTAAGGCTGAGAAGGAAGCAAGCCAGAGGATACCTGAGAAAGCTGACATTCCCTACAAATATAGAAGACTCAGGAAGCCTACAGACCTCAAAATCCACAGATGGCCCACGGTTGATGACTGGATGCCATGGGAACAGACTCAGAAGTGGGAGACACTGAAGGCAGATTATATTAAGAGATTCTATTTCTGGAGATACTGGTCTGATATGCACAAGTCCATTGCATTTGCTGAATGGCTTTTGAAGACTGGTCCAGAGATCTATGCAAGAGCCCAGAAGGCTATAGCTGAAAAGATTGATGTCAGGGTCCCAGCTCCAAGACATATGCCTCCCCCACTGAAGCTTGATGGTTCTGTACACTATGGGGTGATTGAGAAGGAAATCAAGGACGCTGGACAAGCAAAGCAGTTAGATGAGGATGAGCCTGCTGACATGCCTGAGATACTGAAGCTGAGAAAGGTCACTTACAGAATGTATGGACTGCCACTCCCTGAAGCAAAATCAAAGGACTTCAAAGATCGGATTCAGCAGTTCAGGAGATGATAGATAGCTTCTATATTTCTTTGTTCTTTCTTTCTTAGAATAGCAAGTCTGATGTACCTGTACTGAAACTTCTTCATATATAATACATCACTTCTATTCGGCCCTGACAATTCCTTATTGTCTATATGGCCTTGTTTATTTTATGCTTAACACTCAAAATCACTCAAGTGATTACTGACTCACACACTCACTGAATATTTTTATCTGTCAGTTCTTATCTTGTTAGTTTCTGGTTTGATAGATTGCTTATAGAGGGAAAATGTTGTTAGAAAGGGGGAAATTGCTGTTAGTTTTCTGTATCTGATCTGATATTTCTTCCCTGATTCCCTCAGTAGTCTACAAATTGAAGAACAATTCCACTGATTTTACTTGTAATATTTGTAAGGAGCTCTGTTTCTGATAGTTATAGTGTTAGGTTTTGGCATCATCAAATAGGGGGGAAATGTTGGGAGATGATTCAATCCCTCCACAAATTATTGGGATATCACTCAGTAGCCTAGTGCTCTGAAGATTTGAAGATCCCAAAACCCTACTTTGACTGATGAACCATTCCATTGTAATTTGTTGTTCTGTCTCTGAGGTTTCAGACTCAGTAGACACTCTTCATTTTGGTTCAGGCACTCAGTTCTGTCCACTGGCTATTCAGCAGACTATCGGCCTCAGTACCATAAGAAGAAGAAGACTCAATGATAATGGACTCAGTAGGAGCAGTATACTGAAAGGAGTTAGTGGAACTGAACTCAGCATGAGTAGTTCACTGAACTCGGAATTCATCCTCAGTAGAGCTGACTCAGCAGGAGTATGCTACTGAATATAGCTCAGACTCAGCAACGGCTGGACAGTCTTCTAACTGTCAGGATTTATTAAGTCAAATCAGCAGAGTCATACGAGGTACAGAGAAGTTAGCTTCAGATCCACCTTGAAGTCTGTTTTGTGTCACCTACTTTCTTCAGCCTCGACCAATGATGAGAAGCCAGCTGTCTACTTTCTGATTAAAGCTGCAAGTCAACAACTTTCCAGAAATGGAGGGAAAAGACTCTGCCACCATACTTTGAAAGAGCCGTTAGCTACCCAAAAGAGAGAGACACATGGATCGTCGTCTCCAACGGATCTATCTATGTCTCGGCTCTATAAATAGAGGGATGATTTCAAATTGAAGCTCACGAACCGACCGAACAACCTAGAAATCGAAGAACACAAGAGCATTCATGAGCAACTCGAAACGACTTAAGCTTTCCGCAAGAACTTCAAAGAGTAATCTCCGACGAAAGGCGACATACTTGCTCATAGGGAACCACGCTGAACCAGATTATAAAGCCTCTAGTATCCAAGCGACTGAATACGAACCCAAGTCCATACTTAAACGTTCGTCGCTCTAGAAGCCACCTTCTCGTTCCCTATCCTCTAACCTAAGCTCAGCAGATCTTATCCATAGCTTAGACGAAGGAGTTCATATCTGAACTGATCCTTATTGTAAAGGACTCCTTCATAGTTGGAGAGTTTGTCAAACACTTTAGTTTGATACCTTGTAAACTGAGACTTGCTCAGTATAAATCTCAAGACCAGTGTTTGTCTAGTGTACAAACCGATTGAGACTATCTCAGTATAATAAATAGTTTCCTGATCTTTCGGGACAGCGGACGTAAAATTGTTGGATCCGAACCACTTTAAAATTGCATTTGTTCTGTTTCTTTTTACCGTTGCATTGATTACTGTTCATATTGAAAATATTTCTAAAATCATTCAACTGAGTTTCAGCTAAGCTTAATCGATTGCACTAATATACTGAAACTGTTTTCTTAAAAACGTTTTCTACTCAACTGAATTTGGGCCTACACATTTCCGCACTATACTGAACTTCAGCTGAACGGTACTGAATTCTGACTCAAGTCAGCTAGCAGGCCTCAGTGAAGTCAGTCACTCTTCCACGCGATCCATAACAGCTTATTTGGTCTACTGAACTTGTTTAGTACGGCACTCTCCTGAAAAGGACTGTTCGCGTTTTAAGTTGAGAAATTGTTTTCAGGTGTATTCACCCCCCCCCTCACCACCTGAACGTTTAATCTCGGGACCAACAAATGTTGTCCTTGATAACTATGACAACGCTTTTTAATGTTAAAAGTGTTGTCCAATGTTAATTATACGTTGCTGTATTTATCTACGACAACGGTAAATAAAATATATACAAACATTGTCAAAAATGTAAATGACAATACATTAAATCGTTGTCTTTTTGCGAAAATCCGTTGTTGTAAGCTAAAGCGACAACAGATAAAAAACGTTTTATCTCTATTCATACGACAACACAACTTTCAACAATGGCAGAGAATCTTACGACAACAATTTCCGACCGTTGTCGTTCATGTTTATGACAACGGTTACGAAGACTAAAAGACAAGGGTTAAAAACCGTGGTCGAAAAGATATTAGACAACGACTAAAAACCGTTGTCTATGAGCGAGACTCTACGACAACAGTACTACAACAACGCTACATGTTGCCATAGACAACGGTTAGAAACCGTTGTCTATTTGTTTTTTGTAGTAGTGAGCTTCTAAAACTAATGAGATCTCAGTCGAAAGAGTTCAGTTGCTGAATCACTCTGCCCCGCGATCAGAAGGTTTAACAGGCAACTGAATCGTTCAGTAGGAAACTCAGTACAAGACTGACATTCGCGTTTGAGGAAAAACTTGGACTCAGGTGTATTCACCCTCCCCCTACACCTGATACTCGTCTCCGGACCAACATAATATGTATAGATATTTACTACGTCCATAAGAGTCATATCAAACCTTTGTGACATAAATAGATTAATCAAAACCCTAAAATTTAGTTCCATCAATTATGAGAGAACTTTCATAATTAATTCCCGATCTTTGAGAGAAACCTTGTTTTATGAGTATTGCTCTATATCTCGCAATTTTTCATTTCTCTTTTTAACAAACACACATTTGTATCATTCGGGGATATATTTTCCAGATTTTTGAACAAGTCCAAATGTTTTCCGGTTTTCTAGGAAATATCAATTCACATTTTATGACTTCTTTCCTCTTTGGCCAATTAGTTCAGGGGAATTTGCAAAATTAGTCAACTTGACATACTATATTGCAAAAATGGGCAAACTGTGTGTAAATTGCAAAAGTAGACAATCTGTTTTTTTTTTTTTTGAAAAAAAATTGATGGTCATTTTTCTGTTGTATTTCTGACGTGAATCATGTCCAATGCACCCATTAAATTATGCATTAGTTTTGATTTGCTTTATTGATACAAAAGGGCACGTGGTTCTTCAAAATAATAATGTGAGTAGGCAATCTAATGTAAATTAATTGCAATATATTATATTAATAAAAATATAATAATGAAAATAATAATAATAATAATAGTCGTAGTAATTTAAGTTTATTTATAATGATAAAAAAATCATCTGATTAACGTATTATGATAGTACAATATTATTAAATATCTTATTAATTATTAATTCAAGATAGTAATTACATATTTAAGATATTGATTATTTAATAAGATATTAAAATAATCAACTTTGTTTTGCTTTTTAAGAAAAAGAGAATATATTTTTCTAATTGCCAAAATAATATTCTTTAAAAAAATTATTCCCAAAATAACATCCTTTAAAAAATAATTCTAAAACTAACATTCTTTTGCCATCGATTTATTTATTTACTAAATAAATATCTACATGGATAATGTTTTTTTTTATTTCTTACACTACTAAATTACAATAAAATGTACTTTGTTGTAATAAAATCGTATTTGCAAATAAAAAAGAATAAATATATTTGTTAGTTGTTTTATTTATTTTATAAGTTATGTGTGTAGTATTTTCTAAATTAAAAAAAAATTTATTTGTTTACTTGTACAATTAACTTTATTTCAAACAAACAAAAAGTATTTTTATTTTTTCATATAATTTTTTTATTAATATAATTAAAAATAAATAAAAATAAAAAGAAACACAATCGACTCTTTTATATATTCATTTGGTAAATAAGTGCATAGGTGGCAAAAAGAGTGTTAATATGTGAATTATTTTTTAAAGGTTGTTATTTTGGGAATTATTTTTTTAGAAAGTGTTATTTTGGCAATTGACTCTTTTCTTCAAATGGAAATTAATATCTTATTAAATAATTCATAGTAATATCTTAAGTGTGTAATTACTATCTTAAATTAATAATTAATATATTGTTAATAATTTAATGAATAGCAGTAGGACATTTAGGCGTCTCTTATATTAATGAGATTAGAAGTTAAATAAAGAGTAGAATTTTGTGTTAGAATTTAAGTATAATAATATTATATTTTTTCATGTTATTTTACGTGTAATTTTTAATGTCATCAAATTATAATATTATCTCAATATATTTATACGAGCACAAAAAATACATAATTGATAATTCGATAAATTGTAGTTCGATCCATAAAATACACTTCACCGTATATATTAGTTTCATGTCGTCTTTGCATATATTTCTTTTTCGTATGACTAGCTTGCCGACATGTACTACAGTGCATTGCACCTTGGGCTTTCTACTACTAAATGCCTCAAACCCGGATTTGTAGCGTCCCGTCTTTGGTCGACCGGCTTGACGCCTTGATATAGGAGGCTTAACAACCTCACCAAGAATGTCAATTGGCACGTTCCATTGATCATGGGGTGGAAGCGGAGCAAATATACGTGCGTATAAATCACTGTGGGTATCTATTAAATAGTTGCGAGACACAAAGGCATATATGTTGGCACTAGAGTGCATTTGAAGATTTTGTCAGTATAATTTAAATTTAATCATCAATCAATTGAACTTGAGGAAAATGAAAAACTTATATCATTGCGCAATAGCACGCGAGCAAGGCAACAAATCCAACTGGAACTCACAACATATGCACTCACATTGGTGTAAGTCCACTATGAAGTACTTTCTGATGTCAATGACTTTGAACTGCCCACTAGAGATCTATGTGACTTTGAAAATGTGTGCTTTTTTCACCTCGAAGTGAAGCTTTTGCTTTGCCGTCTTAACCATTGGGTGGTCATGTGCATTGTAGAACGCTCGTTTTTCATCGAACCATTTTTTCATAATTGAACGAATAGAATCGAGAAGCGCGCAAATTGGAAACCGTCGATCCCACAATAACCTTCCATTAAAAGACTCGACGGCGTTTGACATCAAGAAACTATAACATCAGTGCATACACTTCGATCGAGCCTAACGTTATGGACCGAGTTCCATCAGTTTCTTGTAGGCTCCATCCGGGCTAGTTGATTGGATTGATTCCATCGCCTTATTAAACACTAAAGGATGGTATGCAGTCGCTGCTTTCCTAAATATCCTAGTAATAGTGCGACCATAAGGCACAATCTTGTCAATAGATGGTAGTTGCAAAGCAAGTGTGGGCATTTGGGATACACTTCTGCGATGGCAGCCTGATTACTAATATGTTGGTCAGATACGAATGCTAACTCTGGGTGTGTTCCAAATACACCCCTGATCTTCTGCATAAACCAAGTCCAGGAGATATTATTTTCAACCGGACCAATGCCAACCGTCAGCGGTACAATTTTTTCGTTGCAATCTTTTGATGCTGCAACAAACATGATACATGTATTCTTTCACTTGAGATGAGTGTCATCCACTACAATCACCTTCCTCAGAAGAAACTTGAAACCAGAGATGCACAACCCAAAAGCAATAAAACAATATTCAAACCGATCATCGGTGTCGGTTGAATAGTCAACCACTGTCCCCGGGTTGACATGTGCCAACATGTGTAGATAGACCGGAATCAGATTAAAGGATTTTTCATGACTTCCAAAATTGCATCAATTGATTTATCACGACCGCGCAGCGCCTTATGATATCCGACCTTCATAACAAAATCATCATTAAGCTCATTAATCATGGCACGAGGTTTCATAATCTTGCCCTCGTGCTGCATCCGTTTCGTAAAAAGGCCGAAATGGTGTTAGAGCAGATCTTTCTAGTCCAAAATTGGAGAAAGTCAAATTAACATGTATGTTTCTTATTGAATTCGTAAACTTCCCAGCACTGAACATAATGTGCACGCAACATGAAGGGACATGTACCGGCATTTAGACAGGTGTAGTACTGGTATCTTTTATTGGCCTTCACAACTTTATAAGATCGGCGGTGCTCTAAATGCCACAAATCAATGACAGTGGTCAAATCAGACTTGATGGAAAACGTCTCCCCGACCTCCAGAATACCATCGATTACCAGATCAAGATCCCTGACTCTAACAAATCCTAGTTGGCTGATTGGGATAAATGGAACAGTCCAATTTGTTATTGCTACTTCAGTGGCTCCATCTCCTTCGCCCAAGTTCCGGGGTGTGTTTTCTGGTTGATCAGGCATGGTCAGGAGCCGGTGGAAACCACCCTCCTTCCGAATCCATGCTACGAAGTCAAAAAATGTGCCGGAATTAAACTGGTCGTGATCAAAATCTTCATCTTGCTCCTCCTCCTCCTCATAATCATCATCATCATCATCATTTTCTTCTTCTTCTTTTTCTTCTTCGTCTTCTCGTTCTTCTCTTCCGCTTTTTCAAAATGTTCATTTTTCGATCGACTGTGAATGTACGATTATGAGAACTGGCGTAAACTTGTCCGAATAGGTTGTTGGACGATGAATAGGCTCCTTGATGCTGAGAGGTACCGGCGTCGTCATTCGGTCTCTTTGTGAACAACATAAACACTGGGATCTCCATCAAGCGGACTGGTCGTGTCAAGTCGTCGTCTTCACACATTAATGCTTTCATCTTTCTTCTAGACCTTGCACGCGCTATCGTGTACAATAGATAATACTTATCCAATCCTCTTGATCGCATTATGGAATCAATTCGATGTTTTAGAAATGAAAATGATAATTGGTCCGCGTGCATGTATGATAATTCTTCAGAATCCCCCAAGTACTCAACTTCAATGAAATTTCAGACATATGTTACGATCATGCTTGTACAATTCTCCATCTAAAAAATAATTTGATATCATGTTTTCATCAAATAAAAAAAAAATTGATATCATGTTTTCATCATGTATAGATAATGCTCATCTAAACACATACATTAACCACAATATAACACATACTCTAAGTCACTTCTATTTATTCACCAAATGTATACTATCATGAAGCACGGTATAGAAAAGAGGATCCGAGCTATAAATCTATATGAACACATTTGCAATCATCATTACATGAGCATTAGTAAACACTAGATCTATTACAAGATTGAATATTCATATATCAATTACTACTAGGACATTTTTTATAATTAACCTAAATCATCAATTACTATGCTTCCTATAACACATGTTAATTATTTACATTATTTACTACGGTGCACATATTGTATGACAAACTAGACACTAATATCATAGGATTTTACTTGCCAAAATAACAAAATAATTTCGAAAACTAACATCGAAACCGTTTTTACGATGTGGTTTAGATATCACTGGAAACTCATTCGGAGATAATTGATCTTGAACACTCTCTCTTTTTCGTATATCTAATTGATAAATTGTGAAGGCATCAATTCATCTTCTACAAATGGTGAATCGATCTTATACAGTACCTCTTATATGTATAACTCAATTCATGTAATTAAGTCGTCAAATCAAACTTGGTGAAAAGTTAAAGACTGCAACCGAGTAGTTGTGATAAACCAATTCTTCACTTTATTTCATAAAATTATCTCAAAATGTATGTTTTTTTTTTTTTGTTTCTTTTTCTGAAAAGTACTTATCCTATATAGGCTACCCATTCTATATTATTATTTCATCAAAATTATCATTAAAATATACTATTGATTACTAATTATAAGTTTTTTTAGATATTATTAATGAGGATTATTTATTATGATTATTACAAAATATAAATTATTAATATTATAATTCTTGTACTGTCATAATACGTGAATAAGATATTTTTTATTATCATTATAAAGAGACTTAAATTACTACTATTATTATTTTCATTATTATTTTATTATTAATATAATATATTGCAATTAACGTACATTAGATAACCTACTCACATTATTATTTTGAAGAACCACGTGCCCTTTTTTATCAATAATGTAAATCAAAACTAATGCATAATTTAATGGGTGCATTGGACATGATTCACGTCAGAAATACAGCAGAAAAATGACCATTAAATTTTTTCAAAAGAAAAAAAAACAGATTGTCTACTTTTTCAATTTACACACAGTTTGCCCATTTTTGCAATATAGTATGTCATGTTGACTAATTTTGCAAATTCCCCTAGAACTAATTGGCCAAAGAGGAAAGAAGTCATACAATGTGAATTGATATTTCCTAGAAAATCGGAAAACATTTGGACTTGTACAAAAATCTAGAAAATATATCCCCGAATGATACAAGTATGTGTTTGTTAAGAAGAGAAATAAAAAATTGCGAGAAATAGGGAATACTCATAACACAAGGTTTCTCTCAAAGACTGGGAATTAATTATGAAAGCTCTCTCTTAATTGACGGAATTAAATTTTAGAGTTTTGATTAATCTAGTTATGTCGCAAAGGCTTGATATGACCCTTATGGATGTAGTAAATATCTATACATATTATGTTGGTCCGGAGACGAGTATCAGGTGTTGGGGGTGTGGGGTGTGGGGTGAATACACCTGAGTCCAAGTTTTTCCTCAAACGCGAATGTCAGTCTTATACTGAGTTTGCTACTGAACGAATTCAGTTGTCAGTTAAGCCTTCTGATCACGGGGAAGAGTGATTCAGCAACTGAACTTTTTCTACTGACTAATGTCAGTACTGAGAAATTCAATAGAAGAATATTGTGCGGATTAGTGTAGGCCCGATTTTTGTTCGTCTCTTTGAAAAACGTTTTATGCAAACCAAATCAGTTTTGGCTAGTGCACTTTTAAAGCTGTTTTACTGAAATAATGATTGTGCAAGCAGTTGAAACACAGATGCAATAAAACAGTAAATAACACAAGCAATTTTTAACGTGGTTCGGATACGCAAGATCCTAAATCCACGGTCCTGCTGAACAAGATGCCTTATTGATTAATCTGAGCAAGCCTCAGCAAGGTTTCTGTGCACTCGACAGAACCTTCTAAGTAATAGTCCTTAGCGACTTTACAAACTCAACCTGAAGTTTGAAGGGGTTTTGTCCCCAACGATGAAGAAGTTCTTACAATAAGAACGATTCACTAAAAGTGAACTCCTTCGAAAGTTCTAAGCTTAAGATTTAACAATGTAGGATTAGAAAAGAGATTGGGGAACAACTTTAGAGAGAAGAACTACAGGTAGGGGTGTAACGGTTTGGTTCGGTTCGGTTTCTTATGCATTTTAGGAATCGAACCAAACTCATAGAAATAGTTCGGTTCGGTTCGGTTCGATGTGTTTTGAAATATCGGAACCGAATCGAACCGCTTATAAATGGTTTGGTTCGGTTCGGTTTACCGGTTCATCTTTTTATTTTTTTATTTATTTTTTAAATCCTAAATAATGCAAGAATAATAGTTTATAGGATATCACTCGTTCCAAACTCATAAGTATAGAGTTGTTACTCATTTCTCTTCCTTTGTATAGATTATAATTGATATTAACTTAAATCTAATATCTAAATCCAATAACATTCTCATATAATAAAGACAAATATTAAATAAAAAAATTAAAAAATAAGATATTGGTTCGATTCGAACCCGTTCAAAAATTCTTGAAACCGCGAACCGAACCGAATGTAAACGGTTCCTAAAAAAATAAACCGAACCAAACCGCAAAGCCAAACTGAACCACATTTTTCGGTTTGGTTCGGTTCGGTTTGATAGGTTTCGTGGTTCGGAGCGGAACCACTTACACCCCTAACTACAGGGACATCTCTGGGATTTCTAGTTCTTCGCTAGATGTAACAGTGAGTTTGCTAGAGTGCTTGAGAAATCATTCGTGAGCTTCAAAGCGTTCTGTTCTCGTTTGTCCGTGTTGTGAATTTTGGTGTTGTGAGCACTTTAGTCTCTCGTGGACAATTCTTCAATGAAGACGATCTCTTTTTATAGTCATGACCCATGCATAGATCCATTGGAGGGGACCATGCCACATGTTACAAGACTCCAAGGAAAACGACCATATAATTTT
This sequence comes from Lavandula angustifolia, assembly GCA_028984105.1. NCBI lineage: Eukaryota > Viridiplantae > Streptophyta > Magnoliopsida > Lamiales > Lamiaceae > Lavandula > Lavandula angustifolia. Next base: position 21,191,264 of record CM054820.1, read on the forward strand.
GAATGTGGCCGCAGAGTGGTTGGCTTTGTGTGTGTTGGTCCCGAGAGCACGTTCAGGTGTAGACGGGGGGGGTGAATACACCTGAAACTCGATTTCTCAATTTAAACACGAACAGTCCTTTTCAGGATGATGTCGTACTGAACAAATTCAGCAGACCAGATAAGTTGTTCTGAATCGTGTTGGCAGAGTGACTGACTCTACTGAGATCTGCTAGCTGACTGAGAGTCAGAATTCAGTATCTTGCAGATAGAGTTCAGTGGTGCGGAATAGTGTAGGCCCAAATTCAGTTGAGTGAGAAAAATATTTTTATCAAAACAGTTTCAGTAGATTAGTGCAGTCTGTTAAGTTCGTTGAAACTCAGTTGAATGATTTAAAGAATATTTTCAGTATGAACAGTTAAATCAATGCAACAGTGAAAGGAAACAGAACACAAGACACAGAGATTTTTAAAGTGGTTCGGACACAAAAATCCTACGTCCACTGTCCCGAAAGATCAGGAAGCTATTTTTTATACTGAGGTAGTCTCAGTTGGTTTGTACGCTGGACAAACATTGGTCTTGAGATTTATACTGAGAGTTTACAAGGTTATCAAACTGAAGCGTTTGAAAAACTCTCCAACTGTGAAGGAGTCCTTTACAATAAGGATTAGTTCAAAGATGAACTCCTTCGTCTAAGCTATAGATAAATGCTATTGAGCTTAGGTTAGAGGGATAGGGAACAAGAAGGTGGCTTCTAGAACGACGAACAGCTGAGTAAAGCTATGGATTCGTGTATCGTCGTTTGGATACTAGAGGCTGTATTTATCAGTTCAGCTTGGTTCCCTAAGAGCTAGAATGTAGTTCTTCGCCGGAGATAGATTCTTCGAACTTCTTGCGGAGAACTTAGGCTTTTCGAATTAGCTCGTTTGAATGCTCTGTGTGTTCTCTCGTGTTCTTCCCGTGAGCTTCAAATTTGATTTATCCCTCTATTTATAGAGAAGAGATTAGGATAGATCCGTTGGAGACGATGATCCTTTGTCTCTCTCTTTTGGGTAGCTAACGGCTCTTTTGTAGCATGGTGGCAGTGTCCTTTCCCTCCATTTCTGGAAAGTTGTTGACTTGCAGCTTTAGTAGGTGTATGACAGGTGTCTGCTTGTCATTGGCCGAGGTTCAGAAGGTGGTTGAGACAGAACAGACTTCAAGGAGATTTGAAACTGACTTCTCTTTTCCTTGTACTTGACTATGCTGATTGTCTTTTAAAGATCTGACAGTTCAGAAGACTGTCTGGCCGTTGCTGAGTCTGATCTCTGATTCAGTAGTGAACTCATGCTAAGTCGGCTCTACTGAAGATCAACTCTGAGTGCAGTGAACTACTCCTGCTGAGTTCAGTTCAACTGACTTTTAGCATACTGCTCCTGCTGAGTCCAGTATTACTGAGTCTTCTACTTCTGGTGCTGAGGCGGATAAGCTACTGAATGCCTGAGCCAGAGCAGAGGGTCTGCTGAGTCTGAAACCTCAGAGACAAAAACAGATTACAACTTAAAGGTTCACCAATCAATATAGGGTTTTGGGATCCTCAAATCTTCAAGCTATTTCAGAGCACAAGGCTACTGAGTAAATGTCAACACAGAAGACTGAGTCATTTCCCACTATATCTAATACCGCTGAGGATAGAATCATCACCCAACATTTTCCCCCTACTTGATGATGCCAAAACCTAAACTATAATCTAAACAACCTAACACAATGACTTATCAGAAACAGAGCTCCTTACAAAATATTACAAGTAGGATCAGTGGAGTTGTTCTTCAAGTCCTAGACTACTAAGGGGATCAGGGCAGAAAGTCAGAACATATACTGAGACTAAACATTTTCCCCCTGTCTTAACAACATTTTCCCTGAAAACACAGCAAGTCTATCAGAATCTAGTTAAGCAACAACTGACAGTAAATAACAAAGCGTGAGTGTGTGAGTCAGTAATCACTTCAGTGATACTGAGTGTTAAGCATAAATAAACACGGCTATTCAGACAATAAGGAATTGTCAAAGCCAAACAGAGATATTATATATGTAAGAAAATCAGTACAATTACATCTCTGCTAGGCTATGAAAGAAAGATACACTGAGAAATCAGAAGCAGAAGCTATTTGAATTGCCTAATCCTGTCTTTGAAATTCTGAGATTGAGATTCAGGAAGGGGCACTCCATACATCCGATATGTGATCTTCCTCAGCTTCAGAATCTCTGCAAAGTCTGTTGGGTCTTCTTCATCAAGAAACTTGGCTTCAGCAGCATCCTTCACTTCTTTCTCTATCACGCCGTAGTGGATGGATCCATCAAGTCTTTGTGGGGGAGGCAGAATTCTAGGATTTGGAACTCTTACTTCAACATTCTCATTAATGGCTTTCTGCAGCCTGGCATACATCTCTAAGTCAGCTCGCATAATCCATTCAGTATATGCCATTGCCTTGGGCTTTTTAGTCCAGAATCTCCAGAAGTAGTTCCTTTTGATGAATTCAGCTTTCAGATTTTCCCATCTCTGAGTTTGTTCCCACGGGATCCAATCGTCCACTCTAGGCCATCTGTGAGTCTTCAGATCTATAAGCTTCTAGAATTTTCTGTATTTGTATGGGATGTCAGCCTTGGCAGGAATCCTCTGACTCGCTTCTTTTTCAGTTCGCAGTTTGAGAGCTTCAAGATCAGCTTTCCAAATCCTCTCTCTGGCTGCTTCTATTTGCCTGGCCTCTTAACCTCTGTATAAGTATCTGTCTAACTGAGCCCAGATTTCCTCCATCTCTTGATCCTGTGCCTTAGAGGTAGTGTAGGAGGGCTTGTGAGGTGGTTGGTCGTCTGAGTCACCAGGGGTTGAAGATTTTTCTTTGGTTGTTTCCTACTGCCCAGTTGACTGTTGTTGTTGCTGCTCCTTCTCCTTTTCTTTATCAGCCTCGTCGCTGAGTATGAGCTTTCTCGGAGGCAGCCTTGCTGGTTTTTTGCTTCCAGCCGGAGCCTTGGTCTTGCCTTTAGCAGGCTTCTTCTTTGGCTTACTCGCAGCTTCAGCTTCAGCAATTTCCCTAGCGAGCTTTTCATCAGCTGCTATCTAAGCCTCCTCCTCTGGAGTAACATATCTCTTGGATCCTTTCTTATTGGGAGGGGTTGGGAGTTTCAGTGCCTTTTTACCTTTTCCGGCAACTGGAGGTGGAAGAGGAGATTCTTCCTCTTCTGAGTCCTCCTCGTCAGCATACTCGGCAACTTCCTTTGGGTTTCTTCATCGACCTAAGTTACCTGGGATTGACTCTGTTCAAGAGAGTCAATCTGTTCAGCTACTTCTGCTGCTGGTTGAGATTCAGTGGACTTGTCTTCAGTTTCTTCATCTGAATTATCATCCCAACATAGCTGGATCTTTTCGACTTTGTCTTTCAAGCTCAGATCCTGTAGATGTTCACTGATGTCCTTAGATTCAGATTTAGAGTTATTGCTCCTGTCTTCAGAAGCAACCTCATTAAAAACAACATGAGGGATTTCCTCCACGCAAAGAGTCCGATAGTTGAATACTCTGAAAGCTTTGCGGACCCAGGAGTATCCTAAGAAAACTCCCTGATCTGACTTGCTATCAAAAGTTTTCAGCTGATCTTTCCCATTATTGTGAATAAAGCACGAACACCCAAAAATATGGAAATAAGATAAAGAAGGCTTCCTGTCGTTCCATAGTTCATATGGTGTCTTCTTATGTTGTTTTGTCAGTAGAGATCGGTTCTAAGTGTAATATACAGTGTCAGTAGCTTCTGCCCAGAATTTGGTTGGGAGTCCGTAGTCCGGCGAGGTGGTTCTTTGCCGCTTCTTTGAGTGTACGATTCTTCCTTTCAAGCAACCCCATTTTGTTGAGGCGTGCGTGCAGCGGACGTCTCATGCTCTATTCCTTACGCTTGCGTAACTCCTCCACCATGAAATTAAGGAACTCGGTTCCTCCGTCGAACGTATTTTGACAATCTTGGTGTTCTTCTCGACACTGAGCCTTTTCAGAAGCGTTGGTAACTCTGTTTTGACGTCAGACTTGTTGGCAATAAATATGACCCATGTGTAGCGCGAGTAGTCATCAATGACCACTAATGCATACTTCTTGCCTCTGATCGTCACCAGAGAGACTGGACCGAACAAATCCATATGTAGCAGCTAAAGGATTCCATCAGTGGAAGGAGATGGAACTGGCGGATTTTGATTCCTTGTTTGCTTTCCCTTCAGACATGCTTCACACTAAGTGTCTTTGCTGAATACTTCATTCGGCAATCCTCTTACTAGAGTGTTTCTAGCCAATTTGTTGAGCGTTTTGAAGTTGAGATGGCTGAGTCTTTTGTGCCAAAGCCATCCCGTTCTGTTGTCATTCTTTGCCAACAAACATGCTTCGAGTTCGTTGAGTTCCGATCGCCTACATAGATATTCTTCTTGCGCGAACCTGATAACACTGTTTTCCATGTAGATTTATCAATAACATCACAGAAACCAGCGTAAAAAATCACTCTATTCGAGTTGTCACAAAATTGACTAACAGAGAGAAGGTTATGCTGAAGTCCTTCAACATATGATACTCTTGGAACCCATTGCGGCCCAATGCTTGAGTGTTCCATGGCCTCTGGTGTAGCCTTTAGCATTATCTCCAAACTCGATTCGGGGTCCTTCTTCAGTAGTATAATTCTTCAGCAAGTCCTTTTGGTACGTCATGTGTCTTGAGCATCCGCTTTCCACATACCAAGGGTCCTTGTGCACCTGCAAAATAGAATTATATTTAGGTACCCTTTATTTTTTGTTTTGGGTCCTTAGATGTTAGTTTTGGTAACCCATATCTGTCTCACGACCCACGGTGGTCTCGGCATAATTTCTTTCCACTTGTGTCAACATATTTAACCACCGGACCTGGTTATCGCCGACTTCGAGGCTTTTCGGGTTCGGGGAGTCCGGATCTTCTGAGTGGGTGGACTGCTGACCTTTGCCTTCTGCACGGCTTTCTTCTTCTTTCTCTGACTTTTGGATCCTCTCCTGACTATTGGATCATAGTAATATGATCTATACTGAGCTGGATGTGTCAGCCGAGGAGATCCATACTGATCAGCCCACTTTGCTTTGTTGGTTCCCCCTTGACTGAACTGAGGTGATCTGGTGCTGATCTTCTTGTCAGATTGCTGATAAGTAGGATGAGGTGCCTTCATCTTCTGTTTGTTCTTGGCTAGGGGGTTTAGTATATCTGCATTGATGGTCTCCCCTCAAACAAACCTATCAGCTAGCCGGTTTTCTGAGCGTACGGGGGCAGATGAGGAAGTTCTCTGGCTGAATCCAAGTCCTTCCTTACAATGCTTGGGCTTGTTGCTTGCTAGCATAGCTTCCAGCTTCTTTTCAGCACCCATGTATCGCTCAGTCATCAGGTTCCTCCAGACATCATCACTTTTCTTCAGCATTTCATGCTCGGTCTGAAGTCCTGACAGCTCTTGCTTCAGTAGACTCAGTTCAGTATATTTCTGAGTTAAGTCATTGGTCAAAACTAAAATCCGATCTTCTTGATGCTGAGACTTGGCCGTCAGAGAGTTTATCTCATCCCTGAGTCTCAACACAAGTCCTTCTGACTCAGTAGCAACTTGACTCTTCTGAGAAAGTCTCTGATTCTCCACTTTCAGGGTATCCAATTCCTGAAGAGTCTTACTGAGCTGCAGACTCATATGAATCTGTTCGTCGAGTAGTTCTTCATATGCGATCGCGACGTCCAAATTCTCATCTGCACCTGAAAGGGTGTCGTGTGTGCAGTGTGAAGAGGAGTTAAATGGTTCATGAGAGTTTACCTCATCCTCTTCTCCTGCCATGAGACACTTTTCAGTATTTTCTTCATCTTCAAGCTCGAAGGCTATGAAGGCTGCTTCATCATCCGATGAATCCATGAAGGAATCGACTTCATCTGAGTCGTCTAAGAGTTCACCAGCAATGTATGCTTGTGTCTTCTTGATGAACTTCTCCCTTCGAGCTTTGCGTGCTGCTCGTTCAGCAGTACTGAGCTCAGGACAGTCATACTGATGGCTTCTTGCAGTTATAGCAGCTAGTGACTCTTTCTTCCTTACTTTCACTGTCTTTCGACTGTGCTGAGTTATCCTTTTTCCTGCATTCAGAAGTATGCGAGTCAGGAGTGTGCTTTGGCATATATTCAGACTTACCCTAGGATTCTCTGAGGGCTTTAGTCACTTTTCTGCGCCTCTCCTTCTCCTTCTGATACTTTACGGCAAGCAGTGCGTATTTCTTGGCTAGATTTCCTTCTTGTATATCACTGAGTGAAGGTTCAGCCTTGCTGGACGCTGGAGCTGCTGTGTTGACTGATGCTTTGAAAGCATGGTCGATTTTGGTGTCAGTTTTAGCTCGCTGCTTCCTTTGAGGTAAGCCAAACTCGAATTCTTCTGCTTTAAGTTCTTAAAAGATATGGTCAGGAGTAACAATATCTAAGTCAGAATGACGTAATAAGGTAGTAAAAGGAGTCCAGTGACCGTCTGGCAATGCCCTCAAAATCTTGAGATTCATGTCTCGATTTGAGAATGTCTTTCCTAGCCCGTTGATAGAGTTCATCAGATCCGTGAATCTGACGTTGAGATCTTCAATGGTGTCACCAGGCATGAGCGACAATCTCTCCAGCTTTTGGAGTTCAAGCGCAAGTTTATTTGCTTTGATCTTCTGAGTCCCCCGACTCAATAGCGCTAGAACGTCCCAGAGTTCCTTCGCGGACTTGCAGTCCTGAACTCTTCCGAGGTACAGTCATTCAGAGTGGTCAGTACGGCGTTTCTGGCGACGCGGTCGAGGTTGTGAAGCTTCTTCTCCTCCGGGGTGAAGAGACTTCTGTCTTTAGGAATCTTGTCACCAGTCACCATCCCTCCTCCTTGTTCTGCTGTCTGCGTTATGACGCTATCAATCATAGGAGCGATAGGTCCGTCTTCCAGAACTTCTGTTATGCTGTCATGGAGGGAGGTCAGATGTGCCTCCATTTTGACCCGACATACGCCATAGTTCTCTACTGAGAACATGGGTGCCATTCTGATCCCTGACATATCAGACATGATAAATAGTGATATGAATGAAGAATGATATGCAGTGAAAACGTTTTTCAGATCCGTTCAAGTAGACCAGTTTCAGAATAACAAGAGTCTTATAGAACTCCTGCTCTGATACCAATTGTTGGTCCCCGAGAGCACGTTCAGGTGTAGAGGGGGGTGAATACACCTGAAACTCGATTTCTCAACTTAAACACGAACAGTCCTTTTCAGGATGATGTCGTACTGAACAAATTCAGCAGACCAGATAAGTTGTTATGAATCATGTTGGCAGAGTGACTGACTCTACTGAGATCTGCTAGCTGACTGAGAGTCAGAATTCAGTATCTTGCAGATAGAGTTCAGTGGTGCGGAATAGTGTAGGCCCAAATTCAGTTGAGTGAGAAAAACGTTTTTATCAAAACAGTTTCAGTAGATTAGTGCAGTTTGTTAAGTTCGCTAAAACTCAGTTGAATGATTTAAAGAATATTTTCAGTATGAACAGTTAAATCAATGCAACAGTGAAAGGAAACAGAACACAAGACACAGAGATTTTTAAAGTGGTTCGGACACAAAAATCCTACGTCCACTGTCCCGAAAGATCAGAAAGCTATTTATTATACTGAGGTAGTCTCAGTTGGTTTGTACGCTGGACAAACACTGGTCTTGAGATTTATACTGAGAGTTTACAAGGTTATCAAACTGAAGCGTTTGAAAAACTCTCCAACTGTGAAGGAGTCCTTTACAATAAGGATTAGTTCAAAGATGAACTCCTTCGTCTAAGCTATGGATAAATGCTATTGAGCTTAGGTTAGAGGGATAGGGAACAAGAAGGTGGCTTCTAGAACGAAGAACAGCTGAGTAAAGCTATAGGTTCGTGTATCGTCGTTTGGATACTAGAGGCTGTATTTATCAGTTCAGCTTGGTTCCCTAAGAGCTAGAATGTAGTTCTTCGCCGGAGATAGATTCTTCGAACTTCTTGCGGAGAACTTAGGCTTTTCGAATTAGCTCGTTTGAATGCTCTGTGTGTTCTCTCGTGTTCTTCCCGTGAGCTTCAAAATTGATTTATCCCTCTATTTATAGAGAAGAGATTAGGATAGATCCGTTGGAGACGATGATCCTTTGTCTCTCTCTTTTGGGTAGCTAACGGCTCTTTTGTAGCATGGTGGCAGTGTCCTTTCCCTCCATTTCTGGAAAGTTGTTGACTTGCAGCTTTAGTAGGTGTATGACAGGTGTCTGCTTGTCATTGGCCGAGGTTCAGAAGGTGGTTGAGACAGAACAGACTTCAAGGAGATTTGAAACTGACTTCTCTTTTCCTTGTACTTGACTATGTTGATTGTCTTTTAAAGATCTGACAGTTCAGAAGACTGTCTGGCCGTTGCTGAGTCTGATCTCTGATTCAGTAGTGAACTCCTGCTAAGTCGGCTCTACTGAAGATCAACTCTGAGTGCAGTGAACTACTCCTGCTGAGTTCAGTTCAACTGACTTTCAGCATACTGCTCCTGCTGAGTCCAGTATTACTGAGTCTTCTACTTCTGGTGCTGAGGCGGATAAGCTACTGAATGCCTGAGCCAGAGCAGAGGGTCTGCTGAGTCTGAAACCTCAGAGACAAAAATAGATTACAACTTAAAGGTTCACCAATCAATATAGGGTTTTGGGATCCTCAAATCTTCAAACTATTTCAGAGCACAAGGCTACTGAGTAAATGTCAACACAGAAGACTGAGTCATTTCCCACTATATCTAATACCGCTGAGGATAGAATCATCACCCAACAGTGTGTATGAGAGCAGCTTTTGTGTCATAGTAGGTAAGTTTCGCTTGCTTCTCCTTGGTCGAGGTGTGGCGGTAGGTGAGACTTGTTAGACAACAGTCTTCTAGCTGAGTTGACTTCCTCTGAACCTCGGACATAAGTATCCTTTGTTGACATCCGACTGATAAAGGTTAGGCTGTCGATTTTCCTCGTACTGTCTGCAACTGAGTTGCAGTTCCATTCAGTAAGATCAAGGCTAATCGTACTGAGTCTTCCATCTGAGTCGGCTGAAGAATGATCTTCTATTGAGTGATTTCAGCTTCTAACTCGAAGACAATCAACTGAGCTCCTCTCATTCAGTAGATCAAGGATGATCGTATTGAGTCTTCTGTCTGAGTCGGCTAAAGGATGATCTTCTGCTGAGTGCTTCCAGCGACTGACTCTGAAGACTACTGAGCTCTACTGAACCGATGACTTGGGGTTCTTGAACTTTAACTTCTCTACAGAAGTTCAGTGCAATAATTTACCCTTTACAGGACTTGGACAAAATAATCTATGAAGATCAACACAGGTGTAGCTTATTACATCATGTCGGTTCATCACACACAGGGGTTAGGACAGGGGTTTTGGGATCTTCAATTCCTCATAACAGTACAAATTAGTATCCGTACACATTCCCCCAAAAATCACTGACTCATACTTACAATCTCTTCTGAGTTATATCCTACGTATCCCCCTAACAATGGTTTCCTATCCACTGACTCATATCCCTACATATTATTCACTAGATAGTGACATATATATGAAAATCTCTGAATGATTTAACTTGCTTAAAGCATGTAAGCTAGAAAGATGTTTTCAATTAAACTGCAAAAGTCATTGTAAGGGTTGAAATAGTACATGCGTATATGTTACAGTAAGAACAATGAGTATTCCTTGGCAGAAGGGTACAAAAATGAAGAAAACTGACTCCTAAATAGCATAATACTTAAATGTATACTCCGTCAAAATGATTTACATAGAGAAAATAATTATGGATTATCGTACTCATTGATATGTTGATCTAACTCATATCATTGTCGATATTAGGGGCAGATATGAAATATGAATGATAGAATGCCGCAAATATCTCGTTGGATTTATTATTTAGATTCATGCACTCTGAACTGGAAGTTTATCAAATTATTAATTGCAAAATGAGTAATTACAATCTCATATACCTATTGTGTATGCACCATGAAAGAACTGAAGTTTTTTATAGACAATATAAAATAGATTGATGCTCTTTGACGCCAGAAGCGTGGGATGTTGGGGCTAAAATTAAAAAGTCCGCGGAATACAAAATTAAAAGACATCACTCCAAAATTCCTCCTAAGGGGATATGTGAATCATTCTATGAAATACAAAAGTAATTGAGGAAGTCTCTCATACCTAAATACGGGGTTTGAATTGAAATACTTTGGTAAAACTAAACATTGTCTCGACCCATAGATCTAGCATCTCCCTAATGGAGTTATACCTTAAAGATATTTTATTGTATCGCATCCACATAACTACCTAATGGTTGCTTCAATCACTTGAAGTGGATGCATGAAGACTCATTTAGACCTATAGAAGATTACAAAGATGTTTAGGATCAGAAATTTCTTACTTATGTGCAGTTGGAGAATTTGAAATGGTATTAACCATCATTTGTTATCTTCAAGACAAACATGTTTATGAGTGTAATGATATATTGATATATTCCATGATATTCTCTATTAAGATAATTAAACTTATGTTACACGTATTAGTGTAGACCTTGAAGATAATCTTGAAGATTGTTATGTTGAGGGGGAGTTACAAATTGTAAATAATCCTGAAGATTAGGCTAAAACCCCTGAGGTCAAATGGCCCTGAAGGTCTAATGGTTGTTCTCTTTTTTTTTTTCCTATCTAAGTTTTTCTCAAAGGATTTTCATAGTAAAAGTTTTTAACGAGGTATCCAATGCAACACATGATATCCAAAAGAGTGGTGACATCAACATCCAACAGATTCGCTCAAGTTATGATCTAGCGGATTCTTTTACGAATGCATTATCAACGTCAACATTTAAAAAGATGGCATACATATAAGATCGATGTGCGCCGACTCAATGATCTACAAACTATATTGAGGGAAAACAAGTGTACTCATTTTTTTTCAACCAATGTTTATCCCAATGGATTTTTCTAGCAATGTTTTAACGAGACAACAGTTTTTTTTATGGATGGTCAATAAGGGGAGTGTTATAAATAAGATTTACCATATATATGATGATCATATGTAAACCGCAGACGCCCAAACGCCCAGTTTGTCTATGCCCATAGCCCAACTTATAATTTTATAAATAAAGGTCTCGACGCTTATAATGATTCACTTCTTATTCTTACTGTTTCTATTATTCTCTACATTCTACTTAATTTATAACAAAGAATAAAATAATCCCTTGTCCCCTTGGGATTGCATAGCCGTGAAGGTGGGTGGCCCGGGACCGATAGGTCATGAGTTCAATTCCCACTGGACACGCTATGTGTGAGCCTACCACCCTGTCACATTAAGGGTGGTTTAACTCTTCTGTGTGATTTGCAGGCTATTGCACAGGAGCGAGGTTTACCCTGTGCGCACCAAAGGTAGCGGCTGCGGGTTCCTCGTCAACAAAAAAAAATAAAATAAAATAAAATAATCCCAAAGCATATTTCATGCATTTTCACCATAACTTGCCCGCTTTTGCATTTAAGAGGGTTACAAATATATGTACGTTTTTCCTTTAAAATAAGTAGAAACGTAGGCTAAAGTCGGTCGTTAGATCAGATATTCTCTACGTGAGAGCATCGGCAGTAGATCAAAAGGCGGGAAGACGCAACAGAGGAAAACTAGGGCATAATTCTCTGTTCCCCCAATTTCACTTCGCACTCAACTCGTAAGTTCTCCTTTCTTCTAAGCAATTAATTACATTGATTTCAACATTTTCCTTCTTGTTTCGATAGAATTCCGTTTGTTTTATTCGCAGAACTCGTTTAGCTGCTTCTCCAATCGGTCGAATCTGAAAATGGTATGTGTTGTGCGTTTCAATAATGTACATGTATCTAAACTAATGCCGTATTTTGGTATTCTTTTTTGTACTTCAGTTCTGTATTTTCTTTGTTTCAGTCTGGCAGAAAGGAAACGGTTCTGGATTTGGCGAAATTTGTCGACAAGGGCGTCCAAGTCAAACTCACTGGTGGAAGACTAGGTGTGCCTCTTGCCGGATTCTGATTCTTGATCCTCTTAAATGTATTTTGTGAATTGTTATTTGTTTTATGATATTTTAGTTTTTAAGTGTTTCTTAGAATTTCTTTAAAAAGCTGAAGATAGATATTTTATATGCTGAGAATTTTGCGATCCTGGTATATTTGTTTGATGTTTGGATAAAAAAAAATAAAACAATAATTGAGTTCAAATTTGTGATGTTAAATTGGTGATTTTTATCCTCCACAAGTTGGCTTATAGTTGAATCAGATGAACAGTTGTTGTTTGCCATGGGGTTTTGGACTACAGAAATTGGGATAGGGTTATATTTTGTGGTAACAAGGATTTTGTTCTTGGATAAATTGAACAGTATCAAATATACGGATATCTTTTGGAGTTAGGATATACAGAACACGATTTGGGAAGGTTTTATTTATTTTTATTCAGACTTGATGTTAGTTTTAGACTGCTTATAGTCGTGTTAGATCATTATATGTGTTATGTTAGGTATTTGATAGACATTGGAGAGAACAATTTGTATCAATTAAGTTTCCTCGTCCTTTTTGTTTCCTAAATATCCGCCTTGGGGAGTTCATTGCATGTCCTCTTATTCTACCTTCAAGTGCCTTTGCTTTGACCTTTGAGATTCAACGATTTATGATTCTTAATGAGAAGTGAATTGAAACTTACTCAGCTTTATGAGTCTGTTTTTCTGCCTGTACACATTTTATTTTGGAAATGTTTGTAGATCTGTAGTTTCCCTGTGGTTTCTTGAACAGGTAGTTTACTATTTCCTGAAATTTTCTGGTGTTTTATGTGCATATATCTCTATTCATTTGCATTTTTTCCTTCTTTTGTTTCCTTATATTTGCAAATTTCTTAGGCTATTTTATTTGATTTCTAATTGAAAAAGAAATTTGAAATCCTTGCGAAAATTTGACTTGAAACCTGAAACTTAATTTGATTGCTAAATATTTGGTTTGTCATACATATGTACAGAAAGAATGAATGTCATCAATCATGCCGCTTCAGCAATGTATGTTTTGGATCTAACTATTCTGTTTATCTTGCTTAACAGAAGAAACTTGTGTTCTAAAGTACAATGTTTCTCTCACCTGCTTGTTTTCTTTTATCATAACCAGATGCTAAAATCCATTAAAGCTTGATATATGTTTCTTTCTTTCAGTGACTGGAACGCTAAAAGGCTACGACCAATTGCTGAATCTTGTTTTGGATGAAGCATTAGAATTTCTTAGAGGTAAGTCATCTACTGCTGGTAGTCTCTGCAAATGTGTATGCATTAATTCTACAAATTATCTGGTGTGCTTAGAGTGATTGCTTGATAACACAAGATGAAATGTAAGGCCATCTAGATCTCCATGCACTTCTTTTGTAAGTCCACCCATATACCTCACAAGGAATGCTTAATGAGTAATGACTGCTCATAGGCAGTATTTCTCTATTCCTATTAAATACTTCCTCCGTCCCATTGGAAGCGTCTTGTTTTCCATTTTGGGCGTCCCATTGGAAGCGTCTTGTTTCTAAAAAAGGCAAGAATATGTGGACAAGATTTAACTATCCAAAAGTCAAACAATATACACCACACATTATTATTTTCTTAACATCCGTGCCCATTGGAAACAAGACTCTTCCAATGGGACGGAGGGAGTACTTGTTTGGTTGGTCAAACTCAGATATTGACTTTTGCCCGAACATATAATTTGTCTTGATGCTAGTAATAATTAACTCTCAGCCATTGGTCTTTATGTGATATGGACCTTGCTATTATCAACAATCCCTGATGATTTCATGTTTTACTTTAGCATTAATCTGACAATATACAGGGACCGGGTTTTAGATCTTAAACGTCATTTGCTAGGAAATTAATAAAGTGTCCGGTTATGAGTTATGACTGATGTGGCCCTTCCCAATTCCCATCAAGGATGTGTTAAATGCTATAGATTTTCAAGCTAATAGCTCAGTTGATATTTCTCACTCTCTGCAGATCCGGAAGATCCTCTTAAGACAACTGATCAGACTCGTCGCCTTGGCTTAATAGTATGTCTTTATCAATGTGCATGAATAATTCCAGTCGTTTTCGATGTCCGACTGTTAGAACTGCGTTTGGCTTTATTTCCCTTGATTGAGTTTATAAGTCTCTGCACTAGCTGAAAACTATGCTGACTCATATGGAATTTAATTTTGAACATTTAATCATCTTAAAGTTCAAAAGAGTGATTTAAATATCTCTACATTTTATATCATCAGATGTCTTTAACTAGCTTTCTTTGGTCTAATGTCTCCCCCTAACATTAGATGCTTTTCAAGTCTTTTTTATATTCATTGTAAATAGAAATTAACTTTTGCATTGAAACTAACTGATCCATGCTATATCCGTAAGGCAAACCTTCTCCAGTCTGACTAAGATTATAGTTTTACCCCTTAACCTGTTGTGTGCTTATGTAATCTTCTGTTTCTGCTACTCCAGGTTTGCCGAGGAACTGCTGTTATGCTCGTTTCTCCGACAGACGGAACGGATGAAATTGCCAACCCATTCGTTCAGCCTGATGGGGCATAAGTGATATGGGCATTACCTCACAACATTCTAAAATAAGTATCCTGTACCTTCTCTGTTATCATTAGTTACAAGAACAGTGTCTACAGATCAGTTTTTCTTGCCCAATTCAATAGATGCACCATGGTAGTGATGAGATATGTTTTTCATGTGTAATCTCTCAGATTTATATAATACATTCACTGGATATTTCTCAATGCACTAGGTTTGGAGCAATGCAGTGCTAGTAGTTTGTGCTGCACTGATACTTTTTTGAATTCTTTAATCTTCTATTACATATTTGTACTAGCCATTTAGTACATGACTACATGGAAACTTTATGAGGTGTAACACTGACATTTAGTTATTTAAATAGTGGAAAATGGTGGGATTCTTCTATCATTCCTTTCCACGAATGAATATGGCCTACCTTCTTCTATTGTTCACGGCATGTTTGTATAGAATGGGGTCTTCAAGCTTTTAAGCATTCCACCACTGGCTTTCTTGTTTCCTTTGTCCTCCAGATTCTTTCTTCCCCCCTTTGTTCATTTCCCCTTTTCTTGGGTTTGGGTGGCGAACTGGGTTGTGTTTCTTGTCTTTGTTAAGTATATCATTTTGAGTGATTTGAGTTTATGTTTCTATGTTTATTTTTTGTTTATTTTGCTGTAAACTGTAAAGCAATATTTGCTCAAGTTATTGAGATTGATGAATTTACTAAAATGCTACTCGCTAGGGGGAAATTTTATGCTGTCTGGGGACAATTTCAAGGCAAATTATTGGCAATTCATGGTTAAGAAATCATGTTTTTTAATTAACTTGAAACCAAAGCGTGAGATTTTCAAATTTTGATGTAGTAATATTTTAAAAGCTTAATGCTTCCTTATAATTGTCTTGAATAACAATCTGACAGAATATAGCTTGGTTAGTATTCTTCATTCTTATATTTGTGGTTGATTTATTTAGTTTTCAATTTTTGTCAGATTTGATTCTGTAATAATAGTTCCTTATAATTGTTTTGAATTTTACTTGAAACTGGTACTAGAATATAGCAGCAGAATTTACGGTTACAATAGTATAAAATGTACTAGTGTTCTTAAAGAGGAACCTCATGTAAATAGCATTGAATAAGGTTAGAGCCTTCATCCTATTCCATTCCAAAAACGAAAATTCGAAATGAATTGAGTTTTTTTTTAATTGGATGCACTTATAATTCATGATCCAGCATAGTTACGATTCTAGGAGAGCTTTTATGAAAGCCTTTAATTTGTTTCTGGCTATGGAAGTTTAGGTTTTTCAAAATGTATTCTAATTTTTACCTAATTCTTCTTCCGATTGGTTCAATCTCTGATCAAAATGATATATTTTGGGTGTATTTCAGAATACTAAAAATGAAATATCAACATACTACTGTATTCCTATTGGATGAATATGGACACGGGTGTATTTGACGTCGGGTTGGGTAGGGAGAGCTAGATTTTATTTAATGACATCAAGGAATTACCACGTTTAAAAATCATAAACATAGCTAAATGGATCATCCAACAATAAAAGAAACAAAATATTAATTAAATAATATTTTCATAATCAAAGTAAAATTTACTTTATGGGATGAAATATAATGAGGTTAGTGTAGTCAATTTTTGATTGGTTAGAATTTGTGAATCATATAGAATGTATGTAGACAAAATTATTCGTGCGTCTAAAATCGAAGTCAGTTGGACACATAGGAAAATGCTGGCCATGATAGCAACGTCATTCCTATCCTATTCTATACTTCTCAAATTTACTTTTCAATCTTTTTTCGTGATATTCATGCATGGCTTATAATATTAATTTTATGGTATTTTTTAAAATCCTTTCTTGGTCTTGGTTTTTCAAGAATGAGAGATTTCATAATTTTTAGTCTATTATACTTTATAAAATTATTTTTAATTATTTTCTATAATAAAAAAAATGTAGCAACCCATTCCCCTAGAAAGAGGGTGTTTTCTCCCATCTCTATACGACTTATCCAGACAACCAAAAAAGACTACGAAATGAAATCATGCACTTCACCACGCAATGTCGCAATCAAAACATCACATTTCCACCATCTTTGGAAATTTCAAAAGAACACAGATTATAAATGCATATCACCAGAAATCCATCTCATAACTTCAAAGAAGAGAAAAAATCACACGAAAGAATAATAAAAATCTAGCAATTCTTTCACAATAATTATATGTTCTAATTTAAAAACGTCGCAATTGAAAAAAAAAAAGACGTCGCTTAGCATCTCCACCTTCTCTTCCAGTCCCATCTCGGCCACGAGACGGCGATCGTCTCAGCGCGAAGAGAAGTGCGGTAATAATACGAAGATCGATAAATCATCTCTTAATTTTCCATTTCGTAAGTCTTTCGATTACTTCACGACGCGAATTTAGTGAATAGGATTGCTGAATGCGGTCTGTTGAACGAACCAGGATTTTCAGCTCTAGATTTTGACTATTTTGGCTGCCTTGACAACCGGATTCTCCCTTGCGATCGCCTCACGGCCAGCAGTCTTGTAATCGTAGCTGCAGTCGTGGCGATCGGAGTACCGATGATCGGCGCAGAAAAGCTCCCCGCACCGACACCTGAACCCGGTCAATCCCACCCGCTTGCGGCAACCGGAACACCGGTTGATTTCTCTCTTCGCCGGAGACGCCGCCTCCGCTGGATCTTCCTTCAGATCTGCGCTCGTCGCGGGGAGCTTAGGTATCCTCTGTAGCAAAGACCTCGTAGAGGAGCTGGATCTTAAGGATTTCTCTCCGAACATGCGGATTTTCGGCTTCGCTCCGCCCGAAACCGTCGCCGGAAGCACGGCCGCGGAGGTGGAAGCCTCCGCCGTGGTATTGAAGCATTTCGGACACAAATTATTCGCGGCGGAATTACCTGCTGCGCCGCACTTGACGCAGAGCGTGATGTTCTCGGCTACGACCTTGAACTCCGTCTCTTCTTTCTCTGTTTTCTGCGCCATTAACGTCGAGATGCAGTTCGTTTCTTACTTTCTTTGCGTTTTAGAGAGAGAAAAAGGTAAGTTAGAGAGAGAGAGAAGGGGTCAATTGAGTGGAGAGATAGGGGGTGCAATTTGTAGGGCGTGGAGTCGGTCGTGGTGAAAGAATAATGACCTCATAGGTCTGACGTGGAATTTACGTTCAGTCCTACAAACGCAAAGAAACGACCGACTCCACGCCTACAAAATCGTCATGACGTTTAGTCCCCTTGGCATGGCATAACGGTGAAGGTGAGTGATTCGGAATTGATAGGTTATGGGTTCAATTTTCACTGGACACGTTATGTGTGAGCCTGTCACCCTATCATATTAAGGATGGTTTAACTCTTCTGTGTGGTTTACAGCAAAATTTACCTTTTGCGCAGCAAAGGTAACTGGTGTAGGTTCCTTGTCAACAAAAAAAATAATGACCTCATAGGGACGCGTATCGGGCAAATTGGAGGTCTCAATGGACGGATATGCCCTCGTGGTTTTGTTTAATTGCGGGTGCGTGTTTCTAGACCCGTCTGACGTGGAATTTACGTTCAAAATCGTCATATAAATCACGTAACTAACAGTACGAAGCCACATATCCAACCTATTGAAGCACAGAGACAGGGGCGGATCCACTCTATGGTTTAGGTGGGCTCCAGCCCTGATAATTTTTTTTTATTAATATTAATTTTAGAATTTTTAAAAAAATATAGATTAAAACTATTAATTCAGTCCAAAATTTTTTTTTTGACTCATATCCAGTTCAAGATATTTTTTGGGGCTGGATCCGCCCTGCACAGAGATGATGTTATTTATTTCATGATTTGGTTCTCCATTGTTCTTCTGAGTTTGTATTATTATTATTATTATTATTATTATTATTATTATTATTATTAAATTAATTTAAATAAGATTTAAATACTGTACCATCCATTTATAGATAAACAAAAAATTCTATTAATCTATATTTGTTGTCCGTTATACATTAGACCTAGTTTATTAGAGCCTGGTCGATTAAAAAAAATCATATGATATTTACAAATCTGGTGGGCAGTCTCTATTTTTTCAAAACCAAATGGATGGCCTCATTTGTATTGGCTAATGAGATGGTGACACACGTCGTTCTTTTTATTAATTCGTGATTTTTGTATATTAAAATATTATTCTAATAGTTTTTATATATAGTTTTAAAAAATAAACAAATTTACTATTTTTTTATTATCTATAAATAGAGTACTTATACATACTAAAAAATTTAATTTTCATCTCTTACACAATTCTTTCGATCTCTTTTATTATGGATTTAAATAATACAACTATCTCCTTTTTAATTTAAGTTCATTTCATATTTTTTTATTAATATCAATAATGTTATGAATAAATAATTATAAAATAATAAAAATGTACTCCCTCTCTCCCATTATTAATGTCCCACTTGCTTTTTTTGGTTGTCCCATTATTTATGTCTCATATCAAATAAGGAAATAAATGAGTGGACCACAATCAATCTAAGCAAGTGAACCCCACCCCTTTATACTTTTACACCACAACTTTACATCTTTATCTCCACTATCTTAATTACCGTGTCCAGTCCCAATGGAACATAAATAATGGGACGGATGGAGTATAATATAATGGTGAGTGGTTGTTAATTTGGGATGGTCATAAATAAACCATTAGAATAGAAATGATTAGATAGATGGGTGGGTGGTTAAATTTTACATTCTCCATTCTACCTTCGAAATTGAATTTATTTTGTTATGTAAACTCTATTTGCAATTTAAATTATGGACTGTATGATTAAGATTTTTCCACATAAGAAAATTAAAAACAAACGCAGTAAAAAAATATTAAGAAGTTATTTAAATTACTATAGTCCTGAACCACCACTTTCCCCCCTCACTCCCATTCTCTCATCTCTTACATTTATACTTATATAAAGTTTTATTTTATAATATTTAGATATTTATAATAAATATTTATATATGTTAAATTAATATTAAATATTACAACCTCCATCCTGTTAAAAATATCCCACTTTCCTCTTTAAATCATCCTATTAAAAATGTCTACTTTTAAAAAAATAAAGAGTGTATTAAAAGAAACTCAAATGAAATACACCACAAAATACAATTATCATATCTAAAAGAAACTAGACATTTCTAAGTCTAGAGAGAGTATTATTAATATTAATACAATTATCATATCTAAAATATTAATATATAGATCAATCTGTATTAATACAATTTATATTTATATTATGATATTTAGGCTAATATTATTTTTGATAAATATGTATATAAAAATAATTTTTCTTCCGGAACCAAACAGTTACAAGAAACATGAATTTTAAAAAAAAATGTCCAAAAAGTTATAATCTCATTCCTTTCCCTTTTTTTTCTTTGTTGATTCATTTCTCTTTTTTCCTCTTGAGTATTGAACCACAAACAGAGCAGTTTGTATGTACCACTTTTGTATACTCTTATACGTACCACATCACATGGGTATTGACATATATTAAATATAACCCATATTTTTTAATAGGAAATGACACATATCAATACTCGTATAGTGTGGTACGCACAAGGATATACAAAAGTGGTACATGCAAACCGCTCTGATCTTGAACAAATAATTGTCTACAAATCATAAAACATGAAGTGCATTATACTTAATGTAGCAGTCTCGCCGGCCATGGGTACTACACCTTATGTGTAGTTAGGTTTGAAGACATATTAAATTTATAGCGATAATTATTAGTTGGTAGGTATTGTTGGGGGATATAAATTAATTTGCAGTTTGCTTTGTATTTAATACACGAAAGGGTAGCCGTTAAATTAAATACTTGACCTGCCATAGTGGGTTTCTTCAGAACTGTATCTTTATTCCCTCAAAATACTCGCGCCTCCACATTCATATATCCACTAACTATCGCAATTCTTTTAATTAATCATACGTAGCTTCTTTTTCTTTTTTGTAAGACAGAGAGAATAATCTTACGAAGAAAGGTATAGACTATTATATGCTTTTTAAACGTTTATATATTATAAACATTTAAATTTGTCTGATCAATATATTATTCTATGATATAGAAAACTAGTATTGCTATATACGTACTTATTTAAGAACTATGACGAGAGTGTTCCTGTCCTCCTGCATACATAAGACACAAACAACCTGAAGTTTAAATTACAAGACCATACATCAAACTGTGGGAGTAGTATACTCAAAAGGAGGAGTAGTATGCTGATGTATTTGGTGGTCATTTGTTGAGATAAGTTTGTTTATTTACAATCCGGATCCTCTGGCCCAAAATTCGTATCCCACTCGGTGGTCCACCAATCACGCGGCGCCACGCATGCATTGGTGGGCCATGTTAGCAATAAAAAACTATTTTAGTTATAAAATGGTGGCCCACCAATGCACGCTTGGCGGGGCGTGATTGGTGGCCCACCGAATGGGCCACCGAATGTTGGGACAGAGGATGCTGAGCGGTTTATTTAGGCAAGGGAATAGAATAGATAAGTTTCTACTATGCATACACATATATAGGTTAATCTTAGAAATATTCATATAAAATCAAACTTAGCACTATACATCTACATATACTAATGACATAAAATCAGACTTAGGCTATCCATCTATACACATACTAATGACATATAAAATCAGACTTAGACTATTATTACCGCCATCAAAATACTCTTGTTGTCTATGTCATGACAACCATAAAAATACTCTTGTTGTCCATGTTAATACAACCATCAAAATACTCTTATATCCATGTCAATACAGCCATTAAAATATTCTTTTGTCTGTCTGCTTGCTAAAATTCATTCTTCTTGTCCGATTTCTTGTTGTTTCTTTGCTGCAGCCCATTGCGGGTTCACGGTGCGTCGATTAACGGAGTATTTCGTAGCCATTTGAGTGACTGTACCCCTCAATGGCTTATCGGCGACGCTGTTCTGCAAAAGGAATTGGACCATGCTGCTCCGCTCATTATTTGTCAAGTTCCGATATTTTGGTGGCATTTTTCTCGTAATTTTCTGTAGCTGTTTTTGTAGAGTGTTCTTAGTAGTAAAGACTTGAATCTATGTATAGTTGTAGCTCATCTTGTTCTGATTTTGAAACTTGAATTTTCACCCTATTTTGGAGAGATTTTTAGGTGGCTAATGTATTTTCATTTTGGAGGGAAATGACTTTGTTTTGATGAATTGCTTTTTGGAGCCTAATTGTCCAATCTTTACTTGTTTATCTTAATTTGTCAGTCATTGTACTGATATGAAAATAATTGTTCTGATATAAAAATATTGGCATTATTTTCTTGTAAGTGTGTTTAACTTTTTCAAAAACTGCTTATGATCGAAAATAAAGTAATTGAATTAAAATTACCTCTATGTAATTATGAACTTTGTTTGAAAAAAGAAGTATTAAAGAAATATTGGTTGGGGAGGTTAAGAAAAATTACTAAAGCAAAGTAATTCATGTGGGCCATAGTCATTACTACACTAAACAAAGTTTCTTAACAACCGTGCCGAAAAGTTTTGGGACACTACTAATGAGATGGAGGGAGTATGATTTATCGAGTATCAATTATTAGAATGACACTTTTTTTTTGTTTATTTATTTATTTTATTTTTTTGAGTGTGTTATTTGTTGTGACCAACATTGTCACTTGTTGTGAATAAAATTGTTATTTGTTTTTAGAATCGCTGAACAGTAGTTGCAATAAAATGAAAATTAATAATTAACAAAAAATAATTAACCCGGTAGTGTGTAAAGAAGTTCCAAGTTTATTTTTTCCAACTTATGCATATGAAAGACACAATTTAGTCTAACAATTTCTGCAATTTGGCTCATGTAACCGCCAGAAAATAATAACCTCAAATATGGGGCTCAATCAACTCATAGTTTAAGTGGAAGAGAAGTATATGATATCTCCTCTTCGAATATACAATTGCAGCAATCACTTTAGAAAATACAATTGCATAATAGGCTTACCACAAGATTATACAAATATGGAGCGCTCAATAGGTAACTAATAATTCACATACAAAAGCATCCCTGCTAATCCAGGGATGCTAAACTGACAAACAGAAGTTCTCTTCCAAATTAATCCCTTAACCACGTGATATTAATAAATGATTTGAATGAAATCACAACACAGTAACAATTTGTGAATCAATTGCCTAGATTGTTTGATAAGTCTCTGAGTTCCCACAGATAACTTTAGGAAACATATTTAGTAGTGTATCCAATTAGCAACTGATAGATTATAGAATAATGTTTTATTATGATATTATCCTTTGTATATTGTACACAACTATAGGTTAGCTTGTTTCCTTATTTGTAGCTTAAGATATACACTGTTGTAATCTAAAAGGGCCTACAAAGTTATGGAAAAGGGCCAGTACTCTTCTTGGACAGGACTCTTCAAGATACATTGTCGAGCCTACTAAGTTATAGATCACATCATTCCACCAGCCGCACCTACTAAAGACGCCGATGCTGATCTTTGGTCTCGTTTGGATGCCATTGTTCTTCAATCATCTCTTGCACACTATCTTGCAACTGGACTTCATCGCGCCTGGAAATACCTTCAAAATTTTCCAGGACAACAAGAATTCACGGGCCGTCTATTTAGGGAACTAATTAACTCAGGTTCGTCTTGATGATTTTGCCAATATCTCTTCATATTGTCAAGAAATTAAAATTCTGGCCGACCAACTTTCTAGTGTTGGTGCTCCGGTTTCGAATCATTGTTTGGTGCTTCAACTCATTGCGGGTCTCAATGAGAACTCGATTTATGAACCTCGATCGCGCCTCATACTCGAGAAAACTCGCAAGGTAAAGCAGACCTCCGTTGCAGCCCAAGGTACCACTACTCTTCTACTACTTCTTCTGATCCGAGCACCCAATCTCGCACAGATGCTCCTCCTTCTTCAGCTTCTTGATCTAAATGAGGGTGCGATAATTCTACTCCCCCTCCTAAAACTGGTAGTAATCGCGGGTGTGGCCGCGGCTATTATAACTCCAACGGAGGCAGCCGTCACCAACAGGCAACAGCCTACGGGTAATCGTCCTCCTTATTGGCCTTCCTATTCGCCTTGGGTTATTGGCTTAATCAGTAGTCTTGGGCAGTCCCTCCATGCTCATATCCTACTGCCGTGACTCCTCAACCACCGCAGCCATGTCTACAACAGGGACTTCTTGGTTCTCGTCCTCCAAACTCACGGATATTGATGAGGCCACGCACACCATCTCCATAGCTTCTCCTAATGCGAATTGGTACATGGATATCGGTGCAACATCCCATATGACGGCTAATCCAGGTACCATCTCCACTTCTTCTTTTAATACGAATGCATCTCATACTATTATTGTTGGTAACGGTCATAAAATTCCAGTTAACGGGATTGATAACCATACACTTTCCCCTCCTCATTCCCCATTAATCTTAAATGATGTTCTACATGCACCTCACCTTATTAAAAACCTCATCTCCTTTCGTCACCTTTTGCTTGATAATCATATTACAATTGAGTTTGACCTATTTGGATTTAAAGTGAAGGATCTGTGGACGGGCACACGCCTAATGCGATGTAACAGTTATGGCGACCTATACCCACTAACCATCATACAACAGTCCCTCGCCAACTCTACCCAACCTATTGTCCTTACGGCAATCACGGAGAAGGTTTGGCATGAAAGGTTTGGTCATCCGGGTGCAGCTAGTTTAGATATTCTTAAGAAAAATAAGCCTATTTCATTTCCGTCCTCTTTATCTTCCGTTTGCCCATCTTGTGTTTTTGGTAAACATATCAAGTTACCATTTCATGCTTCTACATCCTATTTTGAGCTCCACCGGACATAAATATTATGTGTTATTTTTTGATGATTTTTTTAATTTTCTTTGGACATTTCTTTTAGGTCGAAAATCTCAAGTTTATTCATTCTTTATCTCCTTTAGCAAGTATATCCAAGCGCAATTTGGTGTTCTGATTAAAAGCTTTCGGGGGGATTCAGAAACACAACTTTTCAATCATTTTGTGCTCAAAATGGTTTGGTATTACGATTTCCTGCCTTCACACCTACTCACAAAATGGAAAAGCCAAGCGTTAAATCCTGAGTACAAACGATCTCATTTTGACCTTACTTACCCATGCATGTCTCCCCATTCCTTTTTGGCATCACGCCTAGGAAATGACTACGTTCCTCATTAATATCCTTCCTACCAAAACATTATCTAATCATACATCTCTCCGCACCACCCTATGTAATTGTGATCCACCCTTAATCACTTAAGGGTTTTTGGGTGCCTTTGCTATCCACTTTTTCCGGCTGTCACTATACACAAGCTCCAATCCAGATCAATTCCATGCGTGTTCTTAGAATATCATATAAATCATAGAGAGTATAAATGCTTCGATATATCGAGTAGTAAAATAATAATTTCCTGTCATGTACTTTTTGACGAGACTCATTTTCCCTTTGCCAAAATTGCACTAAGCTCTCCCTCTTATGATCTTGTCGATGATGGATTATCACCAATTTTCTATCCCATTATTAGGGGTGTTACGGTATACCAAAAAATTGGTATACCGCAGCACATACCGTATCGAAAAAATACCGAAAATACCAAAAATTTGGTATACCGTGCCGTACCGAAGTTTTTCGGTACGGCAACGGTATGAGATTTCTCATACCGCGGTATACCGTTGCATACCGAAATTTCGGTATGCAACGGTATACCGAACATACCGATTCATACCGAACCTCGGTACATACCGTGTACCGATATACCGCGGTACATACGGTATACCGAAGTAAACCGATTCATACCGAACATCGGTATATACCGTACACCAAAATTTACCGATTCATACCAAATGTCGGTATATGTTGTATATCGATATACCGAACTATACCGATTCGAACCGAACTATACCGATTCATACTAAACTATACCAATTTGTACCAAACTATACCAATGTATACCGAACTATCTATTATATCAATCTCAATGTTATATTATACATTTATATACTAATGTTTGTCTAATAAATTAACTATAGTCCGTACATATCACTTAAATGACATAACTTTATTTAACAAAATTCGCATTATTTATTTATTAAACCATGAAATGAATTCAAAAAATTTAAATTACATAAGTAATACATACCAATTATTTGAATAGTTTTTTGAGATGTTTGATGGAATTTGCCCTTTCTGGGTTGTGTTTTATTTTTTGTATTAGCATGTTCTACTGATTATCGTAGACACTTTTTTTGGATGAGATTTGCATATTTTCTGCATTGGCATATTCTATTTCATGACAGGTTGTTTTTCGGTATATCGTGTGCTTTAATATAATGTTATATTTTCGATATACCGTCCGTTTTGGTATATCGTTTGCTTCGGTATATCGAAGCTTTCGGTATACCGAAGTACGGTATGGTATACCGAAAGAGCGGTATGACAACGACATGGAGATTGCTCGTACCGAACTTTCGGTATACCGAAGTTATCGGTACGGTAACGGTATGCATTTTCCCATACCGAACATTTTCGGTACGGTAAGCGATATGGGAAAAATGTTACGGTATACCGTACCGAACACCCCTACCCATTATACCCTTCCCCAACCACCTCTTCCCCACCTTCTCCAGTCCAGCCCTCGGCTCCTCCCATGCCTCCGACTCCCT
The DNA here is from genome assembly GCA_028984105.1 of Lavandula angustifolia. Taxonomy (NCBI): domain Eukaryota; kingdom Viridiplantae; phylum Streptophyta; class Magnoliopsida; order Lamiales; family Lamiaceae; genus Lavandula; species Lavandula angustifolia. The sequence goes on from CM054820.1 coordinate 21,217,564, forward strand.
CCACATCATCTTCTCCCACCCACTCCTCTCAATCCTCCTCATCCTCCAAGCATACAGAGGCGGAGGGAGAGGGTGGCGCCAGTGGGCGGCCGCCACTAGGGGTGAAAACGGATCGAATACGGACGGATATTGCTCTTCCCATATTTGATCTCATATTTTTTTTTTCTCGGATTCGGAGTCGAATACGGGAAGGCCGGATACGAATACGAATTCGGAATATTCGGGATACGAATACAGGGCGGATATATGACGGATTCGGATCGAATTCGAATAACAATAATCGGATAGTATGATTCATAAATAATCATCTTTTTGTGATTGCAACACATGAAAAAATCACGTATATAATATTTAATAGAAGTTTTAATGCAAATTATAGTTAATATACTATCCATTATAAATAACATATTTTTTAAGATTAAGAAATTACGAAAAAAATCCGAAATTCAAAATAAAATACCTAGCTAGCCAATAACGATAGATGCGCTTAAAATATAAAGTAGTTTACCAAGTTTAAGAACCACATAAGGTTTGGCATGACATGATAGCCAATAACTATGTAGCTTAGTATCTCAAGCCTCGGCCACAACTCCTCAATCTTCATCACTGACCATTTCTTCTTCATTCTATATTTTTTAATCTACAATTAGTATTTTAAGTTTGCAACTAATTTGGAAGAACATTCTAATTAAAGAAGTAAAACTAATAAACCTGAATTATAATGTTGGCAAAAAGTGTTTCCATGACCTCTAAATCGCCAATAATAGATGCAACATTCTTTTAATAACCTGAAATTTTAAAGAAAACTACGTAAGGGAATTATAATTTATACATACTTCATTAATCATTATAATAAAAAAATTAAGCAAAATTAAACTACTAAGAGCACCTCCAACAATAAACCTAAAACCAATTCTCATTTTCCAGTTTCTGTCACATCAAACAGTAATTTATCTCCAACCATCAAACTCAAACTCAAAAAAATATTCTCTTTATATTCTTTCACAAAATACCTTTCAATTCCTCTAACTTGATAATTAATAAATAAAATTAATAAACAAATTATGTATTAAATAAAATGTATTATCTTATGAATTTATATTATTTTATCTTTCTTAATTCCTCTAACTAATTTAATATGGAATAAAAAACTATCCTCTAAGTAATTTAATTAAATAAGAAATAAGGAATTAAAATAAGAAACTATTACGTATTGATTCATTGCCATTTTTGAAAAAATAAATAAATAAAAGAAGAAGGAATTAAATAAAATACAATCCACACGGACCACACTTATTAATTTGGGAAAAAACTATCCTCTAAGTAATTTAATTAAATAAGAAATAAGGAATTAAAACAAGAAACTATTACGTATTGATTCATTGCCATTTTTGAAAAAAAAAAATAAATAAAAGAAGAAGGAATTAAATAAAATACTATCCACACGGACCACACTTATTAATTTGGGAAAGTAAATGACAGCGGCTTCAAATCATCGTCTTCTCAGTCTCTCCATTTTCTCATTTCTTTCATTTTCATCAAATCTTCAAATCAAGTTGCTCAAATACTATCGTTTTGTTACAAAAAATGAAGAACAAGAAATAAATTTATCTAGATCTAGATCTGTAGATCTGAGGAGAGATAGATGAGACCGCGGGTGGTTTGGAAGCCGAACTCCTCTTCCGCCTGGTTTAGGAAGGCAACGAAGACCGGGAAGTTGAGTTTCGTGGCTCCAGCAAATCCTAGAGATCGTCAAATGGCGAGCAAACTAAACCGGCTTTTCTCATCAGCGATCGCTAGATCTGTGTTCTCCAACACGGCGAGTCGCAGACTCATCTGCACGATGGTGCACGTCCTGCAAAATCAGAAACCAGAAACGAAGGTGTCGCCAGCTGCCGACGATAAGGTCAACGTCCACAACCAAATAGAGGAGGAGAGGAAGTCTGAATCTGAAGAAGGTGAAGGTGACGGCGACGATGAGCTCGTCAATAAGAATACGGGTGAAATCGGCGGCGATGAGCTCGTCAATAAGAATTGACTTTAATTTTTTAAATATATTTCTTAATATTAATTTATTATTATATTATAAAATTAATTATTAAATATTTCGAATATCCGATTTCATAATCCGGGAAATATCCAATTAAATACGGGAAAAATCGGATACGGGCGGATAATGTGAAATCCGAATTCGAATCCGTATCCGATTCAAACTATCTGGATTCGAATCTGTATCCGATCGGATACTAGAATTGCTCCCCGAATTGGTATCCGATCGGATACGGCTCCGGATCGGGCGGATATTATCCGATCCGATTTCACCCTTAACCGCCACCTCCAAAAAATTTACTATAATTCTATGTACACTATAATATATTATAATCCAGCCCAACAACTCCAATTTTTTTTATTAGTATTCAATGTTTTTTGTTAAAGAAAGTCTAATTCTTGAAAATTTTAATAAAAGTCCCACAACTCCAGCCCAATTTGTTGCTTATAATCCTAATATGAAAATAAATATAATCAAACAAAATTAAAAGATTAATCTTCTGGATAATACAGTGGTCACGTTTCTCCTTCTCCAATATTTTCTTCACCATTTTCTCTGCCCAAATTAAGATGTCAATGGCGATAAGTCTATCGTAAACTCGTCGGTAAATAAAAGGTGGATTGTCACAGATATTTTTAGTGTTCGTATTTAGTATGTAATTGTAAAAATTTTGTGATTATGAATAATTTCTTTTGCTATATATCAAGTTTTAATCCATTTCTGTATTTCAAATTAAATATTTTTTCCATAACTTGATAGTATATGTAAAAAATTTACTCACGACCCATGACTCAATATGCCCGACCCGACCAATATGCCCGACCCGACCGTGACTCGAACCTTAACCTAACATTTTGCCACCACCATTTTCGAATCCTGGCTCCGCCACTGCAAGCATACACCTCCTCCACCTCGCACTATGACTACCCGAAGCATGCATGAGATCACAAAACCACGAACTGAATTTGCACAATGCTCTATCTCCATCTTCTCCTCTCATTCACCCCTTCCTCGCAATCCCATGGCTTCCTTGTTCGATCCCCATCGGAAAAATGCCATAATCGACGAGTTTGATGCTCTTACTAAAAATAAGACGTGGGAGTTAGTACCACGACCTGACCATGGAAATGTTATCTGGTGTATGTGGATTTTTAGGCTTAAACTTAACTCTGGTGGTTCTTTCGAGCGGTACAAAGCTCGTCTTATTTGTGATGACAGGTCTCAACAGGTCAGCGTTGATTACACGGAGACATTCAACCCAATAGTTATCCAATCTTGGTCCATTCATCAATTAGATGTTAAAAATGCATTCCTACATGACGAACTACAAGAAACTGTGTATATGCATAAACCTTCGGGTTTTCGCTCTCATCTTCATCCTGATTATCTTTGTCTTCTGAAGAAATCATTATACAGCCTCAAGCAAGTGCCACGAGTGTGGTATACTCTCTTTGCAGTTTTTGTATCGTCCCTCGGCTTTGCTCATAGTCGGTCCAATAACTCCTTGTTTGTGTATCGAAAAGGGAGGGATGTTGACTATATAATCATCACGGCCTCCTCGGATGCTCTTCGTATATCCGTTATGACCGACCTTTCCCATGAATTTGCTATGAAAGATCTAGGTTCACTCCACTACTTCTTGGGAATTGCGGTCTCTCGGACTTCTAATGTTTTTTTTAGTCAACAAAAATATGTCTCGAAAATATTCGATCTTGTTTCTTAAAGTGACTCAGATTGGGCCAGCTGCCCAGATACATGCCAATCCACTTCTAGATACTGTGTCTACCTTGGTCATAACTTGATTTCTTGGTCCTCCAAGCGACAACCCACACTTTCTCACGCTCCATTGTTGAAGCCGAATATCGGGGGGTGGCCAAAGTCATTTTTGAAGATTGTGGGCTCCCTAATCTTCTTGTAGAGCTTCACTGTTGATGAAGACCACATTGGTAAATTGCGCGACAATGTGTGTGCTATAAAATTATCCGAAAATCTGGTGCAGCACCAATGAGCTAAGCATATTGAGCTCAACATATTGTTTGTTCGTGAACGAGTTACTCGCAGCTAAGTTAGAGTCCACCATGTTCCCTCTCACTATCAGATACTGCCGATATATTCACGAAGGGTCTTCCTCGTATTCTCTTTGAACATTTATGCGTCGGTCTTAATATTCGAGCACCTCCCGCTACGACTGCAGGGGACTGATTAATCTATTATAATGATATTACCCTTTGTATATTGTACACAATTATAGGTTAGGTTGTTTCCTTATTTGTAGCTTAGGATGTACACTGTTGTAATCTATTTAGCTTGGATGACCTAATGAAATGATTCACAGATTAAATCACTTTCAACAACTTATACACTCCTCCAGAACTACCGCCGCTACCACCACCAAATCCTCATCCAAAACCAGAACCGCCATTACCAGATCTCACTTTAGTATCTGGAAAGGAAAAACAATTAGGCAATGGTGAGAGGAAAAACAACCGCCGCGACGTGCAGCGCCTGAGTGTGGGCGGCGGCGACGACGTGAATGGTAGCAGGCCAGGCGGTCAAGCGGTGTGATGTTTTCCAGATTTGTAGGAGAGATAAGCGAGAGAGACTAAGGAAATAATTTGAAAGGATGTGCACATGCAACCTGTTGCACACAAGACCACGTTAAAAACAAATCAACTTTTGTCTTTTCACTTTCTACATTTATGTTTGTCATACATATATAAATTACTATTGGCACAATGAAATTGAAATATTAATTAATCAATAAATTAATACTTATTAATGTAGATAGTGTTTTTAAAATTAGAAGAAATTGAATTTCAAACTAAATGAATTTAAAGGGTTTCAAGTTATTTATATTTTGTGTTTGTTGTCATTTTACTATTTCATTAAGAAACAATTAACTGTGTTTAATTATTAAAAAAAGAAACAATTAACTGTGTTTAATTATTAAAAAAATGATTATTTTTTAGTTAAAAACAATACAATGGATACTAGTTAAAGAGGTAATCATCCATAAATAATGAAAACTAATAAAAATACAATAAACTGTATCTTCTAAAAATTAATAAACGATAATAAAGTTTATTGTCTTAAGAAAATTACACCAAATCTTTTGGGGATGAAGATTTGTGCCTCATTGGATGTTTTAGTATATTTTGAGAAAATAACACTAGATGTTTTGAATGTAATAACAAAAATTTGAGATACGATTTAATTAGATTTAAAATTTAAGGAAAAAAGTTCATATTTAATAAAGCACAAAAACTTGGGTGTGACGAGCGCATGGTACATCCGGCCCAATTATGGCCCATTTCCCGACCCAGATCCGAGAGTATATATATATTTCTGTACTATTGGGTATGAAATTCAGTATGATAAGATTTGAAGATCTGAAAACCTCTAGTTGAATGATGAGCCAGATATAATGTAATAGCTTAGTTGAGTTCAACTTGTTAGGAACTCAGTAGGCTAACTAGAGTTCAGTAGCTGGTAGGTTCAGTAGAACATTTCTTATCAGTCGGAAGAACTCAGCATTAAGGAACTCAGTTGGGAATGTTAGAACCCACTGAATCTGCAAAGGAATTCGAATCACGTACTGAATATCTTAGAAGAATGTCAGTAGAAGACAATTCAGTTAAAGGTCCAAGAAATCAGAGGAAGTCAACTCAGGATGCTCTTGGAGTTTGAACAAACCTCACCTACTCTCATAACCTCGTCCAATGAGGAGCTGTCAACACTCAACCTACTCTACAATAAAGCTGCTCTCTAGACTGAAAAAGATGAAATCCCTACAGTAACATTCAAAATTAAATTGGCCATTTTCCTTGTCGTATTCAACAAGTGTCTAGACTCTCTCCAATGGATCTATTCATGAGTCGAGGCTATAAATAGAGAAGAGTCTTCATGCAAAGAAGATACCGAGAACCAAAGCATTCAAGCTCACATACGCTCTAGTGAACTTAAAACATATCAAAGCAAAGAACTCGTATACAGAGAGATCATCTTAGTTCTTCACTCTAGAGATTCATTAGTTCCCTTTCTCTATTCTAAGCAAACTAATTGTAATATCATTAGCTTAGAAAAACTCGAAGGAGTTCAGCTGTCTGAACTGTTCTTATTGTAAGAACTCCTTCATAGTTGGAGAAAATCAAACCTTGTGTTTGAATCTTGTAAAGTCACTAAGACTATAACTAGAGTATTTGTCCAGTGACAGATCGACTGAGACTTGTTCAGTATAAGTAGTCAAGAACTCATGCTTTGTTCAGGACAGTGGATGTAGGATCTAGTGTATCCGAACCATTTAAAAAATTACTTGTGTTGATTTATTGTTGCATTAATTAACTGTTCATAGTGCATTAAAACTTACTTTAAATCAATTAGCATAAAACGTGTTTTCAACTGAGATGAAAATCCTTTTCGGCATACACTTTCGCACACATCTTATACTGAGTTACTGTTCACTGACGTGAGTCAGTAGATAGGACTCAGTAGAATGATACTCTCTGCCAATGGGATCTAGAAAGCTTACTTGGCTAACTGACTAGTTCAGTAGCAATATTCAGCAATACAGACTTTTGTGTTTTGAGTTGAAATTTGCATTCAGGTGTATTCACCCCCCCTACACCTGAGGCTCGTCTCTGGACCAACAATTGGTATCAGAGCGGTGTTCTTGATCATCATTTTTTGAATACTGGTCTACACGTACACATCCTAAAATCGTTTTCTCTGGATTTGCATATCTTCATAGCATCCTATTCCATATTCTTCAAAATGTCTAATATTTCAGGTATAAGGACGGTAGCCATGTTTTATGTGGAAAACTATGCGGTATGGCTTGTAAGGATGGAGGTGCACTTAACGTCGCTGCATGACAGCATGACTGACGTCCTGGAGAAGGGACCCATTGTTCCCATGGGAGCCAGAACTGGTGCAAAGGTTCCCAAAGATAAAAGCTTCTTTACACCAGAAGAGAGAAAACTGCACAACTTTGATAGTGTCGCACATAATACAATATTGACTACACTCAGTGATTCTTACCTCTGAAGGGTGCATGATTGCAAAACTGCAAAGGATCTCTGGGATGGTCTCACAGTGCTGAGACAAGGAACTCCACATATTAAAGGAAACAAATTGGAGTTAGAGCTACAAAAGCTCGAGGCATTTGCAATGATTGCTGGAGAGTCAATTGATGATTTCAGCGTTAGATTCACGAATCAGATCAACATCATCAATGGACTGGGAAAAACATTCAGCAACAAGGAGACCAATACTAAAATTCTAAGGGCTCTCACGAGGCCCAATTGGTATTCTTTTGCTACTTGTATGCGAAGAACTGACTTAAGCTTTGTTACTCCTGATTATATATTTTCAGAACTAAAGGCAGTGGAGTTTGAGTTCAATCTTCCGTATACCTCAAGTGCTGAGACTGAAATGCCAATGGATCATGCTTATAAGGCAACAGTCAGCACATCTGGAGCAAGTCCCTCAGTAACAAGTCAATCAGGTGGAAGTTCAATGACCATCCTAACTACTGATAACTTAGCTGAGAAATACGCTTTCCTTGCAGTGAAATACCAAAAGGAGAAGGAGAAGGAGAAGTTCAAAAAAATGAAGTTGAAGAAAGCTTCAAAAAGCAATCAAGGTAAGAGAGAAAATGCTCATCCGAAAGGTGAATCTAAATCTCTACGTAAATGCAGGAACATGGAGGCTGCCTCCACCGGACTGAATGAGACACCAAAAATTTAAAAAAAAGGTAGAAGCTCAACGTGTTACAACTACAAGAAGCCGGGACATTATCAATATGAATGTCCAGAGCTCACGGCTACTAAAAGAGCGGAAAAGCAAGCCAGAAGAGATAAGTTCATCAGAAAAAGACAAGCATACATAGCCGGAGAACTATCCGATTGCAGGAGTGATGGAGAGTTGTTCATGGAATCATCTGATGATGAAGCATCATCCATGGCAATCGAGGCCGAAGAAGATACTGAACTGTGTCTTATGACTGGAGAAGAGGCTGAGGTAAACTTTAATTCTAATATATGCCCCTCTTCACCACGCACACACGACACAAGCTCTGTTATAGGTGAACTCCTAGACGTGGTTCTAGAAAATGAGGATCTACTGGAGGAACAGATTCAGATGAGCGCTCAGTTCAATAGGACGCTTCAGGAAGTCAGGACTCTATTGAGTCTGAAGGACTTGTTTTGAGACAGAAGGAAGAGATCAATTCTCTGATGACTAAGTCTCAACAACAAGATTCTCAGATATCAGTTCTGACCAAGGACAACTCTGAGAAAGAGACATAAATTGCCAGTCTAAAGGACAAGCTCGCATAATCTAGAACTGAGCATGAAGCTCTGAGAAAAAGCGATGAGGTTTGGAGAACCCTAATAACTGAGCAGTACATAATAGCTAAAGAAAAGCTTGAGAAGTTGCTGAGATCATAGAGACCATGCTCCACAAAGGAATGACTTGGTTACACATATGAAGCAACTACTTCTGGACAGAAAAATTCAGATCCGCTGGCTGACAGATTTGTCCAAGGGGGAACTCAATATGTTGAATCCTCAACCTCTTAGACAAAGAATAAACAAAAGATGAAAGAACCTCAGCTCAGCTATCAGAAGAAGACCTTAGGTTCAAGCCCAGAACACCCAGATCCAACTCAGGGGAACCAAGAAGGTCAGATGGGAAAAACACATCCAGCCCAGTATGGATCATACTATTATGAGCCCAAAATCATAAGCCCTAAGGTTCAGAAGAAGAAGAAACCTGAACCTCATAAAACAAAGAAGTCAGCATCTCCCAATTCAGCAGAGAGATCAGCTGACAACAAGGGCAAGAAGATATCTGAAATCACCACGGTTATCAGACAGATTTGGGTCCCAAAATCCACTGACCTATAAGGACCCAACCTGAACCCAAAGGGTATCTGAATTTGCTTTTTATTTTGCAGGTGCTAAAGGACCCTTGGATCGTGGACTGCGGATGCCCAAGACACATGATGCATCAAAAGAATCTATTGACCAATATGTTCAACAAGAAGGAGCCAGAATTGAGTTTGGTGACAACTCCGAAGGATATACAAGGGGATACAAAACACTGAAGATAGGGACTGCTATAATTCCCAGAGTATCATATGTTGAAGGACTTCAACATAATCTCCTTTCAGTTAGTTAATTCTGTGATAACTCATATAAAGTGACTTTTGACGCAGGTTTTTGTAATGTTCTTGACAAATCCATTGGAGAAACTGTGTTATCAGGCTCGCGGAGAAGAAATATCTATTATACTGATTGAAATACCACCAAACCTGAAGTCTGTTTGCTAGCACACACAAAATTAGATGATAGAACAACATGGCCATGGCATAGAAGATTAAGTCATCTGAACTTCAAAACAATGAACAAGCTAGCAAGAGATGCTAAAGTCAGAGGACTGTCCAATGAAGTCTTCAAACGACATAAGAATTGTGAAGCATGCATGAAGGGAAAGTAAACCGGATCAAGTAATCCACCAATTCTGTCACCTTCTACTGATGGGATCATTCAGCTGCCATACATGGATTTATTTGACCCAGCCTCTCCAGTGATGATCAGAGGCCGGAAATATGCCCTTGTAGTCATTGATGACTATTCAATATATACTTCGGTGATTTTCATCGCCAACAAGTCTGACGTCATTATTGAACTGTCAAAACTACTAAAACGACTGAGCGACGAAAAGGATATCAAGATTCAAAGAATACGCTCAGATCAAGGAACATAGTTTCTAAACTCAATGATGAAAGACTATTGTGAAGCTAAAGAAATTCAGCACGAAACCTCAGCGGCACGCATGTCTCAGGAAAACGGTCTTGCTGAAAGGAAGAACAGAACACTCAAAGAAGCAGCCAGAACGTTACTCACAGACTCAGGTCTTCCATTGAAGTTTTGGGCAGAAGCGACTGACACAACCTGTTATACTCAAAATAGGTCTTTACTGACTCAGATGCACATGAAGACACCATATGAATTATGGAAAGGGAGAACGCCTTCTGTTTCGCATTTCCATATCTTTGGTTGTTCGTGCTTTATCCATAATAATAGAAAGGATCAATTAAAGGTCTTCGATAGCAAGTTAGACCAAGGAGTGTTCTTAGGATACTCGAGGGTCAGCAAACCTTTCAGGGTCTTTAACTACCGGACACTTTGCGTGGAAGAAAGCCCTCATGTTGTATTTAACGAATTTACTCTTGAGAACAGGACGCAAAACTCTCAGTAAGGTGCTGAAGAAGTCAGTAGCAAGCTATAGGATCTAAGCTTAAATGGTAACATAGAAAAGATCCAGCATTGTTGGGATGATGATTCAGATGATGAAGTTCAGAACCAACCAACAAGCAATGTAGTTGAACTGATTTATTCTTCTGAACATAATCAATCCCAGGTAACTCAGGTCGATGAAGAAACCCCAGTTGTAACTGAGACCTCTACTGAGAATAACAACTCATGGGGAACTACTAATATTCCTGAGTTGAATGCCCCTGAACCTGGTGACTCAGTAGATCCCGATCTTGTTACTGAATTGCTTCAATCATAAAATAGTACCACTGAAATTCCTCATAATCCTACATTTGTGCAGAATCAACTTCAAAAGAAGTAAGAAGACGCCGTCGTTCATGGTTAGACGCTCATACTTCAGATCTTATTATCGGAGATCCTTCAACAAGCGTTAAGACAAGATCCATATTATGTCAAGGAGAAAGTGCCCTATACTTTTGCTTATTGTCTATTGAAGAACCTCAGTCGATTGAGGATGCACTGATTAATGCTGACTGGATCACTGCTATGTAAGAACATCTCAACCAATTTACCAGAAACGACGTTTGAGAGCTTGTAGACAAACCCAAGCACCAACATGTGATAGGAACCAAGTGGGTCTTCAAGAACAAGTGAGATGAAAACAACGTCATCGTCGGGAATAAAGCTCGACTAGTTGTCAAAAGATATTGTCAAGCTGAGGAATAGACTTTGATGAAACATTCGCTCCAGTTACAAGATTGCCATTTGACTATTCCTAGCATATGCAACTCATCAACATTTCACTGTCTATCAGATGGATGCAAAGTCAGATTTCCCGAATGGCGTACTGAAGGAAAAAGCCTACGTAGAACAACCGCCCGGCTTTCAGCAGGGACATCAAGTATACATACTCAAGAATGCTCTTTATGGGTTAAAACAAGCACCCAGGGCTTCGTATGATACCCTTTCAAACTTTCTACTTCAGAAATATTTTCAGAAGGGAACTGTAGATAACACCCTATTCACTATCAAGTCAGACGACGATATTCTACTGGTGCAGATCTATGTGGACGACATCATCTTTGTGTCTAAGAATCTGACCATGTGTCAGAATTTAGAACAGATGTGAAAGAAAAGTTTGAGATGTCAATGACGGGAGAAATGAAATATTTCCTTGGTCTTCAAGTGAAGCAATTTAAGAAGTGAATATTCAAAATCAAGCAAAATATATCAGAGATCTCATCAAGAAATTCGGCTGCGAATCCAACAAATCAGTAAAGATACCCATGAACACAAATCTGAAGATTGATCTTGATAAAGAGGGAGTATCTGTTAACTCAACTGATTATTGTGCTACTATTGGTTCATTAGTATACTTTACTGCCATCAGACTTGATATAACCTATGTTGTAGGTGTATGTGTGAGATTTCAAGCGAATCTCAAGCGAAGTCATGTAGACTCAGCGAAGAAGATTCTCCGATACTTGAAAGGAACACCTGATGTTGGGCTATGGTGTCCTGCTGATGATAATCTTGAACTAACTGGTTATTCTGATGCTGCTTATGCAGGATGTTGAATCGACATAAAATCAACCTCAGGAACATGTCTGTTCCTCGACAGTAAGCTCATATCATGGTTTTCAAAGAAGCAGCATTCAGTAGCAACGTCCACTACTGAAGCTGAATATATGGCTGCCAGAAGTTGTTGCGCCCATATCCTACGGCTTCGACAACAGTTGCGAGACTATGACATCTATCAAGATGAAGTGTTGATCTACTGCGACAATACCAGTGCTATTGCAATTACTCAGAACACAGTTCTACATATAAGATGCAAGCACGTGGAGATATGACATCACTTCATCCAAGATCATGTCGAGAAAAAGGACATCAGAATGGAGAAAATCCATACTGATAAGCAAAGGGCCGACATACTGACCAAACCTCTAGCGTAGACCAGATTCAACGAACTCTCAGTAGATCTAGGTTTACTGGATCCTACTGACTCGGATCAGTTAGACAATCCAGGGAGTACTGAGTAAGGGGGAACTTAGTCTCAGTACCGCTAAAATACTCAGTGTCTACACAGTGGTATCGGTTGACTACTATGTTCAGCTGATAGGTTATGAGTATTTATTCAGCCTTGTTTTATTCAGCATGGCATATCATTTATTTCCCGCCATTTAATCTTCATAGGATGTCATAAAGGTCTCGTTTGGTTGTTGGGAAAGTAATGTAAATAGGGAATACGATTACGTGGAATATGATTTTGAGGAAAATAACTCAAGAAAGTAAAGTTGTTAAAGAATATGATTTCGTGGAATATGATTATGCGGAAAATAGATTACTTGTCTTGTGTTTGAAAAATTAAAGGAAAATATTCGGATTCTGAATTTTCTAAAAATCTTTAATTTTTTTAACAAATTAATGAATTGGTAATATATATCTTCACATATAGATGGGTCGAACCTCTTTTTATCTCTTCATTGCAAAATAATAATAATAAAAAAATGGAGCAACCTTCATTCGTTTGGTAGCCGCAACTTCACCAACTCTACCATCTCAACCACCAGCAGCCACGATTTCCAATTTCCACCACCGCCCGACATCGCGAACACCGCCTCCCACTAGGCATAGTCTCCACCACCACCACCAAATGTTGCGAACGTTACTGCCCACTGCTGTGCCCATAACCAGATTAGATTCAAATAGTCCCACCCGACCACCTTCGTGCAGGCCGACTTCCTCCTTCAAGCAAGTAGCCCAAATATTGTAACTTTGATGTACATTCTAAATTGAACATATTAAAAATACGTAATTTGAGTTGTTCAATTATGTTGTGAGATTGGATAAAAGGGCTCGTTTGGATTGTTTTGGAGAAACTGGGGACGACCATTTCGAGATTGTACGGGACAAGATCGACAGAAAAGAAATCAAGAAATTACCATTAATAAGGCAATTAAAATGGACAAGCACAGGCTTTGGGGGAGAAGACGCATATGAACAATTGTAAATAACAAAGAGAGAGAGAGAGAAAAAAAAATATGACTTTGTTTTGGAGAGGAGTTGATCGTTAGAATCCGCAAAAAAGAAAAGAGATTACCTAGTCTGGAGTAGGAAAAAAGAATCCTGAAATATTAACTTATTTTCCTAGTTTTTAGGATTGCTATTGTTGGGAGATGATTCAGCAGTAGATTGGTCAGAAGATTTGGCTGATCCCAAAACCCTAATTTGATTGGCGAACCATTCCTGTGTATTTTGTAACGCCTTGGTCTCTAAAAGTTTCAGACTCAGTAGACTTACAATCAGCATGGTCCAGGCTCAGAAGTTCTGTTTGCTGAACCTCAGTAGACTATCCGCCTCAGTACCATGGAGTGAAGACTCAGTAGTGCTGGATTCAGCAGGAGCAGCATTCTGAGAGGTGTTCAGATTCAATAGTGTTGGACTCAGCAGGAGCAGCCAACTGAAAGAGTCAGTAGAACTGGACTCAGCAGGAGCAGTTCACTGAACTCAGAGTCGACCTTCAGTAGAGTCAGACTTAGAAGGAGTATACTAATTTACCCTTGGTCAGACTCAGAAATGGTGTGACAGTCTCCTTGATTGTCAGAAGCTTTCAAGTCAAATCAGTAGAGTTGTCCGAGGTCGTACACATCAGAGAATTCAGCTTCAGTATCTGCCTTGAAGTTTGAATGTCTCAACAACTTTCTACACCTCGACCAATGACAAGCAGCCAGCTGTCAAAGTTCTGGTAAAAAGCTGCAAGTCAACTACTTTCCTGAAAAAGAGGGTAGACTTTGTACGATTTCAAAAGAGTCGTTAGCTACCCAAAGAGAGTGACACGTGGACAGTTCGTCTCCTACGGATCTATCCATAGCTCACCTATATAAATAGAGGGGAAATCAAATCGAAGAAGACACAGAATTTTTATGAGCATTGAACGAACAAGACACAAGCTTTCCGCAAGAACTTCAGAAAAATACTCAACGCGAAAGGCAACTACACTACTCTAGGGAACCAAGCTTCATAGAAACAAAGCCTCTAGCATTCAAGTGATAGAACATGAACCCAGCGAGATTATCCATCATTGTTCGTCACTCTAGAAGCCTCTTCTTGTTCCCTTTCCCTCTAACCTAAGCTCCACTGAAATATCCATAGCTTAGAACCGAAGAAATTCATATCTTGAACTGTTCTTACTGTAAAGAACTCCTTCATCGTTGGAGAATTTATCAAACATTCTTGTTTGAACCTTGTAAACTGGGACTTGCTCAGTATAATCTTCAAGACCATGTTTGTCCAGAGTACAAACCGACTGAGACTAACTCAGTATAATAAAATAGCCTCCTGATCTTTTCAGGACAGTAGACGCAGGATTGTTGATATCCGAACGACTGTAAAATCGTTGTGTTCATTTACTGTTGCATTGATTTATTGTTCATCTGAAAACCATTTACAAACTCATACAACAGAGTTTCAGAAAAGCTAACTGAGTGCACTAATCTACTGAAACAGTTTTACTAAAAACGTTTTCAACTCAACCGAATTGGGCCTACACTATTCCGCACGCTACTGAACTCTTACCGAATGGTAATGAATTCTGACATCAGTCAGCTAGCAGGCCTTAGTAAAGTCAGTCACTCTGTCCACGCGATCCAGAACAACTTGCCTGGTCTACTGAATTTATTCAGCAGACAATCTTCGCGATCAGACTGTTCGCGTTTTAAGTTGAGAAAGTTTTCAGGTGTATTCACCCCCCCCTTCTACACCTGAACGTTTACCTCGGGACCAACAGTTATTAGTTTCCTTAAATTTAATAAAATGAAAACAAACATTGGAAAATGAATTTTTGGAATAAGATTACTTTATTAATTTTAGCAAACACAAGAATCTGATAATATGGAATCAAATTACTTTTCCAGAGCAGATTCTTTGCGAACCAAATGGGACCTAAGTATATCGTTTTCATTAAAAGCACGACATTCCATATACTGACTGCGGCGTATTAAATGCATGTCATCTTACCTTACCTTTTAGTTGATAGATACGTAGATCGAGATTATAGGCGACAAAGTAATCATAACCTCTTATAACATTTAATCTTAGCTGTCTATGTTTAAACTAAGTTTAATCTCAACCGCATGCTGCATAAACCGTTCATCTTCATATGAGATATATATATGAACGTATCTATGATCTATAACTTTATTTTCTGCCATTATCAAACCTATTAGTGCTCTGCATCTCTATCGCATACGAAATCTACTACTTTCAAGCACTATCCCTTCTGTCATCTCTTAAAACTCTATCTGCATGTAACTAACGTACTCTATTTTCAAGTGCTAACACTTGTTTTGCAGATTCAGTTTATATCTCCAATGGCGAGTCCCCCAAGTAATGAAGTTCTAATCCCGTCTGATATGGAGGAGATTCTGAACAAAAAGAGAGTCTAGTTTGAGCCAATACTCACTTTCCAATCGTGTGGAGTCGACTGCAGTGTGCAACAACTTGAGCAACACAAAACTATTTTAGCTTAGATATCAAGAAAGGTGCATAAATATGCATTCATTATACAAAAACCCTAAATCGAATCAATTGGAGAAAATCACATAATATTAAATCTTGACCGTCCACCAGTAAAAGCGGGATTAAAACTGAACCGTCGATCTTCAAACGTTCCATCTTCAATTCATATATATCGACGTATCTATCTTTATACCGCCATTTTCGCTCTACTTAAAACCTTAAATTCTCTGAAAAACCCTAAGCTTTCAACCTTTTGCTTCAGTATTTGCATATTTTCAGAGATTTATACGGTAAATTTTACCTTCATTAGTACTCATATTGATTTATCTTACTTTCTAGTACTAATACATGATTCTGCAGATTCAATCATGGAAAATTCCAGTGGTATCAGCGTGATCGTACCAGTGAATATGATAGAGACCCTAGAGAAGGATCGAGTATGGTGCGAACCCATCATGGAGTTCGACTCCAGTGGTCTGGAGATGCTGGATGATGTCTTTGACGCTCTCAGAGCATTGGGGCTGGAGAGAGTCTTATCGAAGAAGCTAACTTACTTCCTTCGGCGTCAGATATCTGAGTTCTACGTCAACTTGGAGGAGGTATACGGGGACATACTAGGAGCTTTCACAGTTCATCGCGTTGCTGAGCCCTCGAAAGCAGATGCTGAAGTTAAGCAGATGTCTGTTAGACAGGCTTTGGAACGGAGTTTTCAGTTGCCCAGCAGCGGCATGAGCCTAGCATGGTACAAGGACGACCTCCTGGACGAGTACCTATCTATATTCTGTAGGGAGCCAACCACATTTAGAGCTGCGTTTCTGAAGAACAGTATGCTCCCTCAGTATAGAGCATTAGCGTATGTTGTTACGCAGATTTTGACGAGCCAAGCTGGCTCATTTGATCAGGTGTCCAGACCTAAGCTACAGATGATGATGGCCATCTATGACCGATCCAAGATCAACTGGACGAAATTCTTCTTGAAGGAGTTTCAGACGCAGTCCGCTAAAATTTGACAAATCTACGTGTCGTCTGAGTGCCAAGGGCAAACTCCTCTATGGATGAAGTTGTCAGTGATGATAGAGGACTTCTGCGGAGATGGCAACATAGCCTATGCTGACAAGGGCTATTTTAATCCCAAGAAGATTCGTTTCCACAGTCGAGCCAGTGCGCTACAGCAGATAGGCGCTGGTGCTACTGAAGAAGGGAAGGGGAAGAGGAAGGCCCCTACTCCCATTAAGAAGGGTGCTACCTCTCAGAAGAAGCAGAAGATGGCTTCTGAGACGGCTGTGGTAGTAGCCCCATTCAGACTAAGGGATGATTCAGACTCTATTGAGAAGACAGTCTCAGTAGGAAAGGTTGCGTCTGCAGAAAAGGCAGCCTCCTCAGCTGAAAAAGAGGCTTCAACAGAACAGGGGACTACTCCTGAGATTACAACTCCTACATTCAGGTCTCCTCTGGATGTACCCCCGATCAGTAGTCTTCCCTCTGCTGGGAAGCTAGAGTCTCCAATAGACGTGGATAAAATGAAGACAATCACTGAAGTAGAGACTCTTGGGTACGAGGTTGACATGCTTCAGGACAGAGCAACCCGAGAGATCTCAGAGGCCATTCCAGAAATCACAAGTCACTCTGACTTGGTGAATATAGCTTTCAAGTCCAGACTTCAGATGTTGTTCAGGTTCCAGGATTGGATCACCCTTGAACGCTTTATCAGATTTAAATCCAGTGAACTACTGAACTCCGAGGAGCTTCAGATTCGTCAGTAGATAGGCTACTCCAAGCCTGCTGACGTATGCTCTCTCGAGGATTTAAGGGCGACAATGCTGGCACTGCTTGCGGACAGGAACCCCTCAACAACCGTCCCTTTTGAGGGTTCTGATCCCGATGATCAGGACCCACCCAGTAATGCAGGCCTTGAGAAGCCTGCTGAGGGTACTCAACAGGAGGAGGGAGCTCAACCCTTAGCTGATCTACCTATCAGCTCCTTCCCTCCTGTTTCGGCGCAGAAGGAACCTCCCTCGACTCAGACCCGAGATAGCTATTGTTGCGGTCTACATATGAGGTTGCCCCAATTGCCAAACGCCGGAAGTCCAAATCAGTAGCCAAAGCGCTCAGAATTCAAGGGACACAGAACCGCCTCCTGGTGAAGAATGTCCATAAGATTTGGAAGAAGGCTACGACAGCTCAGTGCGAGGAAATCAGGGCACTGAAGTCTACAGTTCAGAATGTGCCTGTCCCTGATTTCTCAGCTATTCTCAAGGACGCCTTAACAGTACAGAGAGCTGAGTTTGAAGTTCAGCAAGCATCAATGACAGCTGCCAAGACTTCACTTCTGGAATCATTCAAGGCAGCCCAATCAGACCACATGAACAAACTCTCCGCACTAACTCAAGCTCGCGAGCTCAGGATCTCATCTATTCAGCAGAAGTGTGAGGACAAGATAGATGCAAAGCTGAAAGACTTACAAGACCTAGTCGATTCCTCTCACCGCAAATATGGTGAAGATCTCATAACTGAGAGGAATGACCTGCATGAGAAGTTTGAATGTCTACAGAAAACCTAGGATAGGCTATCGAATGCTTATTCAGCACTGAACTCCAAAGTTGTCTCACTTCCCACCCCTGGCGTATTGGATGATGCCAAAAAGGGGGAAAGGATAGCTAAAGGGAAGAAGTTAGTACTGGGGACTCAAGTCAGATCTGCTCCCACTGACCCAACTCCTACTAAGGGGGAAGAGACTGAGACAAAGGGTATAGCCCAGGGTGTCTCAAGCGTAGGTGGTGTAGGCGCTGAGACTGGCCCAAGTGGCTCAGGACCCAAAGAGGCAGGAACAGGCCCAAGCGATACTCAGAAACATATTAAAGAAGTGGCCGACTTCCTGGAGGGGGACTCAGAAGATAAGGAAGAGTCTCCTCTTCCTCCACCAGTATCGGGAAAGGGAAAGAAACCACTGGAGGTTCCTACACCGCTGAAGAAATTCCTGAAACGATACATCAGCCCAGCCGAACAAGCTCAGATAGAAGCTGACGAAAAACTGGCAAGAGAGCTGGCTAAGGCTGAGCAACAAACAAGCCGAAGAAGGCTCCGACAAAGGCCCGTACTAAGGTTCCGGCTAGGAAACTGACAAAGAGGCCTCCTGTCAGAAAACTCATACTGAGAGATGAAGCTGACAAAGAAAAGGAGAAAGAGAAGGAAGCTGAGAAGATAGCTACTAACTCTCAGCAGCAGCAAGAACAGAAGAAAAGAGCTGAGCCGACGATCGATGAAATGATAAACTTCAGCATTATCGCATTGGATAAAAGAGCAGAATACTATCAGTTGGAGGAATATAGACGGCAAGAAGCTCTAGCAAAAGAGAAGGCTGCTGAAGAAGCCAGAGAAGCAGAAAGGCTGAAGCCAAGACCTCCTCTGCCGAAGGACAGGGAAATTCATATAAGTACAGAAGAGGCCGCAGACCTAATGATCAGAAGATGCATAGGTGGCCTCCAGTCGACGCCCTGGGAAAAGACTCAGCATTAGGAAACTCTTAAGGCTGAATTCATCAAGCGCTACTATGTCTAGCAATTTTGGCCAGAATCTCATAAGGATGATGCCTCTGCTGATTGGATCTTCAAGTGTGATCCAAAGATCTACAGTATGGTCGAGAAAGCCATTGAAGATAAAGAAGATGTTCAGACTCCGGCTTTCAGACCACTGCCTCCACCTCAAAAGTTAGATGGATCTCTTTACACTGGCGTGATTGAAGGAGAAGTCAGAAGAGCAGTCTTAGCTATGGATCTTGATCCTAACGATTCTGAAGACAACTAGAAGATTCAGAAGCTCAGGAAAGACACCTTCAAGATGTATGGACTCACTCTACCCGAAGAGAAATCAAAAGACTTTAAGGCAATAATTCAGCGCTTCAGGAGATAGTCTTGTTAGGTCCTCTCTGTTTTTGTTTTTGATAGTGTAGCAAGAGATGTATCTGTACTGAACCTCTTCTCATATATATATATATATATACATCTTTGCTGCTTGGCCTGACAACATGTCATTGTCTTAATGGCCTATTTTGTTTAATTTAACACTTAGAATCACCTAAGTGATTACTGACTCACACACTCACTGCTTATATGTTGTTGGTCCGGAGACGAAAAGTCAGGTTTAGAGGGGGGGGGTGAATACACCTGAGCTCTGTTTCTTTTTCTCAGTGAAGGTCAGCTGAAGCTGATGTTTGCAACTGATGAACAGTGCCAAGTAAGCCTTCGATCACTGGGGTCAAAGTGAGTCGGCTTCGAGCTCTTCTGCGGCCGATGTCGGTATTACGAAACTCGGTCGGAGAGGCGTAGTGCGGATAAGTGTTAGGTCCGGAGTCGTCTCTTTTGAAAACGCGCGTTTTTGCAAGTTAAATCTTTTGGTCGTGCACTTTATAAAATACGTTTTATGCAAACTTATGATTTTCAAGTCGGTTGAATGCAATGCAATAAAACGATGAAATGAACACAAGCGATTTAACGTGGTTCGGATACGCAAGATCCTACGTCCACGGTCCCGAACAAGGCGGGAGAACTTGTTGATTATTACGAGCAAGCCTCGGCGGGGATCTGTGCCTTGGACCGGTTCCCTCTAAGTTATAGTCCTTAGCGACTTTACAATCCAAACCTAAGTTTAGAAGGGAGGGAATATTATCCAACTGAGAAGGAGTTCTTACAACAAGAACAATTCACTAAATGTGAACTCCTTCGGATCTAAGCTATGAATCTAGCAATGAGCTTAGTCTAGAGAAGATAGAGATCAAAGTGCTCTAGAGAGATGAACTACAAGAAGTGTTCTATGAAAACTAGTTCGTCTCTGGATAAGCTTGAAGGTTCTAGAGCGTTGTGAGTTTGAATGATTTCCCTTGATTTCGCGTATATTCCTCTTATCGAAATCTTCAAATCCTTCTCTATTTATAGTTGTGAGTTGTGACATATGTCCGTTGGAGACGACGATGCCACGTGTCACAAGCGTCCAAAGAAAACGGCCACTATTCAACTTTGTTGCGGCGGGGCGATTAATGCGACCGTTCATGAGAGCAGCTTTACTGTGTAGAGTAGGTAGGCGTTGTCGGCTTCTCATTGGTCGAGGTTTGTAGTTGGTGAGTGTCAGAGTTGACCGTTCAAACTACCTCGTATGTCTTCTGCTGAACATTTTGAAGGGACTTTTAGTGCTGGGTCGCTTTCTATCGGATACAGTACTTGAAAGTCTGTCTTCTTCGGCTGAGTCGTCTGACTGATAAAGTGAGCTTCTGATAGTCAGTTGGTCGACTGCGAAGGTATCTTGCTTGCCTTGGTTATTCTACGATGACCATCGGCTTGTAGAGAAT
This sequence comes from Lavandula angustifolia, assembly GCA_028984105.1. Lineage (NCBI taxonomy): Eukaryota > Viridiplantae > Streptophyta > Magnoliopsida > Lamiales > Lamiaceae > Lavandula > Lavandula angustifolia. The sequence continues at coordinate 21,238,754 of CM054820.1, forward strand.
GCTTCTGCGAGGTCCGGTCGCTGATGCGGGATCTTCAACCGAGTTTGATATCGGCTGGCGACGAAGAATGCAAGCGATTACAGCGATGACGTGGGGTTACGAAAAGTATCTTCGGTGAAGATCGGTTCAACAACTACCCCGTACGGGACTTAGACAAAAATAATAAGCATTACATCAAGTCTAACCTATACATCTGACACACTAATCTACTGAATATCGGCTCGGTTTTGGGATCTTCAATTCCATAGTACTACTATGATTTCCCCAATTTCTTTTAACCCTGAGAACGTGAGTATCAATCTACCGACTCATATCCAACAATTTCCCCCTAATTGATGATGCCAAAACCTCTATACTCTAATATCTATTAAAGATCTTGTCCTATCGACAACAATTTCCCCCCTTAAAGCATCGAGGAAAAACCGATAATAGTAAATGAACTTCAAGCAGTGAGTGAAAGGCAAGATCGAGAAACCGATGTGAGTGTGTGTCGAGATCACTTGGTGATCGGTAGTGTAAACACAAAGTAAAAAGCCGAGAGACAATGAGTAATTGTCTAGCAAGCGGAAGGAACCGATATATATATCAAGAATTACGAGTTCCTATGCTATTACAAAAGATGAGAAAAAAAAATCACCGCTTGCGCTTCTTGAACTTGCGTTTTCTTCTTGAAGTCGGTGGATTTTTCCTCGGGAGGATCCAGGTAATAGTATTTATACACTCTAGCTCGAATCTCCCGGAACTCCAAGTTATCATCCGGCCTTTACGGGAGCAAGCTCGGGCGTAGGCGGCTTCCTCCACTTCTCTTTCTATGTCCTTAGTGCTCGGCAGTCCATTAGTAAGTCTCGGCGGTGGAATACGTCGGAAAGCTGGGGCACGGAAGGTTACATTTCGTGATTCCATGACTTGCTTCGAGCCGTTCACCGAATTCAACATTAAATCTCGTAATCAACTCCTCAAAGAGCTGATCGGGCCGGGCGATCAAGTGGGTAAATGCGCCATACGTAGTAGCCTTTGATAAAAGTTTCTTTCAATCTCTCCCAATGTTCATTCATATCAGCCGGCACCCACTTATCCACATGCTTTGAATCGGTTGTTGCTTGATGTGGGGGCCCACGATGAACTTAGATCCTCTCGGGATCCGCCTTCTTGGATCATTTCGCCGGTTTATCGAGATAGGCTTTTCATTCTTGCCAGGTCAGCCATCCTTTTCTTCTCACGGAGAGCGGCTGCTCTAGTGTCTCCTCGTCTGAGACTCAGTCCTTGCAGCGTCGCCTCCCAAGTCGTTTGATCTTCTGCTATCTGCTCAGGTGTAAGAGTAGATATGGGAATACTACGAGCAAGTAGCTTTGATTTCGATCGGAAGAGCCTTAGCAAATTCTTCTTGGGCTTTCTTCTTTTGCTCTTCGACTGTATTAATGACCTTTCTCTTTCCTTTGCCCCTGACAGCTTTGCCCTTAGGCTTTTTCGCTGCTTTAGCTGCCTCCTCTAGCTGACGCTCCTGGTCCAGCTTGTCTTGCGGCTCTTGGGCTATTACGAGGTCGAATGCCTCTTGCTCCGCTTTTGATTTAAACTTCTTGATCGGGGGAGGAAGGAGTAGTGGATTCGATAGCGATTTCCTTCCCCGACCTCTGCGGCGGCTTTTGAGACTCTTCTTCTTCGGTGGCTCTTCAAGGAATTGAGCGATTTCGTCTATGTGCACACGTGAAGAGGAGATGGGGGTGGCTTGTAGTGGGAAATCAAGGAGAAGGACCTCGGTAGATGTACCTTTCGAGTAGTTGGTCCCGCCTCAGGAGCTGTTCCCCCGAATCTCTGCTGGTGAGGGCTCTGCGCCGAGGAGGGTCCTGCCTCCCGAGCCTGTCCCTCAAGAATACGGACGTCAGTGTATCCGTATCGGGTTCATCTTTCACAATATCTTCCCCCCTTTTTGGCATCGGCAATATTCGCCGGAGAGGTGCGGATAGCTTTTACGTCCTGCTCCAGTTGTGCACGAGAATCTTTGATCCGGGTAAGCGTGTCATCAAAATCACCGACCAAGTTGTAGTAGTTTTCCCAGTCTTTCTCCCGATCGGCTCTAGATTTCTTCAACCGAGTGGCCGACTCTCGACGGAGTTTCAAAGAGAGCTTGATCATTTGATTACGTCATTTCTTTACGAATGGCTTTTAAGGCCTCGGCTTGTTGCTTGATGGCTGTTTGAAGAGAGGTGGTTGCTATCTTGTTTCTCTCATCAATGAAGCCTTGAATTGTTTTCATGGCTTGAGTCATTTGCTCCGAGAAAGTTTTATCTTTGAGTGGCAAGCATAGCCGACTCTGTCTTTGTTAAATCGGCCTTTTGAGCACTTAGGGCCTGCTCAACTATCTCCTTGAAATCGGGTGAGAAGCCTCTTTAGGGGAGTGGAGATGTCGGCGGCCAACTTACTTAGAGCTTCGTTTCCGAGCCTTGGTGTACTTCTCCCATTTGAAATGAACATCTTTGGCTAGGAGTCGATTTTTCTCACCTTGGCGTTTGATAGCCCCGTTGACGAACGTGAGGACACGGAACCGATGGGTTGTATCTCGATAAGAGCCGGTTCCGAGCCTCGCTCGTAGAACGAGATCAAGCTGCTCCCTACTGTGCTCCGGAGCGGTTGTAGCCTCACCGAGATGTGACTATGGGTGGTGTTGGGCTCTTCTCTTGGGGAGTTTGTCCCTCTGCAGATTCTCCACTGTCCGCTTCCTTGGGTTTGCCATCCATCTCCTCATCTTGATCATCATTATCGCCTTTATCGGAAGGTGGAGATGGGGGGCGGAGCTGTTTCGATCGGAGCTCTCAAGCTCGGTAAATAGAGCATTGCGGCTCTCAAATCTTCGAAAGACGCCACATCGGTGGCTCTCCGAATCCAATCTTGGCTTGGAGCTCTTGCTCCTCCGTCGTAGCTCATCCCGGTGACTCGCTGGGATTTGGCAAAGTCAATAAGAATGTCCCGGTGCGAGAAACCTTAAGAGCATCGAGCTCTTGTCCTTCTTGCTATTTCAACCGGATCTGCGTGCTCATCAATTTACGGTATCTCTAGCTGAATCTCATTTGCAAGACGCATGATCGAGTGGTGTCGGTTGTTGTCCACTCAGCGATAGGTTCGGGTGACGGTTCCCTCTTGTCGGACTCTGTTCCCTCGTAGCCGATCACTTGGACTTTGTCCTTGATCGTCGCTCCCTCGATTCCGATATCCGAATCGAGTAGTTGCTCCTCTTGAGTAGGAGGAGCCGGCTCAATAATGGTAAGTGGGCCGAGCCAGCTGTGACCTCAGCGAGTCGATTCTTAGCCAACCTCCTCTTCTTTGGCACTTGGACGGTTGGGGGCGAGAGCGAGATGCCGCTCTCTTCGGTTCGGGTGGCCCCTTGCCAATTGACTTTTCGCTCCGGCCTTTGTCATAAATTTGATAGACTTCTTGTCAAAGTACTTGGAGTCCTCAAAGGCTGAGTTCTCAACATTGAGTTCCTCCCGAACTATGCATTCTATCGGAAACAGTACATCTTTGTTCCGAATAGAAGTTTACCCACACCGGCTATCCTCCTCTCGCCGAGTGGGTAATGTGGTGAACTTCTGAGCCTGTGCCTTCATCTGAGTAGTATAATACTCGGCCCAGTTCACTTCAACCCCATCGTCTATTGCCATCATCAGCTGAATCCTAGGTTTGGACAGTTGATCATATGATCCAGCTGAACTTGTCAGAATGTGCGATACCACGTAAGCTAGACCTGCATGCGAGGTAGCAACATATTCCTCGGTAAAGCTGTTTTTGAACGCCACATCCTTGCGTCCACGGAATTTACGCACATATGCATTGATCTCCTTCTCCTTGTATCCAATCGGAGAAATGCCGGAGTTGGGAAGATCGAAAGAGAGAGCTAGAGCATCTTGAATATCGAAGGTAAGAACAGCTGACTCCCACTCATCTTGATCGACTTCCTTCTGATAAGAGAAGGACGATTCCTCTCCTCCCGACGCTAGAGATTTCCAGTTGAAATAAACTTCAGCGACCTGTCGAGGGAGAAAAGCACGGGGGTGCTTCGAAACCAGCATCTCCAACCCTGAACGCTCCAAAGCGTCAAACACGGGTTCAAGGAAAGAGATCTCCACTTGGCGGAAGGCCAAGGTAGGTTCAAACAGAATCCTGGAGGCTACAATCTCCTCAATGTTGTCTGGAGTTTGAACGTTCGCCATTGAAATCTGCAAAACAACATATTAGCACTTGAAAATAGAGTAAGTAGTTGCTAGCAGACATCTGATACATTACCGTGAAATAGAGCTTGAAAAGAGATATAGCAATGCAGTTTGAATGAGGATGTAAGGAAGGTAACTGAATCGCTAAGAAAAAGCTCTAAGATATGAGAATGGCGAAAAGTGAGGAGTTGATAGAAGATGAAAGATTTTGTATATTGAGTTTGATCTTTAGTTTGAATCGCACGGTTCAAATTTAATCTTTCAAAATCAAGGGGCGGCTAAGATTAAATGTTATAAAAGAATGATTACAATAGCCGCCAAAAATATAGATATACGTAATAAAGCTAATGGAGAAGACATGCATTAAATGCGCGACGAGAGAGCATTAATTACGCGGGCGAGGAGTCCTGCCGACCTTTCCTCAAACCTTAAACATAATAAATGGTAAGGAATAAATGCTCCTAGGCAACCGAATGCAAGCGGCCCGATGCATTAAATGCGGCATGCTTCGAACAAATTAAGTAACGATACTACGCAAACCTCTTCGTTGAACTTATCGGTGGTTACCATCATTTATCGGGAGGATGGTTGTGCTGATGACCATGTTCTCCCTTGTTGTGTACAGTGTGCATCTCCCAACTGAGTCATTGTACTAAGTTTTCTGACCTGTCGTGCTGATTCCATACTGATACACATTGTTGCTAAGTATATTATTATCGGTAGTCGGCTTCTCTCGACTTGTCTCGGTAGGATCTAGCAGACCTAGCTCAACCGATAGTTCTCTCGAACTGTTCTCGGCTAGTGGTTTGGTCGGTATATACGCCCTTTGCTTGTCGGTATGGATTTTCTCCATCCCGATGTCCTTCTTTTCGACATGGTCTCCGATGAAGTGGTGTCGGATGTCCACGTGCTTGCATACGGTATGTAGAACCGGGTTACGAGTTATAGCTATTGCCTTTGGTGGAGTCACGGTAGATGGGCACTTCATCCCGAGTTATACCATAATCTCTCAATTGTTGTCGAAGCCAAAGGATCCGGGCACAGCAACTTCCTGCAGCCATGTACTCGGCTTCGGTAGTGGACGTAGCTGCGAGTGCTTTGTTTCTTTGAAAACCACGATATCGGCTTGCCGCCTAGGAACCGACATGTTCCGGAAGTTGATTTTTGATCTATCCTGCATCCTGCATAATCGGCATCGGAATAACTCGTCGGTATTAGATTATCATCGGCAGGATACCATAACCCGACCTCGGGTGTTCTTCTTAGATATCGAAGAATCTTCTTCGCCGAGTCTAGATGACTTCGCTTGGGATTCGCCTCGAAATCTTGCGCATACACCTACGGCATAAGTTATGTCAGGTCGGCTATTTGTTAAATAAAGTAAAGAACCAATAATAGCTCTATAATCGGTAGAGTTAACGAAGCTCCCTCTTTGTCTAGATCGATTTTAAAGTTCGTGTTCATGGGGATCTTGGTGGTTTCTTTGGAATCACGCCCGAATCTTTTGAGAAGATCTCGAGTGTATTTGGCTTGATTGATGAAGATTCCTTCACTGATTGTTTTACTTGAAATCCAAGGAAATAATTCATCTCTCCCATCATGGACATCTCGAATTTCTCTTTCATCATCTTCTCGAAGCTGCCGACATATAACTTCGTTTCCGCGGCCGAAAATGATGTCGTCCACGTAGATTTGCACCGGTAGAATGTCATCTTCGACTTTATGCTTGAATAGGGTGCGATCTCTTGTCCCCTTTTGAAAACCTTTACGAAGTAGAAAGTCGATAGGGTATCATACCAAGCCACGGGTGCTTGTTTTAACCCATACTGAGCTTTCCTAAGTCTCGTACACCTTATGTCCCTGTGAAAGCCGGGCGATTGTTCCACGTAGACTTCTTCCTTCGATGCGCCGTTCGGAAAAGCTGACTTCACATCCATCGATATACCTTAAATCTCGATGTGTTGCATAAGCTAGGAAAAGACGAATGGCTTCCAATCGCGGCCCGGAGCAAATGTTTCATCAAAGTCAATTCCCTCTGCCCGATTGTATCCTTTAGCAACTAGTCGAGCTTTATTTCGACAATGACGTTGTTTTCATCTCGCTTGTTCTTGAAGACCCACTTAGTTCCAATCACGTGCCGACAAGCTCCCAAACTTCATTTCGACGAACTGGTTCAGCTCTTCTTGCATAGCAATGACCCGGTCAAGCATCTTTAAGTGCGTCCTCTATCGATCGAGGTTCTTCGTAGACGAGAAAACAAGAGTAAAGTGAGCTTTCTCCTTGATTTAATCTTGATCTCGTCCTTATAGTTCTTCGATGGATCTCCAATGATAAGATCGAAGAATGAGCATCGAGCCACGAACGCCCGAGTCGGGCTTCTTCTTCGATACCACTTCGCACGATCGGTAGGTGTATTAGGCATTTCGGTAGTCTTGTTTTGTGACTGTAGTAATTCAAGTAAGAAGGTTAGGATCTACCGAGTTTCCGGATTCAGGGGCATTTATCTCAGGAACATTAATCGTTCCCCTTGAGTTTATATTCTCAGTAGAGGTCTCAGTTACCACAGGGGCTTCCTCATCGACCGTAGTTACTGTTGTTGATTACGTTCGATAGAATCAACTAGGTTAGCTACATTGCTTGTTGGCTGAGTCCGAATTTCTTCATCTTCGACTCATCATCCCAACAATGCTTGGATCTTTTCGGCTTTGTCATTTAGTTCGAGATCCCGTAGCTTCTTGCCGACATCCTCGGTGCTTGACTTTGTATCTTTCCTGTTCTCGGTAACAAATTCATCAAAAACAACATGAGGGCTTTCCTCCACGCAAAGAGTTCGATAGTTAAAAACTACGAAGGCTTTCTTGACTCGGGAGTATCCTAAGAATACTCCTTGATCAGATTTGCTATCAAAGACCTTCAACCGATCTTTCCCATTGTTGTGGATAAAGCAAGGACAGCCGAAAACATGAAAATGAGAAATAGAAGGAATTCTCCCTTTCCACGGTTCGTATGGCGTCTTCATGTGTTGCTTGTGTCGGTAGTGATCGATTCCGAGTGTAACGGGCGGTGTCGGTAGCATCAGCCCAAAACTTTGAGGGTAGTCCGAGAATCTGCGAGGAGCGTTCTTGCTTTGCTTCTTTGAGAGTTTCTGTTCTTACGTTCGAGCAAGTCCGTTCTGCCGAGGGGTGCGCGCGCTGATGTCTCGTGCTGAATTCCCTCTTTATCGCAAGTATGTCTTAACTACGAGTTTAGAAACTCTGTTCCTGCATCGAGCGTATCTTCTTAATCTTGATGTTCTTTTCCACACCGAGTTTCTTGAGTAGATTAGGTAACTCGGCCCGAACATCGATTTGTTGGCGATGAAGATGACCCAAGTATATCTTGAGAAGTCGTCTATGACGACGAGGGCATACTTCTTGCCTCTTATAGTCATTTGGGAGAGCGGCCCGAATAAGTCCATGTGAAGCGGTGAAGGATTCCATCGGTGGAAGGTGACGGAATAGGTGGATTGCTACTCTTTGTTTGCTTTCCCTTCGGGCACGCTTCACAATTTATGTCTTTGATAAACGATTCGTTGGGCGGTCCTCGACTTTAGAGTTCTTGACAAGCTTGTTCATGGTTTTGAAGTTCGGGTGGCTGAGTCTCTTGTGCCATAGCTCGACGACTTGTTACGATTTAGTACGTGCGAGCAAGCAAGCCTCGGGTTACTGCGGTATTCCGGTTTGCAACATAGATGTTCTTCCTCCGCGAACACGATAACACTTGTTTTCCCCGTAGATTTGTCAACAATATCACGAAACCGGCGTCAAAGATTACTCTGTTAAGATTATCACGTAATTGGCGACCGAAAGGAGATTATGTTGAAGTCCTTCAACATATGTTACTCTTGGAACCGTGGCGGTCCCAATGTTCGGCGTTCCGTATCCCCTTGTGTAGCCTTTGGAATTGTCACCGAATTCACTGCGGGACCATCTTCTTGTACGTAGTTGGTCGGCGAGCTCTTCCGGTAGGTCATGTGTCTCGAGCGGCCGCGTCCACCGTCCACGGGTCCTTATGCACTGCAAAACGGGAGGCATTTTTAGGTACCCTTTGGTTCGATTGGGTCCTTACGGGTTAGTGGGTGATTTCGGAACCCGGATCTGTCTCGGGACCTTAGAAGTTCCGAGACTTCTTCTTCGAACCTTATCGGCTTTCTTCTCCACAGGACTTGGAGATACTGACTTTCTGGCGATAATTTTGGGTTCGGGAGCTTTCTTCTTCGAGTCTTAGCGCTTCTCGACCCCCGGGCTCATAGTAGTACGAGCCGTACTGAGCCGGGTGCTCATACGATGGCTCCTTGTGCTGTTTCGCCCATCGACCTTCTTGATTCCCCCCCGAATTTGATCGCGGTGTCCCGGGGCTGGAACCTTTGGTCGTTGCTTGTTGCTACTCGGCCGAGGTGTAATTATTTTCGTTTGTTTTTCGCCCGAGGTGTGGTGTCGGCGGCTTGCACCTTTCCTCGACGAACCTATCGGCCCGGGGGTTCTTTGAGCTTTTGGAGGTAGAAGCTTCGTGGGTATAGCCTAGACCTTCTTTCACGGAAGTTGACCGTTGTGCTCTAAGCATGCTTTCAAGCTTCTCCTTAGCTCCCGGGTATTGTTCGGTCATCAATCCTCTCCGGACTTCGTCACTCCTTCGAGTAAGTCATAGTCATTCCGCACGTCGCGTGAGCTTCGGCGAGCTTGGCTATTTCGGTCTCTTTCTCGGAATTGTCCTTGGTCGAACCGAGATCTCGAGTCTCTTGAAGCGAGACTTAGTCATGAGAGATTCAATCTCTTCCTTGAGTCTCGCAACTAGATCCATCGACTCAGTAGAGACCCGACAATCGGAAGAAAGTTTCGATTCTCGGCCTTTACTGTTCAAGTTCCTGGATGGTTCTGCTTGAACTCTCTGCTCGGTGAATACTGTTCCTCTAGCGGATCATCGTAGGCTTGTACCACATCTAGAGGATCATACGTGACCGAGCACGTGTCTTGTGTGCTATGTGAAGAAGAGGTAATAATGCGTTTAGAATTTACCTCGGCCTCTTCTCCGGCCATCGAGACGGTATTCGGCGACTCATCGGAACCGTCTCTGCGATCTCAAGCTGCGACGAACGCGGCTTCATCTTGAGAAGAATACATGAATGTATCCTCCTCAATTGAGTTGTCGGATATCTCTCCGGCTATATAGGCCTGCCGTCTCTCGGCGAACTTCTTTCTCCTGGCTGCCGTTCGCTCTTTGAGCGGAGAGTTCGGGACAATCGTGCGATAGTGTCCCTCCTTCTTGCGGTTGTAGCGAGGTAGATGTTCTCTTCGCTCTTACCAGTGAGTCTTTAGATGGACTGGCGGCGAGACTCCGATTTCCGCATTCGGTAGAAGGATTAGATTCTTCTTTCTTATGATAGTCTTTCTTACCGAGGAAGAATCTCGGTTGTATTTCCTCGGCTTTCGACTCTCTCCTTTTCCCTCGATATTTGAGAGCCATCGGTGCTAGCTGGTCGGGGCCCGAAGTCTCGGAAGACTTTGCTGCGATGTGGCCACGGCTTTGCTTGAGGAAATAGGCTTGGCTCCAGTATTGCTGATGTTGCCTTGAAGGCGTGGTCGAACCGTGTGTCACTGGAGCGCTTAAGCACTTTTGGGGTAGGCTATGCTCGAATTCTTCCGATTTTAATTCGAAAATATAACATCGGGAGTTAGAGCATTTAGATCGGAGCGACGTAAATAAGTAGCAAATGGAAGCCACTTACGTCGGGGCAACGCTCTCAAGATCTTGGTGTTCATCTCCTTGTTGGTGAACGACCTCCCCAACCCATTGATAACATTGACTTGATTGGTGAATCGACACTCGGCTCGTCAATGGTTTCGATAGAGCTCCATTGCAAAGGCGTCGAACCTTCGAAGCTCTAGCTCGAGCTTGTTCTCTTTGATCCGAGGGGTTCCATGGCTCGGTACGGCCAAGGCGTCCCATAGCTCTTTCGCCGTTTTGCAATCTTGTACCCTTCCGAGATGTGAGTCACCGAGCGTAGTCGGTATGGCATTACGTGCAACTCGGTCAAGGTTGTGCAACTTCTTTTCTTCGGGCGTGAAGGCGAGATTTGTCTTTGGGAACCTTAGCACCCGGTTTGTGCTCCCACGCCTCCTCCGGCAGCAAATACTACGCCGTCGATCATGGGAATGATCGGTCCCGACTCTAGGACATCGACATGCTTCGTCGTGGAGTGACGTTAGGTGTGCCTCCATACGTACGCGCCATACCGTGTAGTTCTCTATTGAGAACATCGGCACCATCCTAATACGACATATCGAGACATTGTAAGAGTAAGAGTATAAGGATGCCGAGAAGATGCTTATGCGGTGAAAACGGTTTTCGGGATCGGTTCGAGAGGACCGGTATTTGGTAACCGGCGATCGGTTGAACACCGAAGGCTCGATACCAATTGTTGGTCGGAGATGAAAAGTCGAGTGTAGAGGGGGGGGGTGAATACACGAGCTCTGTTTCTTTTTCTCGGTGAAGGTCGGTGAAGCCGATGTTTGCAAGCCCGATGAACGGTGCCAAGTAAGCCTTCGATCACTGGGGTCAAAGTGAGTCGGCTTCGAGCTCTTCTACGGCGATGTCGGTATTACGAAACTCGGTCGGAGGCGTAGTGCGGATAAGTGTTAGGTCCGGAGTCGTCTCTTTTGAAAACGCGTTTTTGCAAGTTAAATCTTTTGGTCGTGCACTTTATAAAATACGTTTTATGCAAACTTATGATTTTCAAGTCGGTTGAATGCAATGCAATAAAACAAGTAAATGAACACAAGCGATTTAACGTGGTTCGGATACGCAAGATCCTACGTCCACGGTCCTGAACAAGGCGAGAGAACTTGTTGATTATTCCGAGCAAGCCTCGGCGGGGATACCTGTGACCTGGGACGGTTCCCTCTAAGTTATAGTCCTTAGCGACTTTACAATCCAAACCTAAGTTTAGAAGGGAGGGAATATTCTCCAACTGAGAAGGAGTTCTTACAACAAGAACAATTCACTAAATGTGAACTCCTTCGGATCTAAGCTATGAATCTAGCAATGAGCTTAGTCTAGAGAAGATAGGGATCAAAGTGCTCTAGAGAGATGAACTACAAGAAGTGTTCTATGAAAACTAGTTCGTCTCTGGATAAGCTTGAAGGTTCTAGAGCGTTGTGAGTTTGAATGATTTCCCTTGATTTCGCGTATATTCCTCTTATCGAAATCTTCAAATCCTTCTCTATTTATAGTTGTGAGTTGTGACATATGTCCGTTGGAGACGACGATGCCACGTGTCACAAGCGTCCAAAGAAAACGGCCACTATTCAACTTTGTTGCAGCAGGGCAGTTAATGCACTGTTCATGAGAGCAGCTTTACTGTGTAGAGTAGGTAGGCGTTGTCGGCTTCTCATTGGTCGAGGTTTGTAGTTGGTGAGTGTCAGAGTTGACCGTTCAAACTACCTCGTATGTCTTCTCGCGAACATTTTGAAGGGACTTTTAGTCTTTGGGTCGCTTTCTATCGGATACTGACTTGAAAGTCTGTCTTCTTGGTGAGTCGTCGGACCGATAAAGTGAGCTTCGATAGTCGGTTGGTCGATGCGAAGGTATCTTGCTTGACTTGGTTATTCTACCGATGACCATCGGCTTGTAGAGAATGCTTCTGCGAGGTCCGGTCACTGATGCGGGATCTTCAACCGAGTTTGATATCGGTGCCGACGAAGAATGCAAGCGATTACACCGATGACGTGGGGTTCGAAAAGTATCTTCGCTGAAGATCGGTTCAACGACTACCCCGTACGGGACTTAGACAAAAATAATAAGCATTACATCAAGTCTAACCTATACATCAGCTAATCCTATCGACACACTAATCTACTGATATCAGCTCGGTTTTGGGATCTTCAATTCCATAGTACTACTATGATTTCCCCCAATTTCTTTTAACCCTAGAACAGCTGAGTATCAATCTACTGACTCATATCCAACAATTTCCCCCTAATTGATGATGCCAAAACCTCTATACTCTAATATCTATTAAAGATACTGTCCTACTGACAACAATTTCCCCCTTAAAGCATCTGAGGAAAAACTGATAATAGTAAATGAACTTCAGCAGGTGAGTGGAAGGCAAGATCAGAGAAACTGATGTGAGTGTGTGTCAGATCACTTGGTGATCAGTAGTGTAAACACAAAGTAAAAAGCTGAGAGACAATGAGTAATTGTCTAGCAAGCAGAGGAACTGATATATATATCAAGAATTACAGAGTTCCTATGCTATTACAAAAGATGAGGAAAAAAAATCACTGCTGCTGCTTCTTGAACTTCTGCGTTTTCTTCTTGAAGTCAGTGGATTTTTCCTCGGGAGGATCCAGGTAATAGTATTTATACACTCTAGCTCGAATCTCCTGGATCTCCAAGTTATCATCTGGCCTTTCTGGGAGCAGGCTCAGACTGTAGGCGGCTTCCTCCACTTCTCTTTCTATGTCCTTAGTGCTCAGCAGTCCATTAGCAAGTCTCGGCGGTGGAATACGTCGGAAAGCTGGGGCACGGAAGGTTACATTCTGTGATTCCATGACTTGCTTCAGCCGTTCACTGAATTCAACATTAAATCTCGTAATCAACTCCTCAAAGAGCTGATCGGTGGGCGATCAAGTGGGTAAATGCGCCATACGTAGTAGCCTTTGATAAAAGTTTCTTTCAATCTCTCCCAATGTTCATTCATATCAGCCGGCACCCACTTATCCACATGCTTGAATCGGTTGTTGCTTGATGTGGGGGCCCCCGATGAACTTAGATCCTCTCGGGATCCGCCTTCTTGGATCGTGGCTTGGTTTATCGAGATAGGCTTTTCATTCTTGCCGGTCGGCCATCCTTTTCTTCTCACGGAGAGCGGCTGCTCTAGTGTCTCCTCGTCCGAGACTCGGTCCTTGCGGCGTCGCCTCCCAAGTCGTTTGATCTTACGCTATATCGCTCGGGTGTAAGAGTAGATATGGGAATACTACGAGCAAGTAGCTTTGATTTCGGTCGGAAGAGCCTTAGCAAATTCTTCTTGGGCTTTCTTCTTTTGCTCTTCGATCGTATTAATGACCTTTCTCTTTCCTTTGCCCACGACGGCTTTGCCCTTAGGCTTTTATTTGCTTTAGCCGCCTCCTCTAGCCGACGCTCCTGGTCCGGCTTGTCTTGCGGCTCTTGGGCTATTACGAGGTCGAATGCCTCTTGCTCCGCTTTTGATTTAAACTTCTTGATCGGGGGAGGAAGGAGTAGTGGATTCGATAGCGATTTCCTTCCCCAGACCTCTGCGGCGGCTTTTGAGACTCTTCTTCTTCGGTGGCTCTTCAAGGAATTGAGCGATTTCGTCTATGTGCACAGTGAAGAGGAGATGGGGGTGGCTTGTAGTGGGAAATCAAGGAGAAGGACCTCGGTAGATGTACCTTTACGAGTAGTTGGTCCTGCCTCCGGAGACTGTTCCCCCGAATCTCTGCGGTGAGGGCTCTGCTGGCGAGGAGGGTCCGCCTCCCGAGCCTGTCCCTCAAGAATACGGGCGTCTGTATCCGTATCGGGTTCATCTTTCACAATATCTTCCCCCCTTTTTGGCATCGGCAATATTCGCCGGAGAGGTGCGGATAGCTTTTACGTCCTGCTCCAGTTGTGCGCGAGAATCTTTGATGCGGGTAAGCGTGTCATCAAAATCACCGACCAAGTTGCGGTAGTTTTCCCAGTCTTTCTCCTGATCGGCTCTAGATTTCTTCAACCGAGTGGCCGACTCCTGACGGAGTTTCAGAGAGCTTGATCATTTGATTACGTCATTTCTTTACGAATGGCTTTTAAGGCCTCGGCACTGTTGCTTGATAGGCTGTTTGAAGAGAGGTGGTTGCTATCTTGTTTCTCTCATCAATGAAGCCTTGAATTGTTTTCATGGCTTGAGTCATTTGCTCGAGAAAGTTTTATCTTGAGTGGCAAGCATTCGACGACTGTCTTTGTTAAATCGGCCTTTTGAGCACTTAGGGCCTGCTCAACTATCTCCTTGAAATCCGGTGAGAAGCCTCTTTAGGGGGTGGAGATGTCGGCGGCCAACTTACTTAGAGCTTCGTTACGAGCCTTGGTGTACTTCTCCCATTTGAAATGAACATCTTTGGCTAGGAGTCGATTTTTCTCACCTTGGCGTTTGATAGCCCCGTTGACGAACGTGAGGACACGGAACCGATGGGTTGTATCGATAAGAGCTGGTTCCGAGCCTCTGCTCGAGAACGAGATCAATCGCTCCCCTACCGTGCTCCGGAGCGGTTGTAGCCTCACCGAGATGTGACTATGGGTGGTGTTGGGCTCTTCTCTTGGGGAGTTTGTCCCTCTGCAGATTCTCCACTGTCCCGCTTCCTTGGGTTTGCCATCCATCTCCTCATCTTGATCATCATTATCGCCTTTATCGGAAGGTGGAGATGGGGGCAGAGCTGTTTCGATCGGAGCTCTTAAGCTCGGTAAATAGAGCATTGCGGCTCTCAAATCTTCGAAAGACGCCACATCGCTGGCTCTCCGAATCCAATCTTGGCTTGGAGCTCTTGCTCCTCTGTCGCAGCTCATCCGGTGACTCTTGGGATTTGGCAAAGTCAATAAGAATGTCCCGGTGCGAGAAACCTTAAGAGCATCGAGCTCTTGTCCTTCTTGCTATTTCAACCGGATCTGCGTGCTCATCAATTTACGGTATCTCTAGCTGAATCTCGAGTGCAGCACGCTGATCGAGTGGTGTCGGTTGTTGTCCACTCAGCAGTAGGTTCGGGTGACGGTTCCCTCTTGTCGGACTCTGTTCCCTCGTAGCCGATCACTTGGACTTTGTCCTTGATCGTCGCTCCCTCGATTCCGGTATCCGAATCGAGTAGTTGCTCCTCTTGAGTAGGAGGAGCCGGCTCAATAATGGTAAGTGGCCGAGCAGCTGTGACCTCAGCAGTCGATTCTTAGCCAACCTCCTCTTCTTTGGCACTTGGACGGTTGGGGGCGAGAGCGAGATGCCGCTCTCTTCGGTTCAGGGTGGCCCCTTGCCAATTGACTTTTCTACTCCGGCCTTTGTCATAAATTTGATAGACTTCTTGTCAAAGTACTTGGAGTCCTCAAAGGCTGAGTTCTCAACAGTGAGTTCCTCCGAACTATGCATTCTATCGGAAACGGTACATCTTTGTTCCGAATAGAAGTTTACCCACACCGGCTATCCTCCTCTCGCCGATGGGTAATGTGGTGAACTTCGAGCACTGTGCCTTCATCACGAGTAGTATAATACTCGGCCCGGTTCACTTCAACCCCATCGTCTATTGCCATCATCAGTTGAATCCTAGGTTTGGACGAGTTGATCATATGATCCAGTGAACTTGTCGGAATGTGCGATACCACGTAAGCTAGACCTGCATGCGAGGTAGCAACATATTCCTCGGAGTAAAGCTGTTTTGAACGCCACATCCTTGCGTCCACGGAATTTACGCACATATGCATTGATCTCCTTCTCCTTGTATCCAATCGGAGAAATGCCGGAGTTGGGAAGATCGAAAGAGAGAGCTAGAGCATCTTGAATATCGAAGGTAAGAACAGTGACTCCCACTCATCTTGATCGACTTCCTTCGATAAGAGAAGGACGATTCCTCTCCTCCCGACGCTAGAGATTTCCGGTTGAAATAAACTTCGGCGACTTGCCGAGGGAGAAAAGCACGGGGTGCTTCGAAACCCAGCATCTCCAACCCACGAACGCTCCAAAGCGTCAAACACGGGTTCAAGGAAAGAGATCTCCACTTGGCGGAAGGCCAAGGTAGGTTCAAACAGAATCCCGGAGGCTACAATCTCCTCAATGTTGTCCCGGAGTTTGAACGTTCGCCATTGAAATCTGCAAAACAACATATTAGCACTTGAAAATAGAGTAAGTAGTTGCTAGCAGACATCTGATACATTACCGTGAAATAGAGCTTGAAAAGAGATATAGCAATGCAGTTTGAATGAGGATGTAAGGAAGGTAACCGAATCGCTAAGAAAAAGCTCTAAGATATGAGAATGGCGAAAAGTGAGGAGTTGATAGAAGATGAAAGATTTTGTATATTGAGTTTGATCTTTAGTTTGAATCGCACGGTTCAAATTTAATCTTTCAAAATCAAGGGGCGGCTAAGATTAAATGTTATAAAAGAATGATTACAATAGCCGCAAAAAATATAGATATACGTAATAAAGCTAATGGAGAAGACATGCATTAAATGCGCGACGGAGAGCATTAATTACGCGGGCGAGGAGTCCTGCCGACCTTTCCTCAAACCTTAAACATAATAAATGGTAAGGAATAAATGCTCCTAGGCAACCGAATGCAAGCGGCCGATGCATTAAATGCGGCATGCTTCGAACAAATTAAGTAACGATACTACGCAAACCTCTTCACTGAACTTATCGCTGGTTACCATCATTTATCGGGAGGATGGTTGTGCTTGATGACCATGTTCTCCCTTGTTGTGTACGGTGTGCATCTCCCAACCGAGTCATTGTACTAAGTTTTCGACTGTCGTGCGATTCCATACTCGATACACATTGTTGCTAAGTATATTATTATCGGTAGTCGGCTTCTCTTCGACTTGTCTCGGTAGGATCTAGCAGACCTAGCTCAACCGATAGTTCTCCGAACTTGTTCTCGGCTAGTGGTTTGGTCGGTATATACGCCCTTTGCTTGTCGGTATGGATTTTCTCCATCCCGATGTCCTTCTTTTCGACATGGTCTACGATGAAGTGGTGTCGGATGTCCACGTGCTTGCATACGGTATGTAGAACCGGGTTACGAGTTATAGCTATTACCTTTGGTGGAGTCACGGTAGATGGGCACTTCATCCCGAGTTATACCATAATCTCTCAATTGTTGTCGAAGCCAAAGGATGCAGGGCAAAGCAACTTCCTGCAGCCATGTACTCGGCCTTCGGTAGTGGACGTAGCTACGAGTCTTGTTTCTTTGAAAACCACGATATCGACTTGCTTGCCTAGGAACCGACATGTTCCGGAAGTTGATTTTTGATCTATCCCGCATCCTGCATAATCGGCATCGGAATAACTTCGTCGCATTAGATTATCATCGGCAGGATACCATAACCTTGACCTCGGGTGTTCTTCTTAGATATCGAAGAATCTTCTTCGCCGAGTCTAGATGACTTCGCTTGGGATTCGCCTAAAATCTTGCGCATACACCTACAAGCATAAGTTATGTCGGAGTCGGCTAGTTGTTAAATAAAGTAAAGAACCAATAATAGCTCTATAATCGGTAGAGTTAACGAAGCTCCCTCTTTGTCTAGATCGATTTTAAAGTTCGTGTTCATGGGGATCTTGGACCGGTTTCTTTGGAATCACGGCCGAATCTTTTGAGAAGATCTCGAGTGTATTTGGCTTGATTGATGAAGATTCCTTCGGTGATTGTTTTACTTGAAATCCAAGGAAATAATTCATCTCTCCCATCATGGACATCTCGAATTTCTCTTTCATCATCTTCTCGAGCTGGCGACATATAACCTTCGTTTACGCGGTCGAAAATGATGTCGTCCACGTAGATTTGCACCGGTAGAATGTCATCTTCGACTTTATGCTGAATAGGGTGCGATCTATCGTCCCCTTTGAAAACCTTTTCGAAGTAGAAAGTCGATAGGGTATCATACCAAGCCACGGGTGCTTGTTTTAACCCATACGGAGCTTTCCTAAGTCTCGTACACCTTATGTCCCTGCTGAAAGCCGGGCGATTGTTCCACGTAGACTTCTTCCTTCGCACGCCGTTCGAAAAGCTGACTTCACATCCATCGATATACCTTAAATCTCCGATGTGTTGCATAAGCTAGGAAAAGACGAATGGCTTCCAATCGCGGACCGGAGCAAATGTTTCATCAAAGTCAATTCCCTCTCGCCCGATTGTATCCTTTAGCAACTAGTCGAGCTTTATTTCGACAATGACGTTGTTTTCATCTCGCTTGTTCTTGAAGACCCACTTAGTTCCAATCACGTGTGCGATGTCTAGGTCCGTCGACAAGCTCCCAAACTTCATTTCGACGAACCGGTTCAGCTCTTCTTGCATAGCAATGACCCGGTCAAGCATCTTTAAGTGCGTCCTCTATCGGACCGAGGTTCTTACGTAGACGAGAAAACAAGAGTAAAGTGAGCTTTCTCCTTGATTTAATCTTGATCTCGTCCTTATAGTTGCTGATGGATCTACAATGATAAGATCGAAGAATGAGCATCGAGCCACGAACGCCCGAGTCGGGCTTCTTCTTCGATACCACTTACGCACGATCGGTAGGTGTATTAGGCATTTCGGTAGTCTTGTTTTGTGACCGTAGTAATTCAGTAAGAAGGTTAGGATCTACCGAGTTTCCGGGGTTCGGGGGCATTTATCTCGGGAACATTAATCGTTCCCCCGAGTTTATATTCTCGGTAGAGGTCTCGGTTACCACGGGGGCTTCCTCATCGACCGTAGTTACCTGTTGTTGATTACGTTCGATAGAATCAACTAGGTTAGCTACATTGCTTGTTGGTGAGTCCGAATTTCTTCATCTTCGACTCATCATCCCAACAATGCTTTGGATCTTTTCGGCTTTGTCATTTAGTTCGAGATCCCGTAGCTTCTTGCCGACATCCTCGGTGCTTGACTTTGTATCTTTCCCTGTTCTCGGTAACAAATTCATCAAAAACAACATGAGGGCTTTCCTCCACGCAAAGAGTTCGATAGTTAAAAACTCGAAGGCTTTATCGACTCGGGAGTATCCTAAGAATACTCCTTGATCGATTTGCTATCAAAGACCTTCAACTGATCTTTCCCATTGTTGTGGATAAAGCAAGGACAGCCGAAAACATGAAAATGAGAAATAGAAGGAATTCTCCCTTTCCACGGTTCGTATGGCGTCTTCATGTGTTCTTTGTGTCGGTAGTGATCGATTCCGAGTGTAACGGGCGGTGTCGGTAGCATCGGCCCAAAACTTTGAGGGTAGTCCGAGAATCTGCGAGGAGCGTTCTTGCTCGCTTCTTTGAGAGTTTCGTTCTTACGTTCAGCAAGTCCGTTTCGCTGAGGGGTGCGCACTGATGTCTCGTCTTGAATTCCCTCTTTATCGCAGTATGTCTTAACTACTGAGTTTAGAAACTCTGTTCCTCTGTCTGAGCGTATCTTCTTAATCTTGATGTTCTTTTCCACACTGAGTTTCTTCAGTAGATTAGGTAACTCAGTCTGAACATCAGATTTGTTGGCGATGAAGATGACCCAAGTATATCTTGAGAAGTCGTCTATGACGACGAGGGCATACTTCTTGCCTCTTATAGTCACTGGAGAGACTGGCCCGAATAAGTCCATGTGAAGCAGCTGAAGGATTCCATCAGTGGAAGGTGACGGAATAGGTGGATTGCTACTCTTTGTTTGCTTTCCCTTCAGGCACGCTTCACAATTTATGTCTTTGATAAACGATTCGTTGGGCAGTCCTCTGACTTTAGAGTTCTTGACAAGCTTGTTCATGGTTTTGAAGTTCAGGTGGCTGAGTCTCTTGTGCCATAGCCAGCCTGACTTGTTACCTGATTTAGTCTGTGCGAGCAAGCAAGCCTCAGGTTCTGCGGTATTCCAGTTTGCAACATAGATGTTCTTCCTCCGCGAACCTGATAACACTGTTTTCCCTGTAGATTTGTCAACAATATCACAGAAACCAGCGTCAAAGATTACTCGTTAAGATTATCACGAAATTGGTCGATCGAAAGGAGATTATGTTGAAGTCCTTCAACATATGTTACTCTTGGAGCCGTGGCAGTCCCAATGTTCGGCGTTCCGTATCCCCTTGTGTAGCCTTTGGAATTGTCACCGAATTCACCACGGGACCATCTTCTTGTACGTAGTTGGTCGGCGAGGCTCTTCCGGTAGGTCATGTGTCTCGAGCAGCCGCCGTCCACCGTCCACGAGTCCTTATGCACCTGCAAAACGGAGGTATTTTTAGGTACCCTTTGGTTCGGTTGGGTCCTTACGAGGTTAGTGGGTGATTTCGGAACCCGGATCTGTCTCGGGACCTTAGAAGTTCCGAGACTTCTTCTTCGAACCTTATCGGCTTTCTTCTCCACGGGACTTGGAGATACTGACTTTCTGGCGATAATTTTGGGTTCGGGAGCTTTCTTCTTCGAGTCTTAGCGCTTCTCCCGACCCCGGGCTCATAGTAGTACGAGCGATCGAGCCGGGTGCTCATACGATGGCTCCTTGTGCGTTTCGCCCATCCGACCTTCTTGATTCCCCCCGAATTTGATCGCGGTGTCACGGGGCTGGAACCTTTGGTCACTTGCTTGTTGCTACTCGGTGAGGTGTAATTATTTTTCTGTTTGTTTTTCGCCCGAGGTGTGGTGTCGGCAGCTTGCACCTTTCCTCCGACGAACCCATCGGCCCGGGGTTCTTGAGCTTTTGGAGGTAGAAGCTTCTTGGGTATAGCCTAGACCTTCTTTCACGAAGTTGACCGTTGTGCTCTAAGCATGCTTTCAAGCTTCTCCTTAGCTCCCGGGTATTGTTCGGTCATCAATCCTCTCCGGACTTCGTCACTCCTTCCGAGTAAGTCATAGTCATTCCGCACGCTCGTGAGCTTCGACCGAGCTTGGCTATTTCGGTCTCTTTCTCGGAATTGTCCTTGGTCGGACCGAGATCTCGAGTCTCTTGAAGCTGAGACTTAGTCATGAGAGATTCAATCTCTTCCTTGAGTCTCGCAACTAGATCCACTGACTCAGTAGAGACACGACAATCGAAGAAAGTCTCCGATTCTCGGCCTTTACTGTTCAAGTTCCTGGATGGTTACTGCTGAACTCTGCTCGGTGAATACTGTTCCTCTAGCAGATCATCGTAGGCTTGTACCACATCTAGAGGATCATCTGTGACCGAGCACGTGTCTTGTGTGCTATGTGAAGAAGAGGTAATAATGCGTTTAGAATTTACCTCAGCCTCTTCTCCGGCCATCAGACAGTATTCGGCTGACTCATCAGGAACTGTCTCTGCGACCTCAACTGCGACGAACGCGGCTTCATCTTCAGAAGAATACATGAATGTATCCTCCTCAATTGAGTTGTCGGATATCTCTCCGGCTATATAGGCCTGCCGTCTCTCGGCGAACTTCTTTCTCCTGGCCTGCCGTTCTGCTCTTTGAGCGCTGAGAGTTCGGGACAATCGTGCGATAGTGTCCCTCCTTCTTGCGGTTGTAGCGGGTAGATGTTCTGCTTTGCTCTTACCGGTGAGTCTTTAGATGGTTGCGGCAGAGACTCCGATTTCCCGCATTCGGTAGAAGGATTATATTCTTCTTTCTTATGATAGTCTTTCTTACCGAGGAAGAATCTCGGTTGTATTTCCTCGGCTTTCGACTCTCTCCTTTTCCCTCGATATTTGAGAGCCATCGGTGCTAGGCTGGTCGGGGCCCGAAGTCTCGGAAGACTTTGCTGCGATGTGGCCACGGCTTTGCTTGAGGAAATAGGCTTGGCTCCGGTATTGCCTGATTGTTGCCTTGAAGGCGTGGTCGAACCGTGTGTCGCTGGAGCGCTTAAGCACTTTTGGGGTAAGGCTATGCTCGAATTCTTCCGATTTTAATTCGAAAATATAACATCGGGAGTTAGAGCATTTAGATCGGAGCGACGTAAATAAGTAGCAAATGGAAGCCACTTACGTCGGGGCAACGCTCTCAAGATCTTGGTGTTCATCTCCTTGTTGGTGAACGACCTCCCCAACCCATTGATAACATTGACTTGATTGGTGAATCGACACTCGGCTCGTCAATGGTTTCGATGAGGCTCCATTGCAAAGGCGTCGAACTTTCGAAGCTCTAGCTCGAGCTTGTTCTCTTTGATCCGAGGGGTTCCATGGCTCGATCTGCCAAGGCGTCCCATAGCTCTTTCGCCGTTTTGCAATCTTGTACCCTTCCGAGATGTGAGTCACCGAGCGTAGTCGGTATGGCATTACGTGCAACTCGGTCAAGGTTGTGCAACTTCTTTTCTTCGGGCGTGAAGGCGATTTGTCTTTGGGAACCTTAGCACCGGTTTGTGCTCCCACGCCTCCTCCAGGAAGCAAATACTACGCCGTCGATCATGGGAATGATCGGTCCCGACTCTAGGACATCGACATGCTTGTCGTGGAGTGACGTTAGGTGTGCCTCCATACGTACGCGCCATACCGTGTAGTTCTCTATTGAGAACATCGGCACCATCCTAATATCGACATATCGAGACATTGTAAGAGTAAGAGTATAAGGATGCCGAGAAGATGCTTATGCGGTGAAAACGGTTTTCGGGATCGGTTCGAGAGGACCAAGTATTTCGAACCGGCGATCGGTTGAACACCGAAGGCTCGATACCAATTGTTGGTCGGAGACGAAAAGTCGAGTGTAGAGGGGGGGGGTGAATACACCGAGCTCTGTTTCTTTTTCTCGGTGAAGGTCGCTGAAGGCGATGTTTGCAAGCCCGATGAACGAGTGCCAAGTAAGCCTTCGATCACTGGGGTCAAAGTGAGTCGGCTTCGAGCTCTTCTGCCGGCCGATGTCGGTATTACGAAACTCGGTCGGAGCCGTAGTGCGGATAAGTGTTAGGTCCGGAGTCGTCTCTTTTGAAAACGCGTTTTTGCAAGTTAAATCTTTTGGTGTGCACTTTATAAAATACGTTTTATGCAAACTTATGATTTTCAAGTCAGTTGAATGCAATGCAATAAAACAAGTAAATGAACACAAGCGATTTAACGTGGTTCGGATACGCAAGATCCTACGTCCACGGTCCCGAACAAGGCGGGAGAACTTGTTGATTATTCGAGCAAGCCTCGGCGGGGATCTGTGCCTTTGGACGGTTCCCTCTAAGTTATAGTCCTTAGCGACTTTACAATCCAAACCTAAGTTTAGAAGGGAGGGAATATTCTCCAACTGAGAAGGAGTTCTTACAACAAGAACAATTCACTAAATGTGAACTCCTTCGGATCTAAGCTATGAATCTAGCAATGAGCTTATTCTAGAGAAGATAGGGATCAAAGTGCTCTAGAGAGATGAACTACAAGAAGTGTTCTATGAAAACTAGTTCGTCTCTGGAGAAGCTTGAAGGTTCTAGAGCGTTGTGAGTTTGAATGATTTCCCTTGATTTCGCGTATATTCCTCTTATCGAAATCTTCAAATCCTTCTCTATTTATAGTTGTGAGTTGTGACATATGTCCGTTGGAGACGACGATGCCACGTGTCACAAGCGTCCAAAGAAAACGGCCACTATTCAACTTTGTTGCGGCGGGGCGGTTAATGCGCTGTTCATGAGAGCGACTTTCTTGTGTAGAGTAGGTAGGCGTTGTCGGCTTCTCATTGGTCGAGGTTTGTAGTTGGTGAGTGTCGAGTTGACCGTTCAAACTACCTCGTATGTCTTCTGCCGAACATTTTGAAGGGACTTTTAGTGCTGGGTCGCTTTCTATCGGATACGGTACTTGAAAGTCTGTCTTCTTCGGCTGAGTCGTCTGACTGATAAAGTGAGCTTCTGATAGTCGGTTGGTCGGCTGCGAAGGTATACTGCTTGCACTTGGTTATTCTACCGATGACCATCGGCTTGTAGAGAATGCTTCTCGCGAGGTCCGGTCGCTGATGCGGGATCTTCAACCGAGTTTGATATCAGTGGCGACGAAGAATGCAAGCGATTACAGCGATGACGTGGGGTTCGAAAAGTATCTTCGGTGAAGATCGGTTCAACGACTACCCCGTACGGGACTTAGACAAAAATAATAAGCATTACATCAAGTCTAACCTATACATCGGCTAATCCTATCGACACACTAATCTACCGATATCGGCTCGGTTTTGGGATCTTCAATTCCATAGTACTACTATGATTTCCCCCAATTTCTTTTAACCCTAGAACAGTGAGTATCAATCTACTCGACTCATATCCAACAATTTCCCCCTAATTGATGATGCCAAAACCTCTATACTCTAATATCTATTAAAGATATCTTGTCCTATCGACAACAATTTCCCCCTTAAAGCATCGAGGAAAACCGATAATAGTAAATGAACTTCAAAGGGGTGAGTGAAAGGCAAGATCGAGAAACCGATGTGAGTGTGTGTCGGATCACTTGGTGATCGGTAGTGTAAACACAAAGTAAAAAGCCGAGAGACAATGAGTAATTGTCTAGCAAGCGAGGAACCGATATATATATCAAGAATTACGAGAGTTCCTATGCTTATTACAAAAGATGAGAAAAAAAAATCACTGCTGCTGCTTCTTGAACTTCTGCGTTTTCTTCTTGAAGTCAGTGGATTTTTCCTCGGGAGGATCCAGGTAATAGTATTTATACACTCTAGCTCGAATCTCCTGGATCTCCAAGTTATCATCTGGCCTTTCTGGGAGCAGGCTCAGACTGTAGGCGGCTTCCTCCACTTCTCTTTCTATGTCCTTAGTGCTCAGCAGTCCATTAGCAAGTCTCGGCGGTGGAATACGTCGGAAAGCTGGAGTGACCTTCAATAGAGTTAAACTCAGCAGGAGTATACTACTGAACCCTTGGTCAGACTCAGCAACGGCCTGACAGTTTCCTTAACTGTCAGTGGTCTTCACGAGTTAAATCAGTAGAGTTGTCTGAGGTCGTACACATCAGAGAAGTCAACTTCAGTATCTGCCTTGGAGTTTGAATGTCCAAACAACTTTCTACACCTCGACTAATGACAAGCAGCCAGCTGTCAAAGTACTGGTAAAAAGCTGCAACTTAACCACTTTCCTGAAAAGAGAGTAGACTCTGCACGATTTCAAAAGAGCCGTTAGCTACCCAAAGAGAGTGACACGTGGACAGTTCGTCTCCAACGGATCTATCCATAGCTCACCTCTATAAATAGAGGGAAAATCAAATCGAAGATATAACAGAACATACGAGCATTAAATGAACAAGAACACAGCTTTCCGCGAAGAACTTCAGAGAAAACACTCAACGCGAAAGACACTCATACTGCTCTAGGGAACTAAGCTTCATAGAATTAAAGCCTCTAACATCCAAGTGAAAGAACACGAACCCAGAGAGATTATTCCTCATTGTTCTTCATTCTAGAAGCCCTTTCGTGTTCCCTTTCCCTCTAACCTAAGTTCCACTGAAATATCTATAGCTTAGAACCGAAGGAGTTCATATCTTGAATATTACTTACTGTAAAGAACTCCTTCACAGTTGGAGAATCCTTCAAACATTTTTGTTTGAACCTTGTAAACTGGGACTTGCTCAGTATAATCTTCAAGGTCGTGTTTGTCAAGTGTACAAATCAATTGAGACTAACTCAGTATAATAAAATAGCATCATGATCTGTTCAGGATAGTGGACGTAGGATTTTGGATATCCGAACCATTTTAAAAGTTGCTGTGTCTTTTATGTTGCATTGATTTACTGTTCATTCTGAAAAACGTTTACAAAATCATTCAACAGAGTTTCAATAAAAAGCTTAACTGAGTGCAATAATCTACTGAAATAGTTTTCATTAATAACGTTTTCAAACTCAACTTAATCAGGTCTACACATTTCCGCACGCTACTAAACTCTTACTGAACGGTATCGAATTCTGACATCAGTCAGCTAGCAGGCCTCAGTATTGTCTGGTCTACTAAATTTATTCAGCAGACAATCTCCGTAATCGGGCTATTCGCGTTCAAAGTTGAGAAAAAGTTTTCAGGTATATTCCCCCCCCCTCCCCCCACGCTATACCTGAACGTTTGTCTCGGGACCAACAATCATCAGATTTTCTAAATTTAGCCAAACTAGTTTATATATATATATATATATATATATATATATATATATCCTAAAAATATTCTAATAATATTTTTTTTTCACAAATTGTTAACTGACGGAAAAATTAACTAAAGAATCAATTCGACCAAATTTTAATAATTTAAAAATCTAAAAATTAGAGACTAAAGCAAATTTTTATTAACTTATTATTTAGACCTATTTACTTTTATTTATTTTCCTTTTCTTTGTGGTGATGTTATATTGGTTGAGTCTGTTCCTATGTCCGAATATTAGCTGCCGAGATCACATGCCCCAAAAATCGTGTCCCAATACTGTTCTATTAGTGTAAGCATCTAGCTGCCTACTATACAATTTTACTATTTGTATAGTAGATAGCTAGATGCTTACACTAATGAGATAGCATACGGTTTTTGGGACAGGTGATCTGATCCCGAATGTTAGATAACACAAACACCCCAATTTCCCAATTGCACCCAGTTACATCGCAAGGTTAAATACACAATGGCGTAGGGTTTGAAGTCTTTTTCTTCACTACCAGAACTCCTCTTTCTTCGTCGGAAAGCATCAGACAATGCAACTCCGCCTCCTCCTCCGCCACCGCAACCCCTCGAATCAAGTTTTTTCGATAATATATTGTTAATCAAATTATATATTGGCTGGGGTTTTTTTATATCTTCCCCAAATCAATTTCATTGAATCCATTTACGTGCTATCTCCTCTAAATTAGTATATAATATTCATTCTATTGACGCATACTGAAAGTAATTGTAGTTGATTTAGCGAAAAAGTAGGCGAAATAGTGTTTCCCCTTTCAAATTTGCGATTCTTTGAAGGCCCGATTGAGAGCTGTAGCGGTTTTGAAGATTATCCAGGACTGGTGTTAGGGTTTTAGGGCCCAATTTTACGGAGTTGCGGAGTGCAGTGATGGGGGACGATGATCGGACATTTAGGGCTAATTTCTCGAGTGAAGGAGTTTCGGCTCTTCGAGAAGTTGTCAATGAGAAGCTAAAGGAGTTTATGGGTGACTACACAGACGATACTTTCGTGGTATGAAATGGATGTTCCGTGGGAATTTATTTGATTTGATTGGCATTATTATGCAAACTGGTGTATGTTTTAGGATTATTATTTCGAGGTTTGCTTCTTTATGTCGGAAAAGTTTTTATTTGAAGTGAATCATGTGTGAGTTTTCTGGATCGAGTAATATTGTAATATTGGCCGTTAGAATGAACTGTAACTGGAAACAACATATTTGAAGGCCAAAAGGATGCTTTAATAATCTATCGTTCAAATTGGTACACATACTGGCATTGTATTACAGTTCTATTTTGGCGTTTAGACATTTATGGGGTCTTTTGTTCGTTCGACCTTGGCTTGATTTTGATGGTTTCTGGGTCGCCTTATTTTGTATTGACAAAGGTGCACATTTGGCTAGTAGTCAGCTATCTAGATAGAGACTAGGGCTACTTTGATCAGTACTCAATGCAATTCGCAAGATTAACAGATGCAACAGGTTTTAATTCCAGTATTCTCACGAAGCTTGGAAGTTCATATGTTTGTGAGCATTCTATTGAACGTCAGAAATTAGGTGCTTATCAGTATATGCTCGCATAATTGCATCCTTTGAGTCCAGCACATGTTTCCTCTATTCCCAGCTCTTAACCTTTGTTTATATTGTAAGGAACTTAAAAGTTGTAGGATTTTAATGAAGGCATAACCTGTTTCGACATTTGAATCATTTGGTAATACTTCAATTAGTGTTATCATCACAAAGGTGATGGAACTCAGTGCTGCTTCATTATGAATAGATTTGTGAACAATGTAAGCTTTACTTTGGATAAAGTAAGCTTTACTTTACTCAAATATTAGCAGATGCCTTTTCTTGCTCTGGTGTTAATCTTTGTTAGATTGCATATCTACATAGTGTCTCTCCCGTAATTCCCATTCCCATGCTTAGTAGTGCAATGCAGTTCAAAATCTTGAAGATATACTTGTATTCTTTTTCAAATTAATACCTTCCCTCTTTACCTTCTAAGTATACTGAATTCATTTCTGTCTTATTGACTTTTTTTTGGAATATGAATGTTGTTCGTACGTTCAGCGCATGTGAGCGTGTTACTATGATTTGATCTGTACTTTAGAGGTGACGGATTCATAATGATTTTGAATCATTGTCTTTTTGTTGAAGTTGATCTTATTTGTGTCTTATTAGATGCCTCTTTTGGTATTTACATATTGTTGATCTGTTGATCTTCCGTTACTTGAAATCCAGGAATATGTGATAGTATTGCTGAAAAATGGTAGGAGTAAGGGTGAAGCCAGGAATGAGTTGGTTGTCTTTTTGGGAGATGACAGTGATCCTTTCATATCTTGGTGAGGTTACTTGAGTTTTCCGCTTAACATTAACAATTGGTCTTGCTTTCTAACGGATGTTATGTTTTTTTGCACAGGCTCTGGGATCATCTGGGATCTAATTTAAGTTTATACATTCAACCACAAGAACTTCTTCCAGGAGTCCCGAAAACAGAGTCTGGCACTGAGGATCAGCCTGGGAAAGTCGGGTCTCATCAGATTGAATCTGAAACTGATAAAGGAAACTCTATTAAAGCAGACAGGCGCGATAGAAGTCGGGGACATAAAGGGTCAATAAGGGGTGGGGATGATGAA
Organism: Lavandula angustifolia; assembly: GCA_028984105.1. NCBI lineage: Eukaryota > Viridiplantae > Streptophyta > Magnoliopsida > Lamiales > Lamiaceae > Lavandula > Lavandula angustifolia. The sequence continues at coordinate 21,267,371 of CM054820.1, forward strand.
GTCCCCCTTCGTCGAAAGTCTGTGGCTAAGAACAAAAGTCCCAGTGATGAAAATCAGCTTAGAGATTCTCAAACAAAGCCATCTCGTTCTCCTCAGTCCACAATTCGTAAAAAAAGAAGACGAAACGATGAGGTGCTACAGCCAAGACAGGTTATATATTCATGTCTTGTTCAATTTTGGCAAGGAGTCATACATTTTATGTTCTTTTGCATTAGCCAAGTCTTGTGTTTTACTCTCTCAGATATTTCAAATAGTCTAGAACATTAGGTTCACTGGTCTTAGTTCCGATGATATCTTTTGCTACCTTCCTCTATGTATTTTCCTAGACTAAATTGGATAGTAGACTTTGAACATATTGCCGATATTCCTCAATCTACATATTTCAAAAATTTGCTCCGGCATGTTATTATGTTTTTCCCATATTGCTATTAGCTTATGCTATTTTTGAACTTATCATAAAATTATATCTGCTAATCAGAGCCCTTCACCATCTGGTTGTTTAAACCCCCAAACTAAAAGAAAATATAGTATACAGGTATTTCGCATCAACTATGTGTCTATGTTTTGTTTTTTGATACTGGATATAACTGTAAAAGTGGATCATTATTCTACAAGTAGGAATTTCGTAAATTTTATATTAAGCTTTAAATTAAAGCATCAGTAATGCATATTAATTTCAAGTCCCTGTATTGCTTATCACTTCTTCCACTTTTTTAAAATTGGCAGGGGGAAGTATCAAAGTTGAATGTCAGTGCACCGAAGAGGCTACTTCAGTTTGCTGTACGTGATGCTGTTGCCACTTCTAGGCCTTCAAATCCAACAACAGGTCCTTCATTTAAACGCCTGCGGTCCGTGGTTGCGACAACAACTGACTCACTCACAGAAGAGCAGCCTCAGAGGATTCGTCGTGCGTCTATGTCTGTTGCTATTAAAGCCATGGCAGAAGCAGTGAAGGATGTGACTAAAGCTAGACCTTCTCGCAATGTTTTTGATAGGCTTGGTAATGCTACAAATGATCCTAACACTATCAGTCATCATGAATATGGAGGTGTTGCTGAAGATGCTGGCCATGGAGATTTTAATGTTGAGATGGAGAATCCTTACTCTTCTTATGACCCACGAAATGACACCATTGGGCTGCAAGAAAGGAATATGTCATATTTTCCTGATGAAGACATGGATACTGGTTTGGGATATGACAGGGAAGGTTATGATGATGGTTTAAGAGGAAGGAAAGCCACAGATATTTCTACATCAGGCACATCCGGTGGAAACTGGGTAGAGAGTTCCCTGAAGTTCCAATATGGTGCTGCTGTTGATCATGTTGATGGAATATCAAACAGACTGCGTAACGATATGGGTCAACCTGCGGTAGTGCATAATCCAATCCTTAGAAATCCTTTGTCTGTAACCATGAATATGAGGAAACCTCATTATCAAGAGGAAATATTGGCAGCTGAGATGGATAATCCTGAAATAATGAGAGGTGTTGATACCACGTCTAACAAATCTGAAGCATGGATGATGAAAGAGAACAACATTTCCGCAATGGATTTGAATGGAAATGTAAGAAACCAAAATTAGTTTATACCTTTCCTCTCTTTTATATTTTTTCCTGATAGATCTATATCAAGTTCCTTCTCTGTGTCATAATCAAACCATATCTTCTGACTTACTTTATTATAGGCAAAGCCTAATGCTACTTCGCATGAATATGAAAAGACTCTGATGCCAAGTGGTAAGAGCCTTATATGTTAAAAACTTTTGTTGCATTTTTACTGCTTATGAAACCTTAGGTTAAGAGCATATTTCTGTTTTATCTGTTTATGCTGCTATGTGGATTTCAGGGAAATGCTTTTATTTTATTCTACGTTTTGTGGTATTATTTTACACTGATGGGATTACTCTTTTCAATACTTAACCAACTTAAAAGCATTGCATCTCTGACATGTTATTATCCTTTCATTTGTCTAAACGCTTGTTTCTTGCAGGTTTACGTAATACCGGCCCACCAACTGAAGATGCTGATTCTCGTACGATCTATGTTAGCAATGTAAGTTCTATATTTTGAGCCTGAACTTTATTTTTGGTGGTTTCTCCTTTTTTTTTTTTAAAAATTTTTCCCCTTCTTCTGTCCAACGCGTTCTTTTAAATGAATTAGGTTCATTTTGCTTCCACTAAGGATAGCATTTCACGTCATTTCAACAAGTTTGGAGAAGTTCTTAAAGTTATCATTTTAACTGATCCTGCTACTGGGCAACCAAAAGGGTAAGGGCTTTTCAGATGCTTTGCTTCCTTCTCTACTAATTGTATTTCTAATATGAGTTTTGCTAATTCAGGTCAGCATATATAGAATTTATGAGAAGAGAAGCAGCTGAGCTTGCGTTATCTTTGGATGGCACATCATTTATGTCTCGGATTCTGAAGGTATGTGATTGAAGGAATTGATGCTGTTTATAGATAGAAAATGGGTTGAAAAATTAAGTATTGATTGATCATCCCCAAGGTTTATTGAAATTGCGACTCAACCCTATACTGACTAGCATCCATAGTCTGTGTGATGGCTAAAATTGTGAAAACGAAATTAAGGATCTTTAGTTTCCTTACATGCTAATGTTTACTACTTCATTAAATTTTGTGATGCAAGTTTAATTTGCATGTACACATTTCTTGCTACATTTGCTGCTCAAGGGCTTGGTTGTAATTGTGTAAAGAATGGAATTCACCATACTAACTAGGGAAGCTTTCAAATGAACTTAAATAGTATGAATCGAAGACTGACTTTGAGGTGCTATTCTGCTATAGATTATTTACTGAAAGTCCTAACATGGTGTCCATCAGTCTGGACTCGTATGCACCCTTGTTCTGTTCTGTATTTTTTTGAGTTGGGGTAGGGTGAATTGTGGATCAAACAGCACTCAGTCAACCTTGTGGGGACGAGGAATACTACTACTAAACTGCAATGCTTGCAGTAACGTTGCATCGTTTTTCATTTGCATGTGTTGGTTAATTTGGAGATGGTGTGTGGAGGCTCTTTAACACTTGATCTTATTGTGTTCACAGATTGTAAAGAAGAGCTCTGCTCAGCCTGATGCTGTATCTGTTATGGCATGGCCTCGCGTAGCCCGAGCATCTCCTTTTGTCGTTCCAAGATATAGCAGAACACCTTTTGGTCGAGGGATACCGAGTTTATACAGAGGTCGTGTACCTATGAAGCCTGGTGCACGGAGTTTCCAGTGGAAGCGTGGGGCCGACTCAACTGTGACCGAGACATCTTTAGGTCAGGCCTCTAACAGCATGAATCCATCACCAACTGCGCGTAGTCTAACATATGTCAGAGAAGAAGCAAAGGCAAACGGGAGTTCCGGTACTGCCTAGTTTGGTTAAATCATATATCAGCTCCGTGCAGAGAAATTTTGATTACCGGGGTCTGAGCTCGCTCTAAGGGCATTGTTTTTGCTTGGTCGATATGACGAGGCAAGTAAGGGGATGCTGCATGAGTTGAGGAATAATTTCTTGGTTTTGCTTCTCTTTTCAGTAGTAGTCTATTTTGTGAATATCTTGAACTGGATGCGGCGGCCTAGACATTATGCATGATTTCACAATATGTTTTTGCTTTTGCTTTTGCTTTTGCTTTGGTTCATTGATATGAACGAACCCCTTTGAAGAGGGAAAACAAAACAACAAATAAAAAAAAATGGATCTCCTTCACTGCTTTTTACCTTATATTTCGGGCTAATTCTCCAGACGTTTAAGTAATATTTGATCCTGTGTTGCTGTTAAATTTTTATTATTTGGTGGTAACACTTTTTGTTACATTACATGCCCTCTGTAGTTGAATTAGTTTGTAGTATGTCTTTTGTATAAAACGGGAACTCGCAGTTATTTCCATTTTGCTCTACTTGGCCAAACAATATAACGATTATTTTAATATTTTACTCGTTTCGAATTTCTACTTACTCATTTCCCTCATTCTTTTTCGTACCATAATTCATAATCATACACCACGATCACAGTGGAACTAGCTTAATTATTCATATCCTCATACTAACCTATTACATATTCAGACTGAAAATCATAATCAAACAAAAATATTGTATTTTTTAAAGTTATAACTCAAAATATAACATAGATTAGGTATTTATCGGTTGGTTCGGTCGTATACCGAACCAACAGTCCGATTAACTGATGTTCGGCTCTCCAATCGGAATATTGGATTAGTTCGGTTTTTGCTTATAGACTAGTTCATGGTTTATTTTCTCTCTTTTTTTAGATATATGCATTTTTTTCCGTTTTCTACTTTATCTATAAAACTTCTTTATTTGCTCATTTTTCCTTTAGGGGCCGTTTAATTTACAAGAAAGTAAAGTTGTTATGGAATATGATTATGTGGAAAATAAAATTGAGGAAAGTAAAATTGTTACAGAATATAATTTTATGGAAGGTAAAATTATAGAGAATGTAATTCCGTAGAATATGAATTCGACTAAAATAGAATACATGTCCTGTGTTGAAAAATATTAGGAAAATATCCGGATTCTAAAATTAAAAAATTATTTGATCTTATTAATAATAAAACTTGGCAAGATCCAAAATATATCAATATAAGATTATCTCAAAATATGTTAGTTTTGCAGTAATTGTGCAAATTTTTAGTCTTCTTAAACTGGTACAGTTGATAATGACGAAAAAAACTAGATCTTAATGTTGGGAATCATGTTCATCAATTCTGATTTTCCTGCTGAGTGGTGGTTATAAAAGTTAGTTCGAAACAAAGCTGGCCGCTAGATCTTGTTTTCGTTGATCAAACGGTCAACACATGCTTACTAATAAAAGCGTTTTCTGCGTTACGTTTCTTAGCCACATCATTGCTAGACATGGTTAGAAGTTAGTTAAGCTTACTTCTTCTTTCTTGATTAGTTTAGTATAAATAAGGATTAAACTTAAGATGTAAGCAAGTTTCAGTTTACAATCAATAAAAAAAATTCTCTTTCTATGTCTCCCTTAATGTAGAAAATTGTTATTCTCTCGCTATAGAAAAATATTCTGTTGGTGATGAAATCGAATCTCAAAGCATGGAATTTAACATGGTATCAGAGTTGGAACATCATGTAGATGCATCAAAAACATCAGAAGGGAAAGAGAAAATATGAGGAAATTTTTTTAACATCACTTCAAATGATAAGCTCCTTACTTTCCAAATCAAATAAAAGTATAGCCTTTGTAGCCAGCAACCAAACCAAGTGGCATAGTAAGATCAACAACTTTCTCATAAAGAACAAATAAAGTTGTGTCGATCCCAATTTAAGACAGAACTAGTTAATCTGTAAAGGATCCAAGTAGCAGTAAGAATGGAACAAGGCCAAAAAGCTTCTGGTAAATGACTTTGAAACATTAAAGCTCATGCTACTTCAAGCAAAGATCTGTGTTTCCGTTCAACTATACCATTTTGTTGGGGAGTATACACACAACTCCGAATATGAATAATCCCTCTGGATTGGAACAACTTCTGTGTATGCTAATTGACAAATTTTGTTCCATTATCAATTTTGATGCGCTTGACATTTCTTTCCAAACTGAACTTCTACCATTTTGAGAAAAATCTCCAAAATCTGGTGGACATGTTCTTGAACTTTAAAGATATGTCCAAGTGGTTTTGCTACAATCCTCAACAAGTGTTAGAATAAAAGAAGTGTTGGTGAGATTCTCAACATTATAGGGTCCCCATATGTGAGCATGAACCAGGAATAGAAGGCTGAACATAAATTGGTGAAGAAGTATTTGCAATGTTCATATCGAGCTGCTCAGGAGGATGAGCATAACATATTAGAGATTAATATATGATAAAATATGAGAGATGAATAGATGATAAAGTATGAGAGAGAAGATGAATTACAATAGATGATAAAGTAAGAGAGAAAATATGATAAAGTAAGAGAAAGTAGGAGGGAGAAGATGATAACGTATTAGAGATTATTTTAATTATTTGTCAAATTAGGAAAGTGACCAATTATAGGAGACGTCACAATTGAAAAATGTGGCATATTGTAGTGGGACAGATGTAGTAATTATTTTATAATATTAGGGGCAATATAAATATTTTATTTAAAAAGTATAAATAAACTATTGCTATAAACAGCATTTTCAAATATTATTTTCTCAACTTTCAGCAAATTTTAACACTTATTTCCAAACACCTATAGATCATCAAATTAGCATCTTTAAGCATCTTTAAACATTTATCAATAAATTTTAATTATTCCAAACACCCCATTTGAGACAAAAAAAATCGGATTTCTAGGCTAAAAAGATTGCTAATTCAAAAATATTATATTAATATTATATATATAGAGAAAGAGGGTCTTGTGTGAACATCCTTTATTGTTTGAACGTGTGAACACTACACTTTATTTCTCAGATTAAAAAAAATGTCTCTTAATTGCATTCTAATCATTTTGAAACTGCAATATGATTATCTATAAAGTGCAGTACATTTGTCTTTAAATTGCAGTGTTTACACGAAAAGAGCATGTTCACATTTGAACATTCTTTTATATATATATGTATGGAGTGTAGAACCAAGACACGCAGAAATTGAAGATTCTTTTTAAGAAATTAATTTGGTTCTCTATCGAAAACCTACCGCAACACTATAATTTTATTTTTTATGATTTCAAGCACAAATTCGACACAATATATGAAATCGGACAACGAAACCGCCTCAATGAAACCGTTGCTATTGGGCCGGAAATCGCTGCACCCCCTACTGCTATTTCGGACGAAAATTGTGCTCCTCGAACTACCGTTTGGTTTTTTTTAGTGGAAAATGTTTTTGTGTAGAATTCAAAATGATGTGGGTGTGCTAATCTCCATTTTGCCCTTTCTCCCAAATTTTTTTTTTGGTAGAAAGTGGGTTTAATCTTGTCCATTGATTTGGTAATATCAATGGACTAGATGAGTTCTCTTATCTCATAGGGGAAGTGGTTTTTAGAAGAACCACACCCTATATATATATATATATATATATATATATATATATATATATTATTCAACTCTAAATAATATATTTAAATTACAGAAATAAATAAAGCTCAATGATTCAACCATTACTTTCATTATTAGTTTACTTACATGTTGCAATTTTGGGTAAAGATTGGGATTTAAAGTTCCGTCAGTAACTTAGCAACTTGGTTTATGTGTTTTATTATGTGTATATAGGTCTACAGATTTTCCACGATTCATGCGAATTTTGTGATAGAAATTAATAGTTTTAATCGAGTAAATCTATTTGGTGGCTTAGGAGTAATGTGAAGACGGTTGCTAACTTTTATTTTAATCTATTGAAACACTTCTACCACATTCTTCATTATATCAAATGACCGAATGGCCTTATGGCCGTTTATTGGATCTTTTCTTATGAATTACATACTCTCGTAGTCTTAGATAATCGAGTACAACTCTGAACTTCTAATTTTCTTATAGTTGTGCTATAAATTTTTTCGTACTACTTAGATTTATTGTACTCCCTTCATCCCATCATCAACGTTCTCTAATTTTTTTAGGTTGTCCCACTACTAATGTTCCATTTCCTAGAATAATAATATTGACTTTACATTAAAAAGTTAAGTGGGTCCCTCATTACTCACTACCTACCCCACATTCTTATACACTCTCCCTCTCCAAAGATTTCTCTCACACACGATTTCACTCCGCTTCGAACTCAGAAAATTATAATTTTTAACTTTTTGAAAACTTTAGATTATTTCTTTAATTACAACATAAACAAAAATTTAAGAATCAATTGCATCAACCATGTTTAATAAACTTTGGATGAATTCTCATTCTTTCGCACCAACCATTTATCGAGAACTGTGTTAATATCTTAATACAATTAAAACTCATAAAGCATATATCTGAATAAAATTTCTTAATTTCCATACTGAAAAGAAAGAAGACGTTAATAATGGAACGGAAGAAATATTATTTACATATCACAAAAAAATTAAATATAAAAGATTTAATTATATTTATATTTTAATATATTAGTTAGTAATTTGATAAAAAATATTTTAGATTTATTATCTATAAATTCTTCAAAATTAATGAAATAATTATTATTAAAATTAAACATAATTAAATATATATTAATTAAAGTTGTGGGTTTTGAAAATTTTGAATTTTAAATTAATATTCTTTCTTTTTTTATTTAATGATAATTATTTCTTAGCTACGTAATTATTAAAATCATATAAATATTATTATTATGAATTTAAGCTAATAAATAATATTTAAAATAACATAATATGTTTATGCTAATATGATATATTTTAAATTTATATAATATAAAAATTAATTTAATTTAATATTTACTTATTTATTTATTACAAATTACGATTATTTAATACTATTGAGGGTAAAATGGATATTTTATTTGAAAACTTAAAATAAACTACTGATATCAGAAGTTTTCCAAATATTATTTTCCCCACTTTCAGCAGCTTTCAGCACTTATTTCCAAACACCTACAAATTCTCAAATCAGCAGCTTCCAGCAGCTTTCAGACTTATCAATAAGCTTCAGCTACTCCAAACACCCACGAAATCACATTAGTTCAACATCTTAATCACCCGTTTATTTAGTTGATTGTGGAGCTGGAGTACTTTTAGGTATAATCGTCTGGCTGCTTTCCAACATTTATGAAATTTCTATTTAGAGATGATTTGATAAAGAAAGTGTTGGGTTATGAGTCAGTAGATGGTACTCAACTGTCTAGTGGTTAAAAGAATAATGGGGGAAATCATAGTAGTACTATGGAATTGAAGATCCCAAAACTCAGCTGATATCAGTCGTGCTGAGTGTCTATAAGATTAAATGATGCATATGTTAGACTTTTTTTTTTATTATCTTTTGTCTAAGTCCTGTACGGGGTAAACTGTTGGACTGATCTTCTGACGAAGTTACTTTCCAGAACCCCACGTCATCTTTGTAAGAGCTTGCGTTCTTCAGCCAACAGCTGATCTTCACCTCAGTAGGAGACAACCCATCAGCTGATAAGCCATCAGCAGAAGAACATATGCAAAGCTCAGTACCTTCGCAGTCGCCAGCTGACCTACTCAGTAGATGTTGGTCCCGAGAACACGTTCAGGTGTAGAGGGGGGGGGGGGTGAATACACCTGAATCCTATTTTCTCAACTTTGAACACGAACAGTCCTGTTCAGGAAAGTGCCGTACTGAAAGAATTCAGCAGACCAAATAGCTGTTCTGAATCGTGTTTGGCAAATAGTCGACTCTACCGAGATCCGCTAGGCGGCGAGTCGAATTCAGTATCAGCAGATAGAGTTCAGTGGTGCGGAAATGTGTATGCCCAAATCAGATGAGTGCAAAACGTTTTATCAAGACAGTCTCAATTCAACAGAAAAAACAGTTCAGTATGCTGAGACTTAGTTGTATGATTTTAAAGGATGATTTTCAGTATGAACAGTTAAAATCAATGCAACAGTAAATAAGAGAGCAAGCGAGAGACACAGATTTTTAAAGTGGTTCGGATACACGAGGATCCTACGTCCACCTGTCCCGAAAGGTCGGGAGGCTATTTATTATACCGAGTTAGTCTCGGTCGGCTTGTACGATGGACAAAGCCGCGTCTTGGAATTTATACTGAGCAAGTCTCAGTTTACAACGGTTATCAAACTAAAGTGTTTGACAAACTCTCCAACAATGAAGGAGTCCTTTTACAATAAGGATTAGGTTCAAATATGAACTCCTTTGTCTAAGTTATGGATATGATCGGTTGAGCTTAGGGTTAGAGGGATAGGGAATGAGAATGTAGCTTCTAGAACGACGAACAACTGAGTTTAGCTTTGAGTTCGTGTAACGTTGTTTGGATACTAGAGGCTTGTATATCGGTTAAGCTTGGTTCCCTTATGAGCTAGGATGTAGTCTTTCGCCAGAGATAGATCTTCGAGTTCTTGCGGAAGACTTAAGCTTTTTGGATTGCTCGTTTGACTGCTCTCTTCTTGTTTTAGTTCTCTTTCCTTGTTTTCTCGTGAAGTAGCAGTCGTAGTAGTCCCTTCAAAAACTTGAATCATCCCTCTATTTATAGAGAAGAGATTGGGAAAGATCCGTTGGAGACGATGATCCCTTTCTCACTCTTTTGGTAGCTAACGGCTCTTTTGAAAAAGGTGTCAGTGTCATTTCCCTCCTTTTCTGGAAATATGTTGACTTGCAGCTTTAGTAGGTATAGGACAGGTGTCTACTTGTCATTCGTCGAGGTTTTGCAGAGTAGTTGAGATAGAATAGACTTCGAGGCATAATGAAGCTGACTTCTCTCTTCCTCGTATTTGACTATGCTAATTGTCGTTCAAAAGATCGCGCCGTTCGAGAAGCGCTGCGCCGTTCGAGTCCGATCTCGTAGAGAGTACCTGAATTTACTCTGCGAAGGTCAACTCTTAGTTCGATGAACTACTCTGCTTTGAGTTCGGTTCACCGACTCCTTCGATATCTTGCTCTGCTCGAGTCCAAGTATCTACTGAGTCTTCAACATCTGGTGCTGAGGCTGATAATCTACTGAACGCCTAAACCAGAGCAGAGTGTCTTCTGAGTCTGAACCCTCAGAGATAAAAACAATTACAACGGAATGGTTCACCAATTAGATAGGGTTTTGGGATCTTCAAATCTTCAAACAAATTCAGAGCACGAGGCTACTGAGCTTTGGTCAGTTAAGATAGAATCATTTCCCACTAAGTATGTTGTCTTGAGGATAGAATCATCACCCAACAATTTCCCCCTATTTGATGATGCCAAAACCTAACAACATCTATGCTAACACTAAACTTCTCAGAAACAGAGCTCCTTACAATATTACAAGTAAGATCAGTGGAGTTGTTCTTTAAGTTCTAATCTACTGAGGGGATCAGGGCATAAACAATTTCTCCCTAAACAACAATTTCCCCCGGAACAGCTAGTCTAACAGAATCTATCAAAGCAATCGACTGACAAGTAAATAAACGTGAGCGTGTGAGTCAGTAATCACTTCAGTGATTCTGAGTGTTAAGCAAAAGACAAACATGGCTATTTAGACAATAAGATATTGTCAGAGCCAAAAGATGTATATATGAATATGAAAGTTCAGTACAGTACATCTCTTGCTAAGCTAGGAAGATAAAGAAACTAAGACTAAGAACGCTTGATCTTGCTTGATCCTGTCTATAAAGTTACGCGATTGTGTCTCGGGAAGGAGCAATCCATACATCCCGTAAGTATACTTCCTCGGCTTCGGATATTCAAGCAAAGTCGGTGGCTCATCTTCTTCAAGATCTCGTGGGCGGCGGCATCCTTCACTTCTTTCTCTATTACTCCATAATGAATAGAATCATCAAGTCTTACGGGTGGTGACGAGTGCAGGCTCGGGGGACTTGGACAATGATATTCTCTTTCACAGCTTGTACCAGGTAGGCATATAAGTCTGGTTCAGTAATCCTCATCCATTCAACGTAGGCATCTGCCTTTGTCATGTTTGGCCAGAATCTCCAGAAATAGTTCCTCTTGATGAATTCTATCTTCTGTGATTCCCATCTCTGTGTAAACTGAGTAGGAATCTATTCATCCGTCCTAGGCCATCTTTGCATTTTCAGATCTGTTATATGGAATGTCAGCTTTTGAAGGTACTCTCAACCTGGCCTCTTGTTCAGTACGAATTCTCAGTGCTTCAAGGTCTGCCATATGGATTCTCTGCCTGGCAGCCTGAATCTGTCTTGCCTCTTCTCCTCGGTATAGATACCTATCCATCTGAGCAAATATAGCTTCAATCTCGGCATCTTGTTCCTTAGTTCTCGTGTAGGAGGGTTTGTGAGGCGACTGATCTTCTGAGTCAGCAGGGGTACTTGATTTTTCTTTGGACGTACCCTGCTTCTCAGTGTCCTGCTGTTGTTGCTGCTCCCTATCATCATCATCATCTTGAATTATCAGCTTTCTGGGAGGCAACCTAGTCGTTGTTGACTTCTTTCTGCCGCGAGCTGGGGCCTTTGTCTTTCCTTTGGAAGTCTTTGCTTTCGGCTTGTTGGCTGCTTCAGCTTTGGCTAATTCCCTAGCTAGCTTCTCGTCAGCTGCTATCTGAGCCTCCTCCATGAGATAACATATCTCTTTGATTTCTTTCTTTGGAGGGGTCGGGAGTTCCAATACTTTCTTACCCTTGCCTTGAACGAGAGATGGGAGAGGTGCCTCTTCCTCCTCTCGAGTCATCCCGCTCAAGCATACTCGGTAACCTCCTTAATTATGTCGGTAGGAGTCCGGGTTGCATGAGTAGCTTGTTCTCACGGTTCCCGAGCCACTTGGGCCGGTCTCTGCTTGTGCTCGCAGTGAGACACACCTGGGCCTCACCGGTTGGTCTAGTAGCAGCTGTTGTCTGAGCTCTGCTTGCTTCAGCTACTGACCGTGTTTTCTTTCCTGACTTCAGTAGGGCTTCCCCCTTAGTTGATGTTGCAGTGGTTTTAGTCAGGGTCAGCTTAGGGGCTGACTTATCCCCTTTTTCACATTTATCCCTCTTTTCCCCCTTTTTGGCATCATCAGTTACAGCCGGGGTAGGAGTGGATACTTGGAGATTGAGGCTTTTGTAGGAGGCTGACAACTCTTCGAGTTTGTCGTTGATCTTTGTCAGGGCCTCATGTAGCTCATTCCTCTCAGAAGCGAGTTCTTCTTTGTAGAATTTGTGAGAGAGGTCAGCTGCAGCCTTAAAGTCATCCAGCTTCTCAGAAACCTTTCCTTCAAGGGCCTGTTGAATATTGTCGAGTCTGAGCTCAGTGGCCTTGGATCGGTTTGAGATTGATTCAGTATGGGAGGACTGAGCGGCCTTGAATTCTTCAAGCAGTTTGGCCTGTCCTTCCTGAATTATTCTGAGCTGATTATTAAAGTACTTTTTCTGCTGTGCCAGCGCGTTAGAGACAATGGAGGAGACATCAGGGGCAGCTGATTGTGAAATGGAAGATCTCAGCCCCTGAAGCTCAGCGTTGGTGGCTTGAGCAGTTTGCTTCCATGTTTTGTGGACGGCTTTGGCGAGAGCCCTGTTCTGAGTTCCTTGGCTTTTTAGTACCTTAGCCATGGACTTTGAGCGTCGGCCTTTGGGGCTGGGCGCTACTTCAAACGTTGATTTCAGCAAGAACTGAGCAGGGTCTGCGGAAGTTGAAGTACCAGCCGCCGACTTTACAGGTCCAAGGATACTGAGTGGTAGTTCAGTAGGAGTGGGTGTATCCTTGTCCTGGGGTTGTTCCTCATCAGGCTTTCCGGGGCCTGAATCATGGGGTGGGTCCTGACCGTCGTGGTCCGACCCGTCTGAAGGGGCTGAGCCTGAAGCCTGTTGCCTTTCATGCAGCAAGGCCAGCATTACGACTCTTAGATCCTCCAGAGTGCTGAGGTCAGTAGGCTGTGAGTAGCCTATCTGCTGCCTTATAACCAACTCCTCTTCATGCAGTTGCTCGCAGGTGTAGTGAAGAATGAAGCGTAGCTGATTGGGCCACTCCTGGAATCTTAAAAGCATATGGAGTCTGGGCTGTTTGGCAATAGTCACCAGATCAGAGTGGCCAGAAATCTCTGGTATATGCTCAACAATCTCTCGGAATGCTTGAGATAGAATGGCTGAAGCTTCCATTCCGACAGATTCCTCTTCAGATGCTGTCTCCGAGTCTTCAACATCTATTGGAGACGGTTGTTTCTCAGCAGATGGCATGCTGCTGAGTGGTTGAGTGTTGAGTGGACTGTCCAAGGTTTCTAAATCGCCGCTCTGGGCCTCTTCGATCCCGAACCCCTTGGTCCACTTCTACGACTTGTTCGGTGGAGATGGCCTTCTCCACCGACCGAGTCTTCTCGGGGACTCGACTCATCAATCAGTTGCATCGGCTGTCTAGACTGTTCAGCAGTTTCAGCAATAGCCTCTGGTACTGCCTCGGATTCAGTAGGCACAGCAGGAATGCTTTTCTTCAGGTGCTTTGCCGGTGCCTTAGGAGTTGTTGCTTGAGGAGACCATTTCTTTGTTGGCGTGGTCTTCTGAGGCGTCACCTGCTGAGCTGAGGGTCCTGTCCCTATCTGCTGAAGTGCAGCAGTTCTGTTGTGGAATCTGACCTTCTTCACATTAAAATATAGCTTGTCATCGAATGTGATTTGGTCATCTCCGCAGAGGTCTTGAATCATGACCGATAGCTTCAGTCCATATAGAAGCTTGCCTTTTGCGCTCAGCTTGCATGTTGCTTTGTCGAATTTGGCAGCTTGAATCATGAACTCTCGGAGAAAGAATTCCGTCCAGTTAATCTTTGCTCTGTCATAGATCGCCATCATAAGCTGTATCTTGGGTCTCGATACTTGATCGAATGAACCCGCTTGGCTTGTCAGTAGCTGCGTCACAATGTACGCCAAGGCTCGGTACTGAGGCAGCATACTATTCTTCGAGAAAGCGGCTCTGAACGCTGTGGGCTTTCCACAGAAGATTGATAGGTAGTCGTCTATCATATCGTCGTTATATCCGATGGTGCTGACTCCTTCAGCAGGTAAATCGAAGCTCCTCTTCAGTGCCTCCTTGATAGACATCCACTTTAGTTGCATAGAAGCATCGCCGATAGAGTGAACTGCAAATCTTCCAATGATGTCGCTAGACACCGAGTCTGAGTTGAGATAGATCTCAGACACTTGTCTCGGAAGGAAGAACGTCGGCTTCCTTGAGAGAAATCCTTCCAGACCCGATACTCTAAGGGCAGCGAAGATTTCGTCCATGAACTCGAGATCGCAGGCGTCGAATTCCATGACTGGTTCGCACCAGACACGGTCTTTATCCAAGATTTCCTGCATGTTCGCTGGAACGATGACTGAAATGTTTGTACTTGCCATTATATCTGTTACAAGAGAAGTCTATCAGTATCGATTTTAATAAAACAGTCTGTATAGCGATTCTGAAAAGAGAGAATAAATTATTGTAATAGATCTAATATCATACCGATGAGAAATCTGATCGTTTAAGAAATATGCAAGAGGGGTTTGCAAAAAAAATTCAGATTTTTCGGAGTTAAGGATTTGAGGTATGCTAATGGCGGTTTCTAAGATATGATCGAAAAATATATATCAAGGTGAAGATGAACCGTTATCGATCAATGGCCTAGTTTAAAATAGCTTTTATCGATCAATGGCCTAGTCATCGATGACCACTAAAGCATATTTCTTGCCTCTGATCGTCACTGGAGAGACTGGATCGAACAAATCCATATGTAGCAGCTGAAGGATTCCATCAGTGGAAGGAGATGGAACAGGTGGATTTTGATTCCTTGTTTGCTTTCCCTTCTGACATGCTTCACACTGAGTGTCTTTGCTGAATACTTCGTTCGGCAGTCCTCTTGCTAGAGTGTTTCTTGCTAGTTTGTTAAGCGTCTTGAAGTTGAGATGGCTGAGTCTCCTGTGCCACAGCCACCCCGTTCGGTTGTCGTTCTTCGCTAACAAACAAGCTTCAGGTTCAGCTGAGTTCCAGTCAGCCACATAGATATTCTTCTTGCGCGAACCTCATAACACTGTTTTCCCTGTGGATTTATCAATGACATCACAGAAACCAGCGTCAAATATCACTCTATTCGAGTTATCACAAAATTGACTAACGAGAGAGAAGGTTATCTTTGAAGTCCTTCAACATATGATACTCTAGAACCGTGGCGGTTCAACGCCGAGTGTTCCGAATCCTCTTGTGTAGCCTTTAGCGTTGTCTCCAAACTCGATTACGGGTCCTTCTTCAGCTGTATAATTCTTCAATAGGTTCCTTTGGTACGTCATGTGTCTTGAGCATCCACCGTCCACATACCAAGGATCTTTGTGCACCCGCAAAAAGCAATTATATTCGGGTACCCTTTATTCTTGATTTTGGGTCCTTAGATGTTAGTTTTAGTAACCCAAAATCCGTCTAACGACCCCGGTGGTATCGGACGGTTTCTTTCCACTTGAGTCAACATATTTGACCACTTTGGGTCGGTCGTTCTTGACTTCTTAGGCTTTTACGGTTCGGGAGTCCGGATCTTCCGAACCCGGTGGACTGCTGACCTT
This sequence comes from Lavandula angustifolia, assembly GCA_028984105.1. Taxonomy (NCBI): domain Eukaryota; kingdom Viridiplantae; phylum Streptophyta; class Magnoliopsida; order Lamiales; family Lamiaceae; genus Lavandula; species Lavandula angustifolia. The sequence goes on from CM054820.1 coordinate 21,283,436, forward strand.
TGCCTTTTGTGCGATCTTCTTCTTCTTCTGACTCTTGGATCCTCTTCTGACTATAGGATCATAATAATATGACCCATACTGAGCTGGATGTGTCAGCTGAGGTGGTCCATCTCGATCGGCCCACTTTGACTTCTTTGGTTCCCCCTTGACCGAACCCGGGGTGTTTTGGTACTGATCTTTTGGTCAGATTGCTGACATGTAGGATGAGGTGCTGTCATCTTTTGTTTATTCCTTGCTAAGGGGTTCAGAATATTTGCATTGATTGTCTCCCCTTTAACAAATCTATTAGCAAGTCGCACCACGAGTGTCTTGGGGTAGATGAGGAAGCTCCCTGGCTGAAACCAAGTCCTTCCTTGCAGTGCTTAGGCTTGTTGATTACTAGCATAGCCTCCAGCTTCTTTTCAGCGCCCATGTACCGCTCAGTCATCAGGTTCCTCCAGACATCATCACTTTTCTTCAGTGTGTCGTGCTCGGTCTGAAGTCCTGATAGTTGTTGCTTCAATAGACTTAGTTCAGTATCTTTCGAGTTAAGTCCTTGGTCGAACCGAGATCCGATCTTCTTGATCTTCGAGACTTGGCCAACAGAGAGTTTATCTCCTCCCCGAGTCTCAACACAAGTCCTTCGGACTCGGTAGAGACCCGACTCTCCCGAGAAAGTCTCGATTCTCCACTTTCGGGGTATCCATTCCCGAAGAGTCTTTCCGAGCTGCAGACTCATCCGATACGTTCGTCAAGCGAGTTCTTCGTATGCGATCGTGACGTCCAAATTCTCATCTGCACCTGAAACAGTGTCGTGTGTGCAGTGTGAAGAGGAGTTAAATGGTTCATGAGAATTTACCTCATCCTCTTCTCCTGCCATTAGGTACTTTTCAGTAGCTTCTTCAGCTTCATGCTCTAGGGCCATGAAAGCTGCTTCATCATCAGATGAATTCATAAAGGAGTCGACTTCTTCTGAGTCGTCTGAGATTTCGCCAGCTATGTATGCTTGTCTTTTCTTGGCGAATTTCTCTCTCCTTGCTTTACATGCTGTGCGTTCAGCACTACTGAGTTCAGGACAGTCATACTGATAGTGTCCTGACTCTTTGCAGTTGTAGCAAGCGATGACTCTTTCTTCTTTGCTTTCGCTGTCTTTAGATGGAGTTGAGTCATCCCTCTTTCTGCATTCAGAAGACTGTAAGTCAGGAGTGCGCTTTTGCGTGTATTCAGACTTACCTTTTGTTTCTCGATAGGCTTTAGTCACTTTTCTGCGCCTCTCCTTCTCCTTCTGATATTTTACAGCGAGCAGCGCGTACTTCTGAGCTAAACTTCCTTCTTGTATGTCAGTTAGTGAAGGTTCAGTTTTGCTTAACGCGGGAGATGCTGTGCTGACTGATGCTTTGAAAGCATGGTCAATTTTGGTGTCAGCTTCAGCTTTCTGCTTCCGTTGAGGTCTATCAAACTCGAATTCCTCTGCTTGAAGTTCTGAAAAGATATGGTCAGGAGTAACAATATCTAAGTCAGAATGGCGTAATAATGTAGCAAAAGGAGTCCAATGACCCGTGCGCGTGCCCTCAGTATCTTGAGATTCATCTCTCGGTTGGAGAATGTCTTTCTCAGCCCGTTGATGGAGTTCATCAGATTCGTAAATCTGACATTTAGATCTTCTATTTTGTCACTAGGCATGAGAGACAAGCTCTCCAGCTTTTGGAGTTCCAGCACAAGTTTGTTGGCTTTGATCTTCTGAGTCCCCCGACTCAGTAGCGCTAGAGCATCCCAGAGTTCCTTAGTTGTCTTGCATTCCTGAACCCTGCCGAGATAAGAATCACTTAAGGTGGTTAGTATGGCATTCCCTGGCGCCTGGGTTAAGTTATGAAAGTTTCTTCTCCTCGGGGGTGAAAGGCTTCTGTCCTTGGGAATCTTCTTTCCGGTCACCATTCCTCCTCCAGCTGTTTGATCCTGAGTTACGACACTATCTATCATAGGAACGATAGGTCCTTCCTCAAGTACTTCGGTCATGCTGTCGTGAAGGGAAGTCAGATGAGCCTCCATTCTGACCCGCCATACACAATAGTTCTCTACTGAGAACATGGGTACCATCCTTATACCTGACATATAAGTCATGATGAATAATGATATGAGTGTAGAATGATATGCAGTGAAAACATTTTTCCGGATCCGTTCAAGTAGACCAGTTTCAAGATAACAAGAGTCTTATAGAACTCCTGCTCTGATACCAATTGTTGGTCCCGAGAGCACGTTCAGGTGTAGAGGGGGGGGTGAATACACCTGAATCCTATTTTCTCAACTTTGAACACGAACAGTCCTGTTCAGGAAAGTGCCATACTGAAAGAATTCAGCAGACCAAATAGTTGTTCTGAATTGTGTTTGGCAAAGAGTCTGACTCTACTGAGATCTGCTAGCTGACTGAGTCAGAATTCAGTATCAGCGGATAGAGTTCAGTGGTGCAGAAATGTGTAGGCCCAAATCAGATGAGTGGAAAACGTTTTATCAAGACAGTCTCAATTCAGCAGAAAAAACAGTTCAGTATGCTGAGACTTAGTTGTATGATTTTAAAGGATGATTTTCAGTATGAACAGTTAAAATCAATGCAACAGTAAATAAGAGAGCAAGCGAGAGACACAGATTTTTAAAGTGGTTCGGATACACAGGATCCTACGTCCACTGTCCCGAAAGGTCAGGAGGCTATTTATTATACTGAGTTAGTCTCAGTCAGCTTGTACACAGGACAAAGCCGCGTCTTGGAATTTATACTGAGCAAGTCTCAGTTTACAACGGTTATCAAACTAAAGTGTTTGATAAACTCTCCAACAGTGAAGGAGTCCTTTTACAATAAGGATTAGGTTCAAATATGAACTCCTTCGTCTAAGCTATGGATATGATCGGTTGAGCTTAGGGTTAGAGGGATAGGGAATGAGAATGTAGCTTCTAGAACGATGAACAACTGAGTTTAGCTTTGAGTTCGTGTAACGTCGTTTGGATACTAGAGGCTTGTATATCGGTTAAGCTTGGTTCCCTTATGAGCTAGGATGTAGTCTTTCGCCGGAGATAGATCTTTGAGTTCTTGCGGAAGACTTAATCTTTTTGGATTGCTCGTTTGACTTCTCTCTTCTTGTTTTAGTTCTCTTTCCTTGTTTTCTCGTGAAGTAGCAGTCGTAGTAGTCCCTTCAAAAACTTGAATCATCCCTCTATTTATAGAGAAGAGATTGGGAAAGATCCGTTGGAGACGATGAACCCTTTCTCACTCTTTTGGTAGCTAACGGCTCTTTTGAAAAAGGTGTCAGTGTCCTTTCCCTCCTTTTCTGGAAATATGTTGACTTGCAGCTTTAGTAGGTATAGGATAGGTGTCTGCTTGTCATTCGTCGAGGTTTTGCAGAGTAGTTGAGATAGAACAGACTTCGAGGCATGATGAAGCTGACTTCTCTCTTCCTCGTATTTGACTATGCTGATTGTCGTTCAAAAGATCCGACGGTTCGTAAGGCATGCTGCCGTTCTCGAGTACGATCCTGTAGAGAGTACCGAATTTACTCTCCGAAGGTCGGCTCTTAGTTCGATGAACTACTCCTGCGAGTTCGGTTCCACCGACTCCTTGCATATCTTGCTCCCGCTCGAGTCCAAGATATCTACTGAGTCTTCAACATCTGGTGCTGAGGCTGATAATCTACTGAACACCTAAACCAGAGCAGAGTGTCTTCTGAGTCTGAACCCTCAGAGATAAAAACAATTACAACGGAATGGTTCACCAATCAGATAGGGTTTTGGGATCTTCAAATCTTCAAACAAATTCAGAGCACGAGGCTACTGAGCTTTGGTCAGTTAAGATAGAATCATTTCCCACTAAGTATGACTGTGCTGAGGATAGAATCATCACCCAACAGTAGATGTATTCCTTGTCAGCCGACTCAGTCGAAGAAGACAGAGACTTATCTAGTCTACTGTGTCCGACAGAAAACGACCCAGTCGCACATGTCTTTTCGAAGTTCAGCAGAAGATCTTACGAGGTTGTTTGAATAGTCAACTTTGACTCTGACACATTCTCACCAACCACAAACCTCGACCAATGAGAAGCCGACAGCACCATATCTGCTCTATACAGTAAAGCTGCTCTCATGTACAGTAATTAACTGCCCTGCTGCAACAAATTTGAATTTATGGCCGTTTTCTTTAGAAGGTTGTGACACGTGGCATCGTCGTCTCCAATGGACATATGCCATAGCTCACAACTATAAATAGAGAAGAAATTCGAAGCTCCACGCAACGGAATAAAAAGGGAAAAACGCTCAAGCTTTGAACACTCTAGCATACTCAAAGATTATCCAGAGAAGAACTTGCTTTCTTAGAATATTCTTAGTTCTTCACTCTAGAGTACTTAGATCCCTCTCTTCTCTAGACTAAGCTCATTGCCATATTTATAGCTTAGATTCGAAGGAGTTCACTTTCTGTGAATTGTTCTTATTATAAGAACTCCTTCTTAGTTGGAGATTATTACATCCCTTTCGAACTTCGGTTTGAATTGTAAAGTCGCTAAGGACTATAACTTAGAAGGATCTGTCTAGTGCACAGATACCTGCTGAGGCTTGCTCAGTTTAATCAACAAGTTATCTTGCCATTGTCAGGACCGTGGACGTAAGATCTTGTGTATCCGAACCACGTTAAATCGCTTGTGTTCTTTACTGTTTTATTGCATATCATAACTGTTCAAAATCATATGTTTGCATAAAACGTGTTTCTAAAGCGCACATCCAAAAGAACTTGATTTGTGAAAAGCGTTTTTCAAAACTGAGACGAATCTCCGGGCCCCACACTTATCCGCACAACGTCTCCGACTGAGTTTCAACGACTGTCAAAAGTCAGTAGAAGAACTCAGTAGCTGACCCACTCTGACCCAGTGATCGAAGGTTACTATTTGGCATTGTTCATCAGTTGCACTAAACAGCTCAGCTGTCCTTCGGTTTGAGAAGAAGAAACTGTGATCAGGTGTATTCACCCCCCCTCTACACCTGACTATCGTCTCCGGACCAACAGAAAGAAATGATTAATATTTTCCAAATAATTAAATCACTAGATTTGCATAGTAGAATATGATTTGTGCTAGTAAATGTTGCTCAAAATAGAAAACCATAATTAATTCAATTTCCTGGTAAATCATTGAATCATTTTTGCATGGATGACCGGTAAACCTATAAATACGAGTGGAATTTGAGGATTAAGCAATTTAAAATAGAAGATTAACTAAGTATAAAGGCTTAGAAACATGAATCAAGTGAAAAGTATGCGCACGGTAGCCCTGGCTGTTACTCTAATTGTATTATGCGCAGGGAGCGCATCAGCTTCGTACAAGCATTGCTACGGAAGTTGCTTTTTTACATTGCATGCTTAAAGTACACGATGTTTCAGTATGTGCTGCTAAGTGCCTTTTCAAGTGCATTGGGAAGAAGTCTGAAGATGCTAACAAACTCGACCTTTGCCAGAGTTGCGCTCTTACTCAATGCACTCAATTCATGAATGGTGAGTTAGTGTTATTACAAAATCCACATCATTCTTATATTTTTGTGCATATCTCGACTAGCGATTGTATGTATAAAAGAATATCATGTGTGTATGTTAAACATTCTAATTTATTTATTTTTTGACTCGTATGCAGATGGCAACAAGTTAGGTGATTGTGTCAACAAGTGTGTCAGCCAACCATGTTATTAACTTTAATTTCCTGATTTTGCGCATCACACATTATTGTGTGAAAATAAATAATGTAATAAGACATTGGATCTATAAGGATAATGCTTTTTATTTACTTGTGATGGTATTGTTATTCAAATCTCGAAATAAAGTACGTATATTTACTCTAAATGTAATTTTATCTCCTCCCTTCAAATTGCATATTTACACGCTGCTATTATGGATCCGCTTCTTAATTATAATATTCATCCTCACAATATATCGCATTTAGATATGTGAATTTTCAAGAATGCATCATGATGACAATTTTATTTTGAATCTCATTTTTTAAGTGACTATTGCAACTAATTCTAAGTAATCAAGGGTATTAGTTTGAAGATTAGACCCACTTTTATTTTCCTCATCATATCTATTTTTGTTGAGGATCGGTTTAAACTTCAATCGAACAAATTGACAGCATGATCAATAGCCTTTTCTAGCTCATAGGGCCATGTAGGGCTACGAAATAAGAGGCTCTGCAAAAAATTGAGCTAAAAAGCCAGCTCAAATAGACAATTAGCCATCGGTTTTAGGAGTGTTTCGAATAGCTTATGTTTCACACCTTATAGCTTAAAGCTGTAGTTTTGGTGTTCGAAAACTCAACTTTAAGTTGCAATTTCTCTATCTTGTACAATTTTTTGAGCTTTTTCATAAGTTTCTAATTGGCAACTTCTACTTAATGCTTATGTCATATAAATTTTTTTTTGAATAAATTTATCCATAATAAATTTATTTTAATCCAAAAATAACCTTTAAACCTAAAGTATATTTAATTCCAAATTTCTTCTTCCCATAAAATTTCTTCTTCAACAACCAAAAATATGATATACTAATAATAATTATTAAATATGTCGTTCATGATATTTTGGAATTCTGATGGAGCATTTTTTAGCCCAAATGACATTACATTCCACTCATAATGGCCAAAGGGTACGGTAAACGCCGCTTTGTATTTATCTTGTTCAGATATTTGAATTTGCCAAAATCCAGATTTAAGATCAAATTTTGAAAAAACTTTAGCTTTGTCTAGTCTATTAATTAGATCTCTTTTATTTGGAATAGGAGAACGAATCCATTCAAGTACTTCATTTAATGGTTTATAATTAATAACCAATCTAGGGACTCCTCTTTCTTTTTCGGCTTGGTTATTAACATAAAATGCAGCACAACTCCAAGGTGATTTTGAATGTCTAATTAGATTCTTTTGTAAAAGTGATTCTATTTCCTTTTTACAAATATCAAGTAATTCATGATTCATTTGAATTGGTCTTGCTTTAGTAGGAATATTTTTCTCATTAAAATTTGGAATATAGGGTAAAGTAATCATATGTTTCTTTCTTTTCCAAAATGCATTAGGAAGATCAGAACATACTTCTGTTTTAATTATTTCTTCCAAATTTGTAATCTTATTTTGTAAAGTTTTGCTTTGAAGTTCTTCTTCAATTTTGAAATAAGGAATCTCTTTTTGAAGAGATTTAATATGACATTCCTTTTGTTGGATAAGATTTATTTGAGAAATGTAATGTTTTTGTAATAAAGAAATTTGGCGTTCCTTAATGGTTTTGAAATTTGAATAGTACGTTTTTTCCCAAGATATTGGTAGTTATACCATATCCATTAACTTGAAAAGGATAAATGGTTGTTAGGAAAGGAGTTCCTAAAAAAATATCTTGATTTAGATTTTTAACAAGTATACATGGGGTTTTGAAAAAGTATCCTTCATTACATATATAAGAATTGGAAAGTTTATATCTAATATGTAGGGGAGTAGCATTAGCTGCTATAAGTCTTTCAGTAGTCTTTTCATAATATTTTGAAGGTATTAATCCTTCACGAATACAGTTTTGATCAGCTCCGCTATCTATAAGACATGAGACATTGATTTTGAAATCATCTACAATAAGTGTAATGATGCTATACCATTTTTGGAAGGATATTTGTTCAATTTGTAATACAGTCTTGGGCGGGACATCAAAATTTATATCTTTTGAGAAGGTCGAAATGTTTGTTCTTGAAGATTCAGGAATGTTGTTTTGAGCATCTTTTATTATAGATACCCTAGCTTCGAGTTCTAAATCTTTAGTATAAAGTTTATTAATATCTTTATGAAGTTCATTAACTTGTCGTTTGAGGGTATTGACTTCTCTTTGTAAATCATTTGTATTAATAGTATTATGGTATATTGAAGAAGTAGGAGTAGTATTAAAAAGTTTAGAAATGCTAAAAGTTTCTACATTAATTATATCTTTATCCTTTTTTGGACTTTCTTCTTTTATCATAATATCTCTTAATCTTATTAAATATCGTTGTCTATCTTCTTCATCAGGGACTTTTTCTATTAGGTCAAAAAGTAATTCTTTCTCAGTTTTATCATTTGAGATAACATTAACTGTGATTGGGCAAAATTGTTGGCATGAATCATTGTCTTCCTCTGAAGACTCGCTATTAAATATTTGATTTAGAAACTCATTATTTAAATTATCAGATTGATCCTCGGATTCTTCTGTTTCTGAAGAAATTTTATCTGTAATGAGGAGAGCAGAGATTTTATTTCTAAACTCTTCGTCATCATTGAAAATTTCATCTATTTTTCTTTTGAGAGGACATGAATCAGCTTTATGACCAGGTTTATTACATTTGTAACAAATTATTGGCCTTTGTTGAAATGAAGACTTTGATTTCTGGAATTTATCTTTATGAGGAATAAAAGGTTTCTTTTGATATCTTTTATTTCTATATTTTTTATAAGGATAAGGTGGTTTAGGAAATTGTTTTTCTTCTAATTTAATTTTGGAAGAAGGGGCTTGAATTTTTTGTAAACCAAATGGTTCACAGAAAGTTCCATATTTGGATTGAATTTTAAGTTCTGAGCATAATGATAAGCCTTCTTTTTTGATAAAGGCAAACAATTGCCCATAAGTAATTTGTTCAAATTTGATTTCACTTAAACTAGTTGCTTCTTTGAGTTTTTGATGAATTCGTTCTCCGAATAATTTTGGTAATCCTGCAATAAATCTTTCTTTCGATAAAGATGCGTTGCAATCATTTCTTTTTAAAACATGAGTTAAAATACGTCTTTATACCATCTATAATCAAATAGTGTTAGACATCGTAAATTAGAAAGAACGATTTGAGTTGAATCAAGTTCTTCTTTTGGATTACCAATGAAATACATTCCTATTGTTATGATTAAGAAATCACATGCATCATTTTTATCAACAATTGTACCATCTTCTTCTTCGAAAGTGGTAACATGTTCTAAAATTTCTAATCCTATAAGGTATAAAATATATTTTATCCATATTTATTTTCGTCCATATCTATTTTATATAGAATTTATTCTATCACTTACCATATAAGAGATTCAATCCTAGATAAATTAGGATATGGATAACCACAACTAGATTTTATCCTAAAATATTTATATCACACATAAAATATCTATTTTAATCATAAAACATAATATAAAATTATCTCCTAATAATTTAATATAATAATAAATATTATATCCTTTTATGAATCCTAGTAGGTTTAGGAAATCCAAAATACATAATTATTATTCTTGCCTAATAATTCTAACATGATTTCTAAATAAATAAATAAACAATATAATCATAATATGATATAATTAAACATATTCAAAGTTCAAAATAAATTTATATAATAAAAATAATTTAATGACAAATAAGATATATGCTTTAATTTTCATTTAAATTCTAAGGCGCGACTTACAGAACTAAAACACTTGATAACATGCATGAATAGATATGTAATGCATTTTATATTGAAAATTTCGGGGCGTTACAACATGTTCTAAAATTTCTTTTTTATTATTAAGGCTAAGTGAGTTATCCCACCAGTTTTTTAATTGTCCTGTAAAACCAGTAACAATTAAACCACATGCATTTTCTTCAGTTAGATTTTGAACCTTGTAGGCAATTCGTGCCATACCCATTTCTTGTAAAATATTGAGTATCTCATATTCAGATTGACCATCAATATTCCATTCATGGATAGATTGACCATCATATTTTGAACAAGATTTAATTGATTTCTTTCTTCAAATTGAATATCTGGTGGAGTATATCTATTATTATAAAAGTTCTTTGTTCCTGGTTTGAAATTTAATTTTTTAATTTCATTATTGTTGTCAAGACAATTTACCCTTTTGATCCCTGAAGTTTCTTCAGTAATTTTCCTTGAAATTTTTTCAATTAAATTTGAAGAATTTGAAAGTTTTAACTTGCTTTCAATATTATCTGGAAGACTTCTTGGAATAAAATGAGGATTTGAAATGTTATTTGGAAAGTTACTAGCTTCCTTTTGAAAATCAATCTTTGTAGAAATATAATCTACTTGTTCAGCTATGGAATGCAATATTTGATTTGAATAATTGTTTTGTTCATGCAATTTCTTGATATCACTCATCTCTGGAGCAATATCATCATTATCTCTTCCTGCACGAAATGGAGTAGCACTAATTTCTCCATTGGGCATTTGAATTTTTATATTTTGTAAATGTGGATGGATAGATGTGATTATGGATCCATTTGATAATTTCCAGTTTTTTATAAAGATTAGTTTGAACGTTTATTTGATCTAGTTCGTAAACTTCATAAATTTCATTGAGTTGACAGTAAGAATAAAACCAATCAAGAATAGGGATGTTATCCTTATATTTATGACAACCTTTGATCCATTCAATTTGTAAAAAGTCTCTAAATCTTTGTTCTAGTTGTAGAAAGCAATCTTTTCTATGTTTTTCTTCAGGATGATTGAATTCATTTTCTAGATATTTGAAATTCATTGTAAAGCTTGAAGTTTCTATAACACCAATAAAGTTATTATTTATTTTATCTTCCATTTGAGAATATGTAGGAGATCCTAAATGAGAAGGCTCTCCATCTGTTTGATAAACAGTGGAAGGTATAGGTGAGTTATAATTTACTTTGTAATTTTGAAATTGAGTGGGTCTAGATCCTTCTGAGAAGGAAGATCTGGATGAACTAAAGTCTTGAATTTTTGAAGATTTGTCAGTAAGTCTTATTGAATTAAATCTTAGTAAGATTCTTCCTTCATTATCTTCTTCTATGTCAGTAACCTGACGTCTTTCTATCCCTCTTGGAATTTGGTTATGTTGAATTATAAATTCATTAGGAATAGTAATCTCATTCCATTTTAGTCTTTTTGGAACAAAATATGTTGGATTATCATCTTCAACTTGCAGTAAAACCGTCTCATCTTTAGAAGTTGGAGTGAGTATAAATTTTGGATTTAATTGAGAGGTCATTAGTCTATAATAAACTCGATATATAATAGCGAAATTTTTACATAAATTTTTGAATTCATCTCCTTGTACATGAACATCTAGAATTAATGAATCAAGGATTAAAGGATCTATTAGATCAACAGCAAAATTTGGAGAACAATTGGAATATATTGGTCCATTACATATATTAGTTTGAATCATAGCTAATAGTGAAGTTTTATATCTTTTGAGTCTATCGTCTCTAAGAGCAAACTAAACTGGAGAGTCTACTCCTATATGAACTAATGGTTTGATTGCTACTTGAATAACCCCAAAATGAATATATCTATATCCTTTTTCAATATATTTTTTTATAGAAGTATTAGATAATAATTTAATACTTTGGAATTCTTCTTGCACAAAAATTGTTTCTTCATGTGTTTTGATTGAAAAAGTTGTCTTAAAATCAAATGTACCAATTTGATATATAGTTTCTATTTGTTGCTCTGGAATATTCCATTTTGAAAAATCTTTTGGAATATGAATTTCTCTAGATTGAACAATATCAGAGTTATTCATTTTATTACTCTTTGAAAAAAGTGATCTTAAACTAGAAGCCATAAGTACTATAAAATTTCAAATAATGGAGTAAATTCAGATCTTAGTGAATAAACTACGTGGACCACCTATCTCCGGCTGACCAACCGCTTTACGTTACCCATCACAATAGATAGAATTTAAACAGAATTCGAAATTAAATAGTGTACATGGTTTTTATTTAAGAAATATTTCTTCTTTGAGTAATTGTAGAAATGGTATGAATGCGAAGTAATATATGTCTTTTGTATAAAACGGGAACTCGCAGTTATTTCCATTTTGCTCTACTTGGCCAAACAATATAACGATTATTTTAATATTTTACTCGTTTCGAATTTCTACTTACTCATTTCCCTCATTCTTTTTCGTACCATAATTCATAATCATACACCACGATCACAGTGGAACTAGCTTAATTATTCATATCCTCATACTAACCTATTACATATTCAGACTGAAAATCATAATCAAACAAAAATATTGTATTTTTTAAAGTTATAACTCAAAATATAACATAGATTAGGTATTTATCGGTTGGTTCGGTCGTATACCGAACCAACAGTCCGATTAACTGATGTTCGGCTCTCCAATCGGAATATTGGATTAGTTCGGTTTTTGCTTATAGACTAGTTCATGGTTTATTTTCTCTCTTTTTTTAGATATATGCATTTTTTTCCGTTTTCTACTTTATCTATAAAACTTCTTTATTTGCTCATTTTTCCTTTAGGGGCCGTTTAATTTACAAGAAAGTAAAGTTGTTATGGAATATGATTATGTGGAAAATAAAATTGAGGAAAGTAAAATTGTTACAGAATATAATTTTATGGAAGGTAAAATTATAGAGAATGTAATTCCATAGAATATGAATTCGACTAAAATAGAATACATGTCCTGTGTTGAAAAATATTAGGAAAATATCCGGATTCTAAAATTAAAAAATTATTTGATCTTATTAATAATAAAACTTGGCAAGATCCAAAATATATCAATATAAGATTATCTCAAAATATGTTAGTTTTGCAGTAATTGTGCAAATTTGTAGTCTTCTTAAACTGGTACAGTTGATAATGACGAAAAAAACTAGATCTTAATGTTGGGAATCATGTTCATCAATTCTGATTTTCCTGCTGAGTGGTGGTTATAAAAGTTAGTTCGAAACAAAGCTGGCCGCTAGATCTTGTTTTCGTTGATCAAACGGTCAACACATGCTTACTAATAAAAGCGTTTTCTGCGTTACGTTTCTTAGCCACATCATTGCTAGATATGGTTAGAAGTTAGTTAAGCTTACTTCTTCTTTCTTGATTAGTTTAGTATAAATAAGGATTAAACTTAAGATGTAAGCAAGTTTCAGTTTACAATCAATAAAAAAAATTCTCTTTCTATGTCTCCCTTAATGTAGAAAATTGTTATTCTCTCGCTGTAGAAAAATATTCTGTTGGTGATGAAATCGAATCTCAAAGCATGGAATTTAACATGGTATCAGAGTTGGAACATCACGTAGATGCATCAAAAACATCAGAAGGGAAAGAGAAAATATGAGGAAATTTTTTTAACATCACTTCAAATGATAAGCTCCTTACTTTCCAAATCAAATAAAAGTATAGCCCTTGTAGTCAGCAACCAAACCAAGTGGCATAGTAAGATCAACAACTTTCTCATAAAGAACAAATAAAGTTGTGTCGATCCCAATTTAAGACAGAACTAGTTAATCTGTAAAGGATCCAAGTAGCAGTAAGAATGGAACAAGGCCAAAAAGCTTCTGGTAAATTGAAGGAATAATTAGGGTTAGAACGATACCTTCCTCCTTCGTATGTTATCGCGGCTCCGATTGTTGCTCCTGTGTCAGATCTTCTGATCTGTGTCCCGGCCTATTTCTCCCTCTGGGTGGTCAGAGAACTGGAGAAAATAAAATTTACTATCTCTAACTCACGCTAGGCGTGTGTTTTTATGAATGTGTGTCTATTCTGTTCTGAACAGAATACTAATATATATAGGCTTCAAAAGCCAATATAATATTAATATATTTGTAGCCCATTAATTTAATTATATTCCAATGGGCTTCCACATAATTAGCCCATAATATAATTAATTAATCCACTGGGCTACTAATATTTATCAATTAATTGGCCCAACCAATTAATTCCAGATAAATAACATTATTAAATAATGTAAAAATACATTAATCCATTAATAATGAATTCTGAGAGACAGTAAATTATTAGGCAACTAATTGGGCCAGATCAGGGATCCAATACAAGAAATAAAGCAGGGCCTCGAATTAATTAATTATCCATGCTCAGCCCAGAGCAAAATTAATTAATTAACACTGATTCATTCCACTAGAGAATCCATGCTGACTTACCCCTTTATCCCAATTTGAGCAAAGGCTTGTATTTTAGACTTAATCGATCTCGTATTTAAGATAGAAATATCCGTTAATTAATTAAGCCCACTGACAGCTTAAATTAATTAACATCTTATAGTCCTGAGCAGTACCACTCGACCTTATTAACACACCTGAACTTAATCAACCGGCCGGGTTTAGTGTGCTAATCCTTTCGAGTTCCTCAGGGGATATTATCAACCCATTTTACTAGGATACGAATGTAAGATACAGACAACCAGCCTGAGCCACAAATAACTACTAACACCCAAGATACGTAGATCCGGTCGCTCATTGGACGTTCACCATAGTAGGTCAAAGTGATAGATAGCTAAATGCACTCAGCTGAAGTCTTACCAAGCTTAAGACCAGCTAAGTCACCGAGATCTTGATTCTCCACTAATGTCAGTTAGGAGAACACATCTCACTGTGATCCGTCAATACACCACCTTAAGTGTACCAGTAAAGACAAGCAGCTAAGACAAACCACTTCTTATCTAAACTGCAGCTTAAACCGACAACTTATCCTTAAGTTGTCTCAGCTGTGATAACTGTTTATATCTTGTCAGTTCAACCAATTTGTGTTGTCTTCTGTGATACCTGACACACCACACAAATCTAACTTTCGTACAAGATAAATGATAACATGTGCAAATAAATATATATTTATCAGATAGGAGAATAAATAGTGGTAGGGACAAAACACATTGTATACAAGCATAAAACCTGCTTCCAGTATACAAAATCCCAACAATTCTCCCACTTATACTAAAGCAAACTTTTAGTATACAATGTGTCAGTTCTAAGTACAAACTAGTACTCAGCTATGGTACAAACTAGTACACAGCTATCTCTTAGCTATCTGTCCTATCTATCACTGCATCTTCTCCCACTTATACAAAAGTTTCTGTAGTCCTAAGTGGGGGGCATCTCTACCACTCCTAAGCCACGAACATGCTTCTCATAAGCCGGGAGTGGTAAGCACTTTGTGAAAGGATTGGCTAGGTTCAATTCAGTTCCAATTTTGTCAATCACCACATCTCCTCGATTTACGAATACTCGTATAGTATGGTACTTCATGTCTATGTGTTTAGACGCCTTGTGAGATCTAGGTTCCTTTGAATTTGCCACTGCACCCGAGTTATCATAATAAATTCCGATAGTCTTAGGCAAGTTCAGAACAATATCAAGATCCTGGAAATTCTTGAGCCAAACGGCCTCTTTCGAAGCTTCTGAAGCAGCCACATACTCTGCTTCCATGGGTGAGTCTGCAATGCATTTCTGCTTTTGCACTCATCCATGAAATGGCTCCACCTCCCAAGGTAAACACATAACCCGAGGTAGACTTCTTCTTGTCTCTGTCAGCTTGGAAATTCGATTATGTATAACCCAAAGACACTAGACTGTCTGACTGGTAAATAATTCTATAATCTCTAGTCCGTTTAAGGTACTTGAGAATATTTTTCACCGCAGTCTAGTGCTCTTGTCCAGGATTAGACTGATATCTTGAGACCATGCCTACAACATATGAGATATCTGCTCTCGTACAAAGCATCGCATACATGAGACTACTGACAGCGGAAGCATATGGTACTAGTCTCATACTTTCTATCTCTTCAGGCATTTTAGTGCACTGATTCTTGGATAGAAAAATGCCATATCTGAAAGGTACCGAACCTCTCTTGGCATTTTGCATGCTGAAACGAGCAATAACAGTATCAATGTAGGATGCTTGTGACAAGCTTAACATCCTTTTCTTGCGATCTCGAATAACCTTGATCCCAAGGATGTAAGCAGCTTCACCTAAGTCCTTCATTTGAAACTGCTCGGATAACCACGTCTTTACGTCTGATAACACTTCAACATTGTTGCAAATGAGAAGGATGTCATCTACGTAAAATGCAAGAAACACCACTGATCCGTTAACACGGATACGGTACACACACCTCGTTAGGGACAAGTTACAAATCCACGAGGATTTGACTACCTCGTCGAAAACGCCGGTGCCATAACAGGAAGCTTGCTTAAGTCTATAAATAGACTTCTTAAGCTTCCAAACTAGATGCTCTTCACCCTCCTTCACATAACCATCGGAACTTGTTTCATGTAGATGTCCCTACCTTTTTCAAGGTGACCGTTTAGGAATGCGGTTTTGACATACATCTGCCAGATCTCTAGGTTCATGTGAGCTGATATGGCAAGGAGAATTCGAGTGGACTTGATCATTGCTATAGGTGAGAAGGTCTCTTTTTAATCGATACCTTCTTTCTGGGTAAAACCCTTCGCCACTAGCCTGGCCTTAAACGCCATGATCTCTCCATACGGTTCTCTCTCTTTCTCTTGTATACCCACTTACTACCAATATCATTGCAGCCCTTAGGTAGTTCAGTGATCTCGTATACATCCATATCAGTTATGGACTCAAATTCCGAGTCCATGGTGCATCTACATCTCCCACTGCTTCGTTGTAAGTCCAGGGATCCACGGTATCTTGTTCATCTACCGGGAGATAATCAAACGTCTCCCTAGTGAACATATACCGATCAGTGTAAATATCACCCTCCCACTACGTCGAACGAGTGTCGGGAGCCGTGTTAACAAATTGTGCGATTACTCGTGGAGTACTATCTTGTACAACCGATCGTTCAAGTGGAACTCGACCACCTTGTAATTCCTCAAGGATGACGTCGACTCGAGATTTCACGGTTACTAATGTAATCCTCTTCTAAGAACCGAGCGTTAGGGCTAACAACGATCTTTCGTTCTTTAGGATCATAAAAGTATCCATCCTTCGTTTCCATCGGACGCCCTATGAACAACATCACTTCGAACGTGATTCCAATTTGTCGGCCCGCCTATTCAACACATAAGCAGGATAACCCCAAGTCCTTAAGTGGTGCATACTGGGTTTGTGCCCGCTCCACAACTTGAAAGGGATCTTTTGTACCGACTTGGAAGACACACGATTCAGCAAGTATACTGTAGTCTCTAGGGCATATCCCCAAAAGAAAACTGGCAAAGTTGCATAACTCATCATCGACCGAACCATCTCTAAGAGACTTCGGTTCCTTCTCTCTGACACACCATTCTCGCCGAGGCGTGCCCGGTCTTTGTCGGTACGGGATTTAATCCCACATTCTGTCAAGTAGTCCTTGAACTCGTTGGATAGGTATTCCCTACCACGATCAGATCATAGTGTTTTGATTTCTTTACCTAGCTTCTTCTCCACTTCTGCCTTGAATTCCTTAAAGGTTTCAAAGCAATCCGACTTGTTGTGAAGAAGGTAAACATATCCATACCTCGAGTAATCGTCAGTAAATGTGACGAAGTACTCATATCCTCCACGAGCTTGCGTAGACATAGGTCCACACAAGTCAGAATGTATCAAACTTAATGCTTCTGTGGCTCTATAACCCTTTGCCTTAAAAGGCATAGTCATCATCTTTCCTTCCAAACAGGTTTCGCAAGTTGGAAATGGTTCATTCTTGGAGAGACTCCAATGATCCATAGTCCACCAACCTCTGAGTCCTGTTAAGATTGATGTGACGTAGTCTTAAGTGCCACAGATAAGTTTGGTTTACCTTAGAAGACTCTTTCCTCTTCTTAGGATTTGATAATGAGGAAGCAATATTAACAGAACTACGCGGTTTACAAGTATATAAAGATCCGTTTAATGGTTCACCATAGATAAAATCATCGTCTTTCATGATAGAAACTATACTATCAAAACTTGATTTATAATCATCCATGGTGCAGAGTTTTTGAAACAGAAATAATGTTTCGCCTAAACTCAGACACATATTAAACATCTTTAAGTACTAAAACAGAACTATCAAAAGATAAATGTAAATCTCCAATGGCAATTGCAGGAACTTTAGATCCATTGCACATTGAGACTACCACCTCGCCATTGCTCAATTACCTTTTCTGCAAGAAACCTTGCAAGGTGTAACAAACATGATCGGTTGCCCCGAATCCACTACCCATTCGTGGGTAGAAGAGGAAACCGAGAATAGTTTCGATTACAAGAGCGTCTCGCGTCTCTTTCGTTTTGCCTTGACATCCGGATTATAATTATTCCAGTGTCCTTTCTTACCATTCTTGAAGAACCTTCCTTTCTCCTTTGACATTCGCATGTCGCCGGTAAGGACCGTCTTCTTACTCCCACTGCTCTTCTTGAAATGTCCACCCTTTCTGCTATTTTTCTTGTTTCCGCCTTTCGGAGGATTCCTTGAACTATTAGGGATATTCAAGACTTGAGCACTCTTGCCCTTTCCTATAACCTCTTTGACCGCTACCAAAGATTTGAGTAACATACTCATAGTAAACTCGTTCTTAGACATAGCGGTCCTAAAACAGAAGTTCTTATAGGACCTTTGCAGAGCTTTTATTGGGAGCGGTAAGAAATCTCTTCCACTCTTTTAAATTAAAATTGTTAAACCCGTTAGGGTTTGGTTGGTGAGACTATTTAGGAACTCGAATTTTTTTTCGAACAGACATATCTGAAAAATATAATTTTAAAAGCATGTATAAAATTAATATTTGCACATAATTCGTAATTAACAATCATTGTAACCTTTTGAAAAAACAATGATGTTAAATACTCGAATAGCCCTAGAGATCACACTCGCAAGCCACTCAGGTGGACGTTTACTGTGCACCCCTAGACCAAGCTATATACCTAGCTCTTTAATTCCAATCCACGCCTAGGTTCTTAAGACGAATGAAATTAATAATTCGATATCTCTGGACCATGTCACTATTAAAACGCAGGAAGGGACTTCTCAGGAAGTTGTACCTGCAGTGACATCTAAGCTTTGACCATTAATTTGACCGAATTAAAATCAAATTCTCGAAATTGGCATACTTACGCGAACCATGCCGCTTTCAATTTGATTTAATTAGTCATCTTATTTAATTATTATCTTCTAGAGTACTCGTATTTACTAGGCACGCAAGCCACTCAGGTGGACGTTTACGGCTTCGCTCCCACTACTCAATAATAATTAAATATTATATTAGAAAACTCATCTCACAAAACTCATGGTTCAAAAATACAAGCAAGCCACTCAAGTGGACGTTTACTCATATAATTGTTCCACTTTTGTGTAGGGTCCATTTAATGGAGGTCCAATTAAGTGTTTAATATCCAAATTAATGGAATCTAATTAAACATTTAATTTAATAATTTCTTAGTCTTTTTATTCAAAAGGTTTGTTTAGAATCATGCATATCCACATAATTCCTAAAGCATGCAATTTCTAAACGCACATAATAAAACGTGCCTGCGAAAATTAAAACATGCTTTAATAACGACATAAATCCTATTTACATGCTTTTCTAAGCGCAATTAATCACATAATCGCATGCTAAAGCATAATTAAAAATAAAAACGCAAATAGGAAATTAAAACGTCGTTATCGGGCTTAAAAACACAGATAAAAATAAAATCTATCTATTACAAAGCCCGAACAAAATACAGCTCTTCGATATTTAAAATCTTCGAATTTGAAAACTGCATCGAAAACTGCACCAAAAACTGTAACGCCACGCCATCAGGGGGTCTGCCACGTGGCAGACACGTGGAAGCCTGGTCAGCAATCAAGAAACCGCCGTCGTCGCCCCGTTTGCCGACGCCGCAGCCCGCTGTCCACAGAGGGAGTCATCCGCGGCTTAGCCGCCCCTTCGCCAGCCAGCGGCGTCACCGGAAAACGGCTCGGGAGCGCGCGGTTCTGCGTGCTTTCGCCGCGCGCGCGCCGCCGCTCCCGCCGCCTCGTCCGGCCACCTCCCGCCGCCTCACGCCTACCAATCGCTCCCACTCGGCTTCCTCGACGTCGTCCAGACGTCTGGGCCGTGCAAACGGCTGGTGATTTCCACCATCGCGACGGGTTCTGCGCGATGAATCGCGCCTCCGCCGCCGCCGCTTTCGCCGCCTGAATTCTCAGTTTCCGAGCAGCGATTCGATCAATTGAAAGAGGGGAAACGTAATTGGAACACTCACGACCACCGGGTAACGGATTCCGGCCTAGATTAGTTCCTCAATTTCCCGAATTTCAAACGAATCGCCGGAACGAATTCATAACGAGCAGCCCACTTCAGACGTCAATTCCAATCGCATCTGGGATCGGATGATCCCATACGATATATCGACGCGAAGCTTGTAAGATGAGGATTCCAGAGATTCAAGCCGATCGGAAATCCGACCCCGGAACCGCCGGGAATCGCAGCCGAAAAATGCGGCTGAACCCTAGAAAACTAGGGTTTTCGCCCAATTTGGGGCTTTTCTGGACAGCACGACCACTTCTCCTTTCCGACACTATTCCGGACAAACCAGAACTCGTAATGGGTCGTGCGACCTATCCAGACGAAGCTAACGAGAATACAAACAAAACTATCCAAACGGATCTAAAACACACTGAAGCACGCGACCTCACGCACCGTCGCAAGTCGGCGGTCGTGTTCTGCCAGAAACTAGGTTTTCGCCCTTCCGCGCCGTCGCACCTCGATTTTCGTGCCAACCGGACCAATTACAGTACAATAACAGTATAATCACATAACATATTGGTCCTATCATCTACTCGTGTATTTTCTCACGAGAAAAACGTTACATCGGGGTCAAAACAGTGGCTCGCAGGCCGCCCCAAACACGAAAATTAACCCGATAACGACGGAAATAAAACCTAATCATGCATCTAACAGCAACAATCAGAGCCTAAACCAGGCTCTGATACCAATTGAAGGAATAATTAGGGTTAAAACGATACCTGAACGATACCTTCCTCCTTCGTATGTTGTCGCGGCTCCGATTGTTGCTCCTGTGTCAGATCTTCTGATCTGTGTCCCGGCCTATTTCTCCCTCTGGGTGGTCAGAGAACTGGAGAAAATAAAATTTACTGTCTCTAACTCACGCTAGGAGTGTGTTTTTATGAATGTGTGTGTCTATTCTGTTCTGAACAGAATACTAATATATATAGGCTTCAAAAGCCAATATAATATTAATATATTTGTAGCCCATTAATTTAATTATATTCCAATGGGCTTCCACATAATTAGCCCATAATATAATTAATTAATCCACTGGGCTACTAATATTTATCAATTAATTGGTCCAGCCTATTAATTCCAAATAAATAACATTATTAAATAATATAAAAATACATTAATCCATTAATAATGAATTCTGGGAGACAGTAAATTACTAGGCAACTAATTGGGCCAGATCAGGGATCCAATACAAGAAATAAAGCAGGGCCTCCAATTAATTAATTATCCATGCTCAGCCCAGAGCAAAATTAATTAATTAACACAGATTCATTCCACTAGAGAATCCATGCTGACTTACCCCTTTATCCCAATTTGAGCAAAGGCTTGTATTTTAGACTTAATCGATCTCCGTATTTAAGATAGAAATATCCGTTAATTAATTAAGCTCACTGACAGCTTAAATTAATTAACATCTTATATTCCTGAGCAGTACCACTCGACCTTATTAACACACCTGAACTTAATCAACCGGCCGGGTTTAGTGTGCTAATCCTTTCGAGTTCCTCAGGGGATATTATCAACTCATTTTACTAGGATACGAATGCAAGATACAGACAACCAGCCTGAGCCACAAATAACTACTAATACCCAAGATACGTAGATCCGGTCGCTCATTGGACGTTCACCATAGTAGGTCAAAGTGATAGATAGCTAAATGCACTCAGCTGAAGTCTTACCAAGCTTAAGACCAGCTAAGTCACCGAGATCTTGGTTCTCCACTAATGTCAGTTAGGAGAACACATCTCACTGTGATCCGTCAATACACCACCTTAAGTGTACCAGTAAAGACAAGCAGCTAAGACAAACCACTTCTTATCTAAACTGCAGCTTAAACCGACAACTTATCCTTAAGTTGTCTCAGCTGTGATAACTGTTTATATCTTGTCAGTTCAACCAATTTGTGTTGCCTTCTGTGATACCCGACACACCACACAAATCTAACTTTCGTACAAGATAAATGATAACATGTGCAAATAAATATATATTTATCAGATAGGAGAATAAATAGTGGTAGGGACAAAACACATTGTATACAAGCATAAAACCTGCTTCCAGTATACTGTTGGTGATGAAATCGAATCTCAAAGCATGGAATTTAACATGGTATCAGAGTTGGAACATCACGTAGATGCATTAAAAACATCAGAAGGGAAAGAGAAAATATGAGGGAATTTTTTTAACAACACTTCAAATGATAAGCTCCTTACTTTCCAAATCAAATAAAAGTATAGCCCTTGTAGTCAGCAACCAAACCAAGTGGCATAGTAAGATCAACAACTTTCTCATAAAGAACAAATAAAGTTGTGTCGATCCCAATTTAAGATAGAACTAGTTAATCTGTAAAGGATCCAAGTAGCAGTAAGAATGGAACAAGGCCAAAAAGCTTCTGGTAAATGACTTTGAAACATTAAAGCTCGTGCTACTTCAAGCAAAGATCTGTGTTTCCGTTCAACTATACCATTTTGTTGGGGAGTATACATACAACTCCGAATATGAATAATCCCTCTGGATTAGAACAACTTCTGTGTATGCTAATTGACAAATTTTGTTCCATTATCAATTTTGATGCACTTGACATTTCTTTCCAAACTGAACTTCTACCATTTTGAGAAAAATCTCCAAAATCTGGTGGACATGTTCTTGAACTTTACAGATATTTCCAAGTGGTTCTGCTACAATCCTCAACAAGTGTTAGAATAAAAGAAGTGTTGGTGAGATTCTCAACATTATAGGGTCCCCATATGTGAGCATTAACTAGGAATAAAAGGTTGAAAGGGAGAAGTGTCTGGCAATGGCAACCTAAAAAGGGGTCCTCTCCCCTACTCAGCAAGCTGGCTTCGATCCGGGATATCATCTTGACAAAAACCAACAGTTCGGAGGAGTCAAGTTCCAAATTACTACATGAATGGTTTGAATCTGGCGGTTCGGCCAAGGCATATGAATGGTTCCGACCAAAAGGGACTTCTTTGTTTTGGCACAAGTTCGTGTGGAAGAACTATCTACCTCCCAAAATGTCGTTCTTCACTTGGATGACAATCAAAGGGAGACTATCGACCTATGATAGACTTGTTTTTCTCAATTATAATCAAATATGTCCCCTTTGCTCTAATTTTGATGAAACTAATGCCCATTTATTCTTCCAATGTCAGGTTACCCGTCAAGTTTGGAGCAAAGTGAAAGATTGGCTACATTTAAACAATAGATCTTTGACCACCATCCAAAGTGCTATCAAGTGGATGGACCGTGAAAAGAAAGGCTCGGCGGTTCTAAGAAAAGCAAAGAGGATTGCTCTTGTAGCAACAATCAATCATATATGGAAAGCACGGAACGCTAGAGTCTTTGACAACGAACCATTCGAGGAAAAACGCATCACATGGAGGATAAAGAGAGACACATACACTGTGTTGTATTCTTTGTTTCCCTCAGACATTGTAGTCAAAATGCTACCATGTACTTAAATCATTCTCGGTACCGACTTTAGGGTACTCTTTTTCCTTGTGCGACGTTTTTTTCCCCTTTGGGTTTTACGTCGTACAAGGTTCTGATGAGGCCCGGCTTCCACACTCAACAATTTGTGGGAGTTACCACTTTGGTAGGTACCGAACTCTTGTGTTGTTGGTCTGCATGCTTTCTTTATGTAGTGTGGGATAGGATGTTGTAAAAGCTTGTATCGTCTTCTCCAAAGTTGTTTGGAGAATGATCTTTCCGCAGGTTTGCCCGTGAGTTCTTTGTACATATTTTTGTTTTAATACAATACATTTACCTATAAAAAAAAAAGGAATAGAAGGCTGAACATAAATTGGTGAAGAAGTATTTGCAATGTTCATAGCGAGCTGCTCAGGAGGATGAGCATAACATATGCTCTGCTTATAGTAGGTAAAGGCTCCATTAAAAGAATTTGTGAACGAACATGATCATAAACATCATTAGGGCCGAGGAGAAACTGTATTAACTTCTCTCCTTCAGATGATTATAGTACATGAGGATAGATTGATTTCCTTTAATATAGTTAGAGAGACCCTTTTTTAGCTTAAAAATCTTAGGACCATTACTTCGGTCAAACCGCCTCTTTAATTCTTCCCAAAGTAGAAAAGAGGTCTTCATCAACAGAAAAACTCACATAAATGTTGAGCAAAACAGTTCGTGATCCACGATTTAACATGAAAATCAGCCTGCTCCCAACTACTATGATCAGGATGATTAATAGGAATAAAACTAGGCGAAGTATCGCGAATAGGAGAAGCTGCCACCGGCGATTACACCGTTGATGCCGACGAGCACTACTATTGCGAGAAGGAACACCACTGGTGCTGCTCTCGCCAACTTCTTGTTGGATAAAAGTTGCTATTACAACCACAATAGTAAGTCGGAAAACACAAATAAAATAGAGCTAGAGATGAAAGCTTCGTCGAGTCGAGGAAGGCCTCTCTCCGCAAGACGAAAAACGCCCTGGTAGTGCTCTTGGTTATGGCGTTTTGTCCCCAAAGATGAAACGGTGACGTCTCGAGGATTGCAACACCGCAAGATCTTCGAGCTCCGGCGAACTGGACTTTCCGAAAAACGTATTCAGGGGAGTGGGGAGGGGAGATATAGAAGGTTGGCTGCTGAAGAATCTTCATCCAGCACCTTCCAAAAACGTGCACTCCAGTGTGGCAGGAGCACAACACCAAGGAGAGTAATCCTGTGTAGCAGGAGAACTACACCAACGATCGGCCCAGCCCACACGTAGCCCACCGAGCCCAACCGCCAAGCCCAACTGCCAAGTCCGACGGACAAGCCCACGGACATGGACACGGATTGGAACCGGAACCGAAATTGGAGCCGGAGCTGGGGCCGGGGCCGGGGCCGGGCGCGGCCCGCCGCGTGTGAGGCGGTCGGCGAAAAGGATCTCGCGCATGAGCATGTGTGGCCCAAGCCCACCACATGTCACTTTGTTATCTCCTACTAAATGGTAGAGATTTAAATACCACACAAAACATTACACATTAATCAATGTGGGACATTGATTAATGTAATAACTCTCCAAAAATCCGAATTAGGTAAGTTTCTCCACTTTAGGTAACATATTAGTTTTGTCCCCCAAACTTCGAGCCACTATTTCTCACTCACCGAAAATTGGAATCGAGAAATTAAGCGCACTATAATTATCTACTCGAAACATAGATCGACGTCATATATCTCAATTCATAAATCGGATAAATATCGAGGCTCGAAAATATGATTAAATAGCATTTAATGCTAATTAAATTTCCATTTTCGATTTTTCCAACAATCCCCCACGTGAGTGGAAATAGCCAAATGCATCCATGCAGACACACAACTCTGTCCTCAAGAGACAATAAAGCATCAGGGTAGGTGGCTTGTGACCTTGAACCTTCCTTAGCCAGTGCTATCGAGCATACTGGCGAACTAGTAGACACGTGGCCTTAAACTATTCCTCCATTATGTATACTTAGACAATAGCACTAACAATATAAAGTCTCAACCTCGTCCGTTCTCACGTTTATGTCCTTTATAGGCCATGGACAACCTCTTTGGATTCATAAGTGTTACATAGAAGCGGCCTTCACTTCTCACTTACATAGGTGATTCTTACTTGAGTATCCTGTCATACTCCACCTTCTCAAGGCATCCAAGAATCATTAAAAGTCAAAGACTTAACCTCACCACTTGACAGGTCACCAACACTCTCGAGCTCTTTTAGGGAATAGACTAATTGAGTGTGGTATTAATAGACTCATATAGCTTAGTTTTCTCATTGAACCAAGTTCATGGGATCTCCAATCTACAAGGTTGGGTATCCACTATAATCATCTTTAGCTTGTGGATTTAACTCTCATTCCCTCTACAAGCTTATACATTTGATCTCGATTCAAATTCTTAGTAAGCGGATCCGCTAGGTTATCTATAGACTTGACATAGTCTACAAGGATAACCTCACTCGTGATCAAATGTCTTACAGTATTATGTCGACGACGAATATATATTGACTTACCATTATACATCCCACTCTTGGCCCTACCAATAGCCGCTTGGCTATCACAGTGAATCATCACAGGTAGCACGGGCTTCCTCCAACATGGAATATCTTCAAGAAAATTACGTAGCCATTCGGCCTCCTCACCGGCCTTATCTAAAACAATAAATTCAGATTCCATGGTGGATCGGGCTATGCACGTCTGTTTCGTGGATCTCCACGACACTGCTCCTCCCCCTATAGTGAACACATAACCACTAGTAGACAACGAGTCTTTAGTGTCGGATATCTAATTCGCATCACAGTACCCTTCAAGTACTGGGGGATGTCTCGAGTAGTGCAGCCCAAAGTTAAGAGTGTATTTCAAATACCTCAGAACTCTTACAAGAGATTCCAATGGTCTCTACTAGGATTACTAGTATAGCGACTCAGTTTGTTCACCGGACAGGCTAGATCGGACCTCGTACAATTTGTGATGTACATAAGACAACCAATGACTCTAGCATAATCCTCTTGAGCAACAGGATCACCCCTATTCTTGCTCAAGTGAACATTAACTTCTAGAGGAGTCTTTGCCAGCACACTATCGAAGGCATTATACCTCTTAAGCACTTTCTCAATATAATGAGATTGAGACAAAACAATCCCTTCGGGGGTTCTTTGAATCTTCACTCCAAGAATAACGTCAGCAACTCCCATATCTTTCATATCGAAAGTTCTCTTAAGCATACGCTTGGTGTCATTTATGACTTGAAGGTTTTGTCCCATAATTAACATGTCGTCTACATAAAGACAAATAATTACAAAATCATTCTTTGTATTATTTAAGTAAACACACTTGTCACATTCATTAATCTTAAAACCATTCGACAACATAGCCTCGTCGAATTTCAAGTGTCATTGTAATGATGCTTGTTTCAACCCATATAGGGATTTCACCAACTTACATACCTTTCGCTCTTGGCCAGGTACTATAAATCCGTCAGGTTGTTCCATATAAATTTCCTCTTCTAAATCTCCATTTAGGAAGACAGTTTTCACATCCATTTGGTGAATCTCAAGATTGTGCAAAGCAGCAATAGTGAGAAGCACACGGATAAACGTAATTCTCGTTATAGGCGAATAAGTATCGAAGAATTCATATCCTTCAATTTGCTTAAAACCTTTAACCACTAAACGAGCTTTATATTTGTCAATTGACCCATATCCTTATACTTTCTTTTTAGGATCCATTTACATCCTAAGGGATTGCAACCTTTGGGTAAGTCTGCTAAGACCCAAGTGTGATTTTGCATGATGGAATCAATTTCACTTTGGACGGGTTCTTGCCAAAGTGGGTCATCGGGTCTAGAAAGAGCCTCTTTTATAGACTGCGGCTCTTCATTTAAAAGAAAAACAACATAATCAGGACCAATCCTTAGCAACCCTTGCTCTTGTGCTACGTCTTGGTTCTAAAGTTTCAAGATCGGGAGCTTGCCTTTTACGCGTAGCGGGTTCTACCCCCACATTTCTAGAACTACTAGCAACTTCTCTTGCTTCACCACTAGAGCTCGACTCAACTTTATCATCCTTTTTACAAGGATAGATATGTTCAAAGAATATAGCATTCCTTGACTCAATAGTAGTTCCAACATTCATATCGGGCACGGCCGACTTATGAATGACAAACCGATATGCACTACTATTCAGAGTATATCCTATGAAGATACAATCGACGGGCTTAGGTCCGATTGTAACTTGCTTAGGCAAAGAAACTTCTACCATAGCCAAACACCCCCACACTTTGAGGTATTTATAGGAAGGTTTCCTTCCTTTCCACAACTCGTAAGGAGTAATATCTCTAGCTTTTAGCGGTATTTTGTTCAATAAGTAGTTAGCCGTCAAAACAGCTTCCCCCCACATGTTCTGGGGCAGTCCAGAACTTATCAACAAAGCGTTCATCATCTCCTTTAAGGTTCGGTTCTTCCTTTCAGCTACACCATTTGATTGAGGCGAAATAGGGGGCCGTGGTTTGATGAATGATACCACTTGTCTTACACAACTCTTCAAATGGAGCTACATACTCCCCACCTCTATCACTTCGTACCATTTTGATCTTATAATCAAGTTGGTTTTCAACTTCAGCTTTAAAGTTAATAAAAACTTCAATTGCCTCATCTTTACTCCTTAAAAGATAAAGAGTACAATATCTTATGCAGTCATCAATAAAAGTTATAAAATACTTTTTACCTCCTCTAGTTTGCACAAACTTTAAGTCACACACTTCAGTGTGAATAAGTTCTAGAGGCTTGGTATTCCTTTCTACAGAATGAAAAGGAGACTTAGTCAACTTTGCTTCAACGCAAACTTCACACTTATTCTTGTTAAACTCGTTTACTTTAAGTAGATCGAGATTAACTAATCTTTTTAAGCATTTAGATTAACATGTCCTAATCTACAATGCCATAAATTAGAACACTCAATCAAGTAGGAGGAAGCAGCTTCATTATCATTATTTTTTCCCTCATTAGGCTCTTGGCGTAAAGCCATTGCACTTAGCTTGAAAAGGCCCTCAGAGAGGTAACCTTTTCCTAAAAACATCCCAAACTTTGACAAAATAAACTTGTCAGACTCAAACACTAGTCTAAAACCTCTCTTAACTAGTAGAGAGCCGGACAATAAATTCTTCCGGATACCGGGGACATGCAGTGTTGGGATTTTGTATATTGGAAGCAGGTTTTATGCTTGTATACAATGTGTTTTTGTCCCTACCACTATTTTATTCTCCTATCTGATAAATATATATATTTGCACATGTTATCCTTTATCTTGTTTTAGTATTTAAAGAAGTTTGCACATCTTTTGATAGTTCTGTTTTAGTATTTAAAGAAGTTTAATATGTGCCTGAGTTTAGGCGAAACATTATTTATGTTTCAAAAATCTGCACCATGGATGGTTATAAATCAAGTTTTGATAGTGAAGTTTCTATCATAAAAGACGATGATTTTATCAGTGGTGGACCATTAAACGGACCTTTATATACTATTACTTGTAAACCGCGTAGTTCTGTTAATATTGCTTCCTCATCATCAAATCCTAAGAAGAGGAAAGAGTCTTCTAAGGTAAACCAAACTTCTCTATGGCACTTAAGACTAGGTCACGTCAATCTTAACAGGACTCAAAGGTTGGTGGAATATGGATCATTGGAGTGTCTCCAAGTTGAACCATTTCCAACTTGTGAAACCTGTTTGGAAGAAAAGATGATGACTAGGCCTTTCAAGGCAAAGGGTAATAAAGCCACATAAGTATTAAGTTTGAAACATTCTGACTTGTGTGGGTCTATGTCTACACAAGCTCGTGGAGGTTATGAGTACTTTGTCACATTTACTGACGATTACTCGAGGTATGGATATGTTTACCTTCTTCGCCACAAGTCGGATTGCTTTGAAACCTTTAAGGAATTCAAGGCAAAAGTGGAGAAGAAGCTAGGTAAAGAAATCAAAGCAATACGATCTGATCGTGGTGGGGGATACCTATCCAATGAGTTCAAGGACTACTTGACAGAATGTGGGATTACATCCCAGCTGACAGCACCGGGCACGCCTCAGCAGAATGGTGTGTTAGAGAGAAGGAACCGAAGTCTCTTAGAGATGGTCGGTCGATGATGAGTTATGCAACTTTGCCAGTTTCCTTTTGGGGATATGTCCTAGAGACTGCAACATACTAGCTGAACCGTGTGCCTTCCAAGTCGGTACAAAAGATCCCTTTCGAGTTGTGGAGCGGGCACAAACCCAGTATGCACCACTTAAGGATTTGGGGTTATCCTGCTTATGTGCTAAATAGGCAGGCCGACAAATTGGAATCACATTCATAAATGATGTTGTTCATAGGGTATCCGAAAGAAACGAAGGGTGGATACTTTCATGATCCTAAAGAACAGAAGATCGTTGTTAGCCCTAACGCTCGGTTCTTAGAAGAGGATTACATTAGTAACCATAAATCTCAAGTCGACATCATCCTTGAGGAATTACAAGGTCGTCGAGTTCCACTTGAACAGCCAGTTGTGCAAGATAGTACTCTACGAGTAACTGCACAGTCTGTTAACACAGCGTCTAACACTATTCGACGTAGTGGGAGGGTGATATTTACACCTGATCGGTATATGTTCACTGGGGAGACGTTTGATCATCTCCCGGCATATGAACAAGATACCGTGGATCCCTGGACTTACAACGAAGCAGTGTGCGATGCAGATGCAGATTCCTCGCGAATCGTCATGGACTCAGAATTTAAGTCCATAATTGATATGGATGTATACGAGATCACTGAACTACCTGAGAGCTGCAAGGCTATTGGTAGTAAGTGGGTATACAAAAGAAAGAGAGAGGACCGAATGGAGAGATCATGGCGTTTAAGGCCAAGCTAGTGGCGAAGGGTTTTACTCATAATGAAGGTATCGATTATGAAGACACCTTCTTGCCTATAGCAATGATCAAGTCCATTCAGATTCTCCTTGCCATAGCAGATCACATGAACCTAGAGATCTGGCAAATGGATGTCAAAACCGTATTCCTAAACGGTCACCTTTAAAAGGTAGGGACATCTACATGAAACAGCCAGATGGTTATGTGAAGGAGGGTGAAAAGCATCTAGTTTGGAAGCTTAAGAAGTCTACTCATGGACTTACGCAAGCTTTCCGGTTATGGCACCAACGTTTTCGACGAGGTAGTCAAATCCTATGGATTTGTATCCTGTCCTAACAAGGTGTGTGTACCATATTTGTGTTAATGGATCAGTGGTGTTTCTCGCATTTTACGTAGATGACATCCTTCTCATTGGCAACAAAGTTGAAGTGTTATCAGACGTAAAGATGTGGTTATCCGAGCAGTTTCAAATGAAGGACTTAGGTGAAGCTGCTTACATCCTTGGGATCAAGGTTATCCGAGATCGCCAGAAAAAGATGTTAAGCTTGTCACAAGTGTCCTACATTTACACTGTTATTGTTCATTTTAGCATGCAAATTCCATGAGAGGTTCAGTATCTTTCAGACATGACATTTTTCTATCCAAGAATCAGTGCCCTAAAACGCCTGAAGAGATAGAAAGTATGAGGCTAGTACCATATGCTTCCACTGTCGGTAGCCTCATGTATGCGATGCTTTGTACGAGAGCAGATATCTCATATGTTGTAGGCATGGTCTCAAGATATCAGTCTAACCCTGGAAAGGAACACTGGACTGCGGTCAAGCATATTCTCAAGTACCTTAAACGGACTAGAGATTATAGGCTTGTTTACCAGTCAGACAATCTAGTGTCTTTGGGTTATGTGTTTACCTTGTTTACCAGTCGGATTTCCAGGCTGACAGAGACGAAAAGAAGTCTACCTCGAGTTATGTGTTTACCTTGGGAGGTGGAGCCATTTCATGGAGGAGTGCAAAGCAGAAATGCATTGCGGACTCAACCATGGAAGCAGAGTATGTGGCTGCTTCAGAAGCTTCGAAAGAGGCAGTTTGGCTCAAGAATTTCCTCCTGGGTCTTGATATTGTTCAGAATTTGCCTAAGGCAATCACGATTTATTGTGATAATGCGGGTGCAGTGACAAATTCTAAGGAACCTATATCTCACAAGGCGTTTAAACACATAGACAGGAAGTACCACATTATACGAGTATTCGTAAATCGAGGTGACATTGTGATTGACAAAATTGGAGTTGAAGTCAACCTAGCTAATCCTTTCACGAAGAGCTTACCACTCCCGGCTTACGAGAAGCATGTTCGTGGCTTAGGGATGGTAGAGATGCCCCCCACTTAGGACTACAGAAACTTTTGTATAAGTGAGAGAAGATGCAGTGATAGATAGGATAGATAGCTGAGAGATGTTTGAGTACTAGTTTGTACCTAGAACTGACACATTGTATACTAAAAGTTTGCTTTAGTATAAGTGGGAGAATTGTTGGGATTTTGTATACTGGAAGCAGGTTTTATGCTTGTATACAATGTTTTTTTGTCCCTACCACTATTTTATTCTCCTATCTGATAAATATATATATTTGCACATATTATCCTTTATCTTGTATAAAAGTTAGATTTGTGTGGTGTGTCGGGTATCACAGAAGACAACACATATTGGTTGAACTGACAAGATATAAACAGTTATCACAACTGAGACAACTTCAGGATAAGTTGTCGGTTTAAGCTGCAGTTTAGATAAGAAGTGGCTTGTCTTAGCTGTTTGTCTTTATTGGTACACTTAAGGTGGTGTATTGACGGATCACAGTGAGATGTGTTCTCCTAACTGACATTAGTGGAGAACCAAGATCTCGATGACTTAGCTGGTCTTAAGCTTGGTAAGACTTCAGCTGAGTGCATTTGGCTATTTATCACTTTGACCTACTATGGTGAACGTCATCGCGACCGGATCTACGTATCTTGGGTGTTAGTAGTTATTTGTGGCTCAGGCTGGTTGTCTGTATCTTGCAGCCGTAGTAAAATGGGTTGATAATATCCCCTGGGGAACTCGAAAGCATTAGCACACTAAACCCGGCCGGTTGATTAAGTTCAGGTGTGTTAATAAGGTCGAGTGGTACTACTCAGGAATATAAGATGTTAATTAACTTAAGCTGTCAGTAAGCTTAATTAATTAATGGATATTTCTATCTTAAATACGGAGATCGATTATGTCTTAAATACAAGCCTTTGCTCAATTTGGGATAAAGGGGTAAGTCAGCACGGATTCTCTAGTGGAATGAATCTGTGTTTATTAATTAATTTTGCTCTGGACTGAGCATGGATAATTAATTAATTTGAGGCACAGCTTTATCTCTTGTATTGGATCCATGATCTGGCCCAATTAGTTGCCTAGTTATTTATTGTCTCTCGGAAATCATTATTAATGGATTAATGTATTTTTACATTATTTAATAATGTTATTTATCTGAAATTAATTGACTGGACCAATTAATTGATAAATATTAGTAGCCCAGTAAATTAATTAATTATATTATGGGCTGGTTATGTGGAAGCCTATTAGAAATATAATTAAATTAATGAGCTACAAATATATTAATATTATATTAGCTTTTGAAGCCTATATATTAGTATTCTGTTCAGAACAGAATACACACATTCACAAATTCAGAGGCGCGTGCGTGAGTTTGTGTGAGAGACAGTAATCTATTTTCTCCAGTTCTCTGACCACCCAGAGGGGAAAAAGGCCGGGACACAGATCAGAAGATCTGACACAGGAGCAACAATCAAAGCCGCGACATCATACGAAGGAGGAAGGTTGCGTTCCTAACCCTAATTATCCTTCATGCAGCACCTCTCCAAGAGTAAGGTTCTTCTCGAAGCTCAACCTTAGCACCACAGAACCATAGCCAACTACCTCGGATGAGGCTTGATTTCCCATATTGAGCTTCCTCCCTTGACAACTCTTGTACTTGGTGAAGCGGCTTCGATCACCACAAACATGTGCCGTGGCGGCGGTAACAATATACCACTTCCCTTCATTCTCCACGACGTTTGCTTCTTCGTTGACAACGGCCGCAAGGTTGGCTTCAGTGAGGTCAATCTCCAACATATTGGCTTGACGAGCCCTGTTCTTCTTCGGCTTATGGCAGTCCTTGGACATGTGGCCGGATTTGCCACAATTGTAGCAGTCCCCTTTGGGGTTGCTATTCGGACGCCCTCTCTTTGCACTGTTGGAGTTTCCACCTTTCTCTGTGAGGTTGACTCTCGGTTCCACTGGTGCTTTGCCCTTCCCATCTCGAGTCCTCATATCGGTCTCGATGCGGAGCTTGACCACAAGGTCTTCAAGCGTCATTTCCTTTCGCTTGTGCTTCAAGTAGCTCTTGAAGTCCTTCCAGCTCGGGGGAAGTTTCTCTATCACGGTTGCCACAATGAATGCATCGGGCACCCTTCGGCGTGGACGTCATGGACAATGAGTTGAAACTCTTGAAGTTGCTCCATGACCGGTCGAGAGTCCACCATTTTGTAGTCCAAAAACTTGGCGACTACAAACTTCTTAGTCCTTGCATCATCAGTATAATATTTCCTTTCAAGTGCCTCCCAAATAGCCTTGGAGATCTTTACATTTGCATACACGCTATATAGACTATCATCTAGTCCACTAAGCAGGAATTTTTTACAAAAATAATCCGAAGTAAACCAATATTCGTAGGCTATTCGGACTTCCACATTCTCCCGTTATCACTTGGAGGGGCGGGTGCATTCTCCATCAGCACGGTGGTGAATCCCAATGTTGTCAAATAGAACAACATCTTCTGTTGCCACCTTTTGAAGTCGGATCCACCAAACTTCGCGGGCTTCTCGGCAGCAGGCAACACTCTAGATGAGTGTAGGGTGTCGTCAACGTCGGGTTCGAGCCCCCCACCACACCAAGGTGGTTCACACTCCCGAAAGGGACATTGTTCTGCAAAGCAGAAGACATCACAGAGAAGTTATATGCCGAGTTTGTGGCATTAGCACGGTTAAATGCGATTCTAGCGTCAGTAGCGGCAGACATGGCAGGAAGTGTTAGATTTGCAAACGCCGGAGTTGGAGTTGGAATAGACATCGGTGGAGCTATATTGCTGGAGGAGGCAATGATGTTAGAAACGGCAGGGTTGGTGGTGGCAGAAGCAGCGGCGGCGGCAGCGGCGGAGATGGCAGCACTTGAAGAAGACATATTGCAGTTTACTTGAAGCGGCTACGTAAAGAATTTTTTTCGTCTTACGATTGTTGGATAAAAGCTGCTATTACAACCACAATAGTAAGTCGGAAAACACAAATAAAATAGAGCTAGAGATGAAAGCTTCGTCGAGTCGAGGAAGGCCTCTCTCCGCAAGATGAAAAATGTCTCGGTAGTGCTCTCGGTTCTAGCGTTTCATCCCCAAAGATGAAACGACGACGTCTCGAGGATTGCAGCACCGCAAGATCTTCGAGCTCCGGCGAACCGGACTTTCCGGCGAGGACAGGACTGCTGAAGAACTTAAGCTTAGAATGCATAAGAGAATGTTGTGTGTTATGGAATGAAAGCTGCAACCTATTTATAGGCTGCAT
Organism: Lavandula angustifolia; assembly: GCA_028984105.1. Lineage (NCBI taxonomy): Eukaryota > Viridiplantae > Streptophyta > Magnoliopsida > Lamiales > Lamiaceae > Lavandula > Lavandula angustifolia. The sequence goes on from CM054820.1 coordinate 21,318,438, forward strand.
CCCACCAGGTGAAAGGTTGTTGTTTAACTCCTGCCAATTAAAGCAGGCTGACGTGTTCAGGGGAGTGGGGAGTAGAGATATGGAAGTTTGGTTGCTGAAGAGTCTTCTTCTAGCACCTTCCAAAAACGTGCACTCGAGTGTGGCAGGAGTACAACACCAAGGAGAGTAATCCTGTGTAGCAGGAGTACTACACCAACGACCGGGCCAGCCCAAACGTAGCCCACCGAGCCCAACTGCCAAGCCTGACGGACAAGCCCACGGACCACCCAAAGGACCAATTGCCAAGATTCAAGATCCAAGTCCAAGTCCAAGTCCAACTCCAACTCCAACTCCAAGGACACGGACTGGAACCGGAGCCGGAGCCGGAGCCGGTGCTGAGGCCGGGCACAGTGCGGCGCCGCGCGCCACGCCGCGTGTGAGTCAGTCGACGAAAAAGCTCGCGCGCATGAGCATGACTGGCCCAAGCCCACCACATGTCACTTTGTTATCTCCTACTAAATGGTAGAGACTTAAATACCACACAAAATATTACACATTAATCAATGTGGGACATTGATTAATGTAATAACTCTCCAAATACCCGAATTAGGTAAGTTTCTCCACTTTAGGTAACATATTAGTTTTGTCCCCCCAAACTTCGAGCCACTATAATTAAGCACACTATAATTATCTACTCGAAACGTAGATCAACATCATATATCTCAATTCATAAATCAGATTAATATCAAGGCTCGAAAATACGATTAAACAGGCTGAATTTTGCCCAAGTTAAAATAGCATTTAATGCTAATTAAACTTCCATTTTCGATTTTTCCAACACTTCTTCGTAACAAGGAGGTTCCAATCAAGGCGAAACTCCTTCACCATTCCCAATCATCTAATACCATGTTAAATTTCACTCCCCAGATTTATCTTCTCCTACTTCTACCACTGCTCCCATTTCAGATTCTGTAAGTAATCCCACTTCTCCATTCACCTTTGCGGATTCTGATTCTCATACTCCTCCAGAGTCTTCTCCTACTGCTCCTATTTCCCCTGAGTTTCTTGCTCGCCGAAAATGGAAACTAACCAAACAGTTTGGCTTAATGATTGTCAATCAGGTTACTCCCTTCTTTGCTGCCTTCTGTATCTTCTTATCTTACTCCTACTTTTTCCTTTTGTCTCTCTCCTGCATCCACAGTCCCCTACACTACCTTTTCACTAACATTACCAGTCTTCAAGAGCCTACATCATACAAGAAAGCTAGTAAGTTTGTTGAATGGACAGATGCTATGCAGGCTGAGTTGGATGTTTTTGAAGTCAACCAAACATGGGAGTTGGTTAATTTACCAGCTAGTAAGAATGCTATAGAATCTAAATGGGTTTATAAGGTTAAATTATGTGCTGATGGTACTATTGAAAGGTTTAAGGCACGTTTGGTAGCCAAAGGGTATAGACAAGAATATGGGATTGATTATGAGGAGGTTTTTCTCCCGTTGCTAAGCATGTTACTATTCAATTTTCACTTGTTTTGGCAGCTCAAAATCAGTGGAATATTCAACTAATTGACATTAATAATACATTTCTGCACAATGTTCTTTCAGATGACATTTATATGTTACCACCTCAAGGCTATACTAAGGTTGTTCCTGGACAGGTTTGCAAGTTGGTAAAAGAGCCTATAGGCTTGTTTCAAGCCATATAGAGAATAGAATGTTGAGCATTGTATGACTTTCTTTACTTATGGTTTTAGTCAGTCCCCTCATGATCATTGCCTTTCTACTATGGAGACAGCTGACACTTTCTTGGTTATTTTTACTCTATGTTGATGATACTCTAATTGTTGGGCCTTCTCTTACCCTGGTGTATGATTTTAAGACTTATTTGCATAATCAGTTTACAATTAAAGACTTGGGGGTTGCTCGTTATTTTTTAGGTATGATGCCTGCCCAGGGAAAGAAAGGTCTTTACTTGAGTCAAAGAAAGTATGATTCAAATATGGTTGAAAAAGTTGGCCTTCTTGGTTGCCAACCAGCTTCTACTCCTTTCCCTCAAGATGTGGACTTGTCCTCTCTGTCTTCTTCTCCTCTTTCTGATCTTAAACCGTATGGAAGACTTGTGGGCAAGTTATTGTATCTTAATCTTACAAGGCCTGGTCTAACTCATGCAACACTACAACTCAGTCAATTTGTTGCAAAGCCTTATACTACTCAATGGAATGCTGCTCTTCATGTCCTTAAATACTTAAAAGGGTGTCCTTCTCTTGGCTTGTTTTTTGGTTCTCATCAGGGATCTTTTACGCTTCACGCTTATGCCGATGTTGATTGGGGTACTTGTCCTACTACTCATCGACCTTTAATCGGGCTTTGTGTTTTCCTAAATGACTCTTTACTTTCTTGGAGATACAAGATCTTCAGGATGATGTTTCTACTCCCATTCCAGTCCATTGTGATTACGAAGAACCAAGTGTTTCATGAGCGCACAAAACACTTGGAGCTTGATTGTCATATTGTTTGAGATTGTTATAAGGTTGAGTTCCTCAATCCGACTTCTATTCATACTTCACGGCAACTTGCCGATTTGTTTACCAAGGTGCTTCCTGATCCTCAGTTTCGCCTTCTGTTGTCAAGATGGGGCTCTTTGATATTCATCGCCTCCATCATGAGGGGGGTGTTGAGAATCTGATGTTCATCAATTCGGATGCTAAGTGGTGGTTATAAAAGTTAGTTACGAAACAAAGCTAGCCGCTAATCTTGCCTTCGTTGATCGAACGGTCAGCACATGTTTACTACTAAAAGCTTGTTTCTGCGTTACGTTTCTTAGCCACGTCACTGCTAGCAACGGTTAGAAGTTAGTTAAGCTTGCTTCTTCTTTCTTGACTAGTCTAGCATAAATAAGGATTAGACTTAATATGTAAGCAAGTTTCAGTTTACAATCAATAAGAAAATTCTCTTTCTACTTCTCTCTCAATCTAGAAAATTGTTCTTCTCTCGTTCTAAAAAAATCTTCTGTTGGTGATGAAATCGAATCTCAAAGCATGAATTTAACACTTGACAATTTGATTTAAATTATACTCCCCCATTCCCATTAAAAGCAACATCTTTCTTTCCGGTATGGGGATCAAGAAAATAGTATTGTGTGATTTATATTATTTGGTTTTTGAGTAATTGATTTATGTCCACACAATCTTTGCATTTTTTTGAAAGAGACACTAATATTAGTGCGAAACGTCTTATGAACCTTCAATTGAATTGGGTCAATACTGCATTATGAAAGCGAATAAAGACGATGAAGGTAAAATAGATAAAACCCTTATTCCATTCACATTCATACCTTATCCACGAAAATTCATCATCTTAAATATGTATGGTGATTTAGTGATCTGAATTATTCGGATATGCTATAAGATTGGATAGAAATTTGCTGTACTGTTAACTTGGGAGGATCTGGTCAGAATTGTAGAATATGATATTGGTTAGAAAAAAATCAAGAAATTACTCACTTTTCATGAAAAATTTGATGAAATATGCTTTGGGAAGAGACTTGCGTGAGTCTTATAGAAAATAAAGGAAAAAATGTGTTAAACCCCCCCCCCCAAACTATTGGTATATGTGCACAATACCCCCTCCCCAATTAAAAAGAGCTATTACCCCTCTCAACTATTTTTATATGTGCGTTTTACCTCCTCAGTTAAATAAACCGTTAAAAGTAACAGATTTTTTTTCCCTTTTACCCTCTTCTTCCTCCCCTTTACATCCTGTATCGCTGCTCCCTAAACAACTTAGGAACACATTGCCCTTTGATCAAGAATAGGGATGGAAGAGTTGAAGATGTTTCTTTCGCCCTTACTTATGTGTTCTTCTTTAAATTGCTTTATGAATTTATTGAATTTGCTTAGGCATGCCATCTAGTATGGACAACCTTCATCTTTTGTGAAAGATACGCAGTAGTTTGATTTGGATTTCTCTCTATTTCATTTATGTTGGTGGCCAATTTTCTAATTAGTATACAAAAAATGATTTTTGAGGTTAAAAATGATCTTCAATAGTAAATACTCGATTTCTGATGTTCAAAGAAATCACCGAAAAAACACAATTCCATTCCAATTCATTTTAGCTGCTTTAGGATATAGATATGGGAAAGAAACAAACAGAGCAATAATTTTACACCTTAAACTCAAGAATCTAAAGAATAATTATATAATATGTTTTAGCAGTGTTGACAAATCTTGCAACTGATTATTTGTTGTTGGTATAATACTTGTCAAAAGTGAAGAGAATCTTGCAACCATGCCTATTCTTGAACAAAGGTCAACGGGTTCGTAGGTTGTTTAGAGAGCATCGATGAAGACGAGGGCTGCTGATGGTGGATGTTAAAAAGAGTGTTGATGGATGTTAAAGGGGGAGGAGGAAGAGGGTAAAGGGAAAAAGAAACAACCATTAGTTTTAACAGATTATTTAACTGAGGGGGCAACTTGCACATATAAAAATAGTTGAGAGGGGGTAATAACTCTTTTTAATAGATGAGGGGGTGCTCTGCACATGGGTTAATAGTTTAGGGGGTTTAACTCATTTTCTCCGAAAATAAATGATATTGTTTTTTGGGATAATCGATCACTCAAATCCCCATATGTTTTTAGGATTCATTTTCCTTTTCTCAATTTTATTAAAATCAAAACAAACATTGAATTTTGAATATTAATTCTACCAAACATAAGAATCTATAAACTGAAATAAAATATTCAAATTACTTTCCAAGAGCACATTCCTACAAACCAAACGGGCCCTTAACCTTTCCTGAATTTTTCATTTTTCGACCGATTTTCGGTGTACAGCCAAACTTGTGGATAAAACTACTGGAAATCAAATTTAGTACAAGATCAATTCAGTTTGGATTATGTCTATACTCATTCGCCATAGGAGAGTGATTACTATTTTACAAAAACCAATAAGTTACATAAACTGCATTTGAAAAACCTACATACCCTAGATTTCCTTGTTAGAGTGGCATTGCATGGCTTGATGTGAAACCAGCAATTCAGAAGATTCATAATGACGGGGTTGAAGCTACTATTGTTCTCGGTAAGACGATAACGGATTGTATGGCATGATGTGAAACCATCAGGCAGGTATAGTTCAAGTTATGAATAAATAGAGACGTTTTGGTACACAAAGAGTCAAAGATGTAACCAAGTCCCTACGATGAAAGAGATCGGCAAACAAGAATGACTCTAGGCGGTATTTCCAAATTCATACTAACTAAGCATGAATACTGCTATAATGTCCGAACTTTCATTTTAATTTTAGTATCAAGCTGATATTCGCCTAATGTCTAGGAGCTACAGGGGGCATTGCTCTAAGTTGCATATTTAAAACAACAGTATGGAAGCCATCACCTAAGTCTTACGTGCTATAGCAACACAATAACTTCAATCCTATTCACTTCAAACTATCTTACAAATTGTTTGGACAACACAAACTCAACCAAAGTTTATGCATAAGCATCATCAACAGTATATACCACTTAATTTGAAATTGCATTTCTAAGTAAATAACTATAAAAACACTTAAACCATGCTTAAAAGCAAAATCTTTAAATCAACAAGAAGAAATTATCACTATGAAGGAATATCATAAGTTCCAAAAGCAGTAAATGTAAATCATCTGGAAACCACAGCGTAAATCAAACTAACCGATGCACCAGCAATGCATAGATAGGAAACGCCACGAACTCGCACAAAAAATGTATTCAAACCCTTGGCAACCTGAAGAGTAAGGGTCAGAATCTGCAGCCTGCCTTGCTCCTCCATCTTCTTGAAGAAATACATTGGCTTCAAAGAACGCCTCAGCATAAACGCAACCGAAAACGGCAGCCCGAAGGCCAGCAAGCTCTGAATCGACACCTCCGCAAGGGGCGAATTCTGCATACCGTATAGTGTCCAAGCTCCCAGACCAAGATGGACCAATCCTAATCCAGCTAGAACCTTGCTCAAACTGTAAACAGTCTTCATCATCGTCTCCAGAACCTCTCGCGTCTCGTTCGCCAACGCGGATAGATCTCGCTCCACAGTCGGACCGGTGATTTCTTGGTGCTTGAATTCTTGATTTTGGCTAGGGTTTTGATTTGGGGATCCTGGGTTTTCATTGCTCGGTGGTGATTGATTTGGAGCGGAGGAGGAAAGAAATCTGTAATTTCCTGAAATTGCATTAGGGCTTTGAAAATTATGAGGGTTTAGCAGAGAATTATGGCGAGTGAGTGATTTGTGATTTATCAAAACATGACCTTGATCAGAAAAAATATTATTGGGTCTAGGAATTTCAGGGGTTTTGGGAAGAAATTTTAGATGCTGAAGCGGATCCGGAGAAGGAAGGGTTTCTAACTTTTCATTGGTGTGATTGGAGAGGAATAGTGATCTCCGCTGAAGATTTTCAGAGATGAGAGAAAGGGGTTTCGATGAGAGAGAATGACGCAGGAGATTAGATGCAAGCTTGCGAGAAATTCTTGAAGCCATGCTGACGAGAGAAATTTTTTTTCTGAAAAAATATATATATTTTCCATTTTGTGTGGGCACATTCTTGTCATTCAATTTAGTTTTTGACAACCGTAAGTGGCGGTTTTAAAACAAACGCGGATCTTTTGGCCCATTTATGAAGGACCACTCGGTGGCCCACCAATCACGCGGCGACACACGTGCATTAGTTGGTGACTCTTGTATTTAAAAAATATTTAAATTATAAAAGAGTGACCCACCAATGCACGCGCAAGGCGTCATGACGGGAATGGCCACTGCTTGGCCCACCCATTATGGGTCAGATGATCTTCTGGCTTTTAAAACAAAATCATAAGCCGATGACGGATGGTTGGTTTCAATTTAGTTTTTGACAACAATAACTGCGGTTTTAAATCGAAACTATAACCAAAATCGAAAATGAGCATGTCAAGGTAATAAATACTGCTATAAAACATAAGGGATCAAATTACGTTGTAACGATTTTCAATGAATAAAAAATTACAAAAATGTATAGTTATTTATGATATTGTATTAGAACAAAAAGTTTGTTGGTCCTAGTAAGAACTTAGGTGTTGCCAGGGAGGGTGGGGTTGGAGAAATGCAAGTTCGGTTAAACCAAATCAAAAATTCGGTTACCTAAAAATTCAATTCTCTATTTCGCAAAATCAAATACCAAATCGAAAAACTTGATTCGGTTCAGTTTTTAACCTAAAACTTTCGGTTTGGATCGATCCAGTTTCGATTGTACCCAGAATTCTAAGGAGAAAAAGAAAAGAAAATGAAAACAAAAAAAATACTGATAAGTGAAGAACTAATATGTAAATTGTATTGTACAACTATCATTTAAAAAATTTAAAAAACCAAAAAAAAAATAATGATAGTCAAAAGGACAATCAAAGAAAAGAACTTACCAAAATAATTGATCCGATGAAGTTCAACATGTCTCACGCTTCAATAAAAGAAGTTAAGAACTCAATACAAATTCTCTCGACACTGAATTAGGCTAGAGGATTATTTGTAACTTGAATACAGTTACATGTATAAAATATAGTGAAGACTACATTCGAAGTTAGTCAAAGTTAAATTAATTTTTTTTAAAATAAATATTAATATAATACTAATTAAAATTAAAATATTATTCGGTTCGGTTTGGTTCAGATATCAGATTGCTAAACCAAAAATCAAACGAAAATCAAAAATTAAAAAAATCAAAATACCAAACATTTTTTTTTGTTCGGTTTAAAAAAGTTTTGGTTTGGTTCGGTTTAGCCGCTTCACCGATCCGGTGCACAACCTTAAGGGGGGGGGAGGGGAATACATCTGATTCCAAATATTCAGACTAAGATTACAATGTCAGTCAAGAGACTTAGAATGGACCTGAGTCTCACAAAGAACTCCTGAATCCTACGGATTATGATTGAGCAGGACTGAGTCTTAGTTAGTCAATGCTTGTGGAATGTGTGAGCCCGCTTTCTTACTTAAAAAAAACACTTTTTTAATGAAATAGTATTTATCTGAGTATTGTAGGTTATATGTTCAGCCTAACATAAATGAGTATAGTTTGAAACATAGTTTCTGCAAGTGACAGTAAATAAAGAATGCAGAATCTAAATAACACAAGGTATAGGGGTTCGCACACACAAGATCCTACGTCTACTCTCTGCTTCTATAGATATTCACTATCAGTGTTGGATATTTGTATACCGGAAGCAACATTTTTGCTTGTATACATTGTGTTTTACTTTTCACTATTTTTATTCTCCTATCTGGTTAGTTATATTCGAGCATGTAGTCATTTATCTTGTATAAAAGTTAGATTGTGTAATGTGCCGGGTATCACAAAAGACTACACAATTGGTTGAACTGACAAGATATAACCAGTTATCACAGCTGAGACAACTTAAGGATAAGTTGTCGGTTTAAGCTGCAGTTTAGATAAGAAGTGGCTTGTCTTGGCTGCTTGTCTATACTGGTACACTTAAGGTGGTGTATTGATGGATCACAGTGAGATGTGTTCTCCTGACAGACCTTAGTAAAGAACCAAGATCTCGGTAACTTAGCTGATCTTAAGTTTGGTAAGACTTCAGCTAAGTGCATTTTGTTTGGATTTTGTATACTGGAAGTAGATTTTAAGCTTGTATACAATGTGTTTTGTCCTTACCACTATTTTATTCTCATATCTGATAAATATTTATATTATTGCACTTGTAATCATTTATCTTGTATAAAAGTTAGATTTGTATAGTGTGTCAGGTATCAAAGAACTATACATAAATTGGTTAAACTGACAAGATATAAACAGTTATCACAACTGAGACAACTTGAGGATAAGTTGTCGTTTTAAGCTGCAGTTTAGATAAGAAGTGGTTTGTCTTGGTTGCTTGTCTTTACTGGTACACTTAAGGTCATGTATTGATGGATTACAGTGAGATGTGTTCTCCTGACTCACCTTAGTGGAAAATCAAGATCTCGGTGACTTAATTGGTCTTAAGCTTGGTGACACTTCAGCTGAGTGCATTTGACTATCTATCACTTTGACCTACTATGGTGAACATCATCGCGACTGGATCCACCTATCTTGGGTGTTAATAGTTATTTGTGGCTTAGGCTGGTTGTCTGTATCTTACAACCATATTCTAGTAGAATGGGTTGATAATATCCCCTAAGGAACTCGTAAGGATTAACACACTAAACCCGACCGGTTGATTATGTTCAGGTGTGTTAACAAGGTCGAGTGGTACTACTCAGGAATGCATTAAGATGTTAATTAATTTAAGTTGTCAGTGAGCTTAATTAATTAACGGATATTTATATCTTAAATACGGGGATCAATTAAGTCTAAAATATAAGTCCTTGCTCAATTTGGGATAAAAGGGGTAAGTCAGCACGGATTCTCTAGTGGAATGAATCTATGTTTATTAATTAATTTTGCTCTGGGTTGAGCATAGATAATTAATTAATTTGACGCCCAACTTTATTTCTTATATTAGATCTCTGATCTGGCTCAATTAGTTGCCTAGTTATTTATGATCTCTCATAAATCATTATTAATATATTGATGCATTTTGTATTATTTAATAATATTATTTATTTGGAATTAATTGGCTGGTTCAATTAAATGATAAATATTAATAGCCCAATATAATAAATAATTATATTATGGGCTTATTATGTGGAAGCCTATTAAGAGTATAATTAAAATAATAGACTATAAATATTAATATAATATTGACTTTCTAAGTCTATATATATTAGTATTCCGTTCATAATTAAGAAAACACATTCTTACTCACACGTTTTCTATACGGGAGTTTAAGAGAGAAACAAAATTATCTTCTTCAGTTCTCTGACCTCACGAAGGAAGAAAAAAGGCCGGGACACAAATCAGAAGATCTGAACAGGAGCAACAATCAAAGCGACTGCGACATATGCGGAGGAAGGTACAATTCTTTCTCTCCTATTATTCTATCACATTTAGCTTGCTATCACTTCGACCTACTATAGTGAATGTCATCGCGACCAGATCTATGTATCTTGAGTATTAGTAGTTATTTGTGGCTCAGGCTGTTTGTATCTCACATTCGTATTCCTTTTAAATTGGTTGATAATATCCCCTAAGAAACTCGTAAGGATTAACATACTAAACTCGGCCGGTTGATTACGTTCAGGTGTGTTAATAAGGTCGAGTGGTACTACTTAGGAATATAATAAGATGTTAATTAATTTAAGTTGTCAGTGGGCTTAATTAATTAACGGATATTTTTATCTTAAATACGGGGATCAATTAAGTCTAAAATACAAGTCCTTGCTCAAATTGGGATAAAGGAGTAAGTTAGCACGGATTCTCTAGTGGAATGAATCTATGTTTATTAATTAATTTTGTTCTGGGTTGAGCATAGATAATTAATTAATTTGAGGCCCAACTTTATTTCTTGTAATAGACCCCTGATCTGGCTCAATTAGTTGCCTAGTTATTTATGGTCTCTCATAAATCATTATTAATATATTAATGCATTTTATATTATTTAATACTATTATTTATCTAGAATTAATTGGCTAGTTCAATTAATTGATAAATATTAATAGCCCACTATAATAATTAATTATATTATGGGCTTATTATGTGGAACTCCATTAAGAGTATAATTAAATTAATGGGTTATAAATATTAATACAATATTGACTTTGAAGTCTATATATATTAGTATTTCGTTCATAATTAAGAAAATACATTCTTACTCACACGTTTTCTATACGCGAGTTTAAGAGAGAGAGACAAAATTATCTTCTTTAGTTCTCTGACCACACGGAGGAAGAAAAAAGGCCGGTACACAAATCATAAGATCTGAGCAGGAGCAACAATCAAAGCAACTACACCATACGCGGAGGAAGGTACAATTCTTCCTCTTCTATTATTCTGTCACATTTAGCTAGCTATCACTTCGACCTACTATAGTGAACATCATCGCGACCAGATCTATGTATCTTGGGTGTTAGTAGTTATTTGTGGCTCAGCCTGGTTGTCTATACCTGGCATTCGTATTCCTGTTAAATTGGTTGATAATATCCCCTGAGGAACTCGTAAGGATTAACACACTAAACCCGACCTGTTGATTACGTTCAGGTGTGTTAATAAGGTCGAGTGTTACTACTCAGGAACATAATAAGATGTTAATTAATTTAAGCTGTTAGTGAGCTTAATTAATTAACGGGTATTTGTTTCTTAAATACAGAGATCAATTAAGTCTAAAATACAAGCTCATGATCAAGTTGGAATAAAAGGGGTAAGTCAGAACAGATTCGATAGTGGAATGAATCTGTGTTTATTAATTAATTTTATTTTAAGCTGAGCATAGATAATTAATTAATTTGAGGCCCATCTTTATTTATTGTATTGGATCCCTAGTTTGGCTTAATTAGTTGCTCAGTATTTATTCTGCTCTCTCGGAAATTATTATTAATAGATTAATGTATTAATACATTATTTAATAATATGAAAACTATTTATCCGGAATTAATTGGCTAGGCTGATTAATTGATAAATAGGTGGCCCAGTTATTATTAATTGTATTATGGACTGATATTAATTTATTGGAAGTCCATTAGCAATATAATTACTAATGGACCACAATTATAATATAATATTTTTATACATTACGTTATATGTATTATATGCATGTTCAGTATTATTACGACAATTCACATTCACAACCATAAAAAAAACGTCAGAACCTGAGTGAAAGCAGATAATAATTTTCTCTCAGATCTCTGTCTACACAGAGGAGAGGAAGGGTCGGGACACAATCTAGAAGCTCCAGACACGAACAAAAATCAGAGGTTATCCAATGATGCAGGTATAACGTCCTCTCAATCCTTCAATCAGAACATTGAAGACTGTTAAGGTATAGATATAATCAAATAAACAACATAACTATCAAACTAACTATCAATCAAACTATCTATCTTTTCAGCTTAACATCAATCAATCAGAGTAGATTTGGGGTTGTGAGTTGTGTCCAACTTAATAAGAGTATGAAATACTTTTCATTTCAAGTTCTTGATATGAACGAGATATTACTTGGAATGTGGACAGAACGAATCTCTAGTGAAGAACACTTGAGTGTGAAAACTAAAGGCTTGTTCTTGCTTTGAGCGTATGAGCTTTTTAATGTTTGGTAACCTTTCTAGAGTGAGAGTCCCTCTGTATTTATAGGCGAGTGGGAAGAGCTCCTCATTGGCTCATTTCCCGCAATGGTCTTGATCATTAAATGCATCAATGACACATCGCTTTCTGCAGCTTGCTTTCTGTAGGTCTCTGAGGTACTGCTCCGCCCGTTAGAGGCAAGGGCTTATGTGACGCTCACAGTTGGTCAATATTGATTGGTTGTTAGATGTCTCTGCTGACCATCGTTATTGAATTCCGCGCCTCGTACCTTGTACATCAATTTGCAGATCAAGACAAATCTATGAACTCAAGTTTGTGTCCGACCTGAGTTCAGTCCAGCATGACTGAACTTCAATGCATACTGGAAAGTGAATTGAACCTAGCCTGAACTACATCAGTCTACGTATACAGATTCAGACTGATTTCTAATCTATTCTTATACACAGGTTGGTTAATCTATCAGTAAGGGGTTTGAGATCATTCAAAACTTATTGTTTCCCAACAAAGTCAAAGAGAATTTTTTTTTAATTCATCAACTCTGAAAAAATAACAATGGAGATAGTACTTCCTCTGGCCCATCTCACTTGTCTTGTTTCTTTTCGGCACAGTTATTTAGAGGGTTTGGTTTGAGTTGGTAAAAATGTGAGACCCATATCATTATTTAATTGTTTATAGTTGGTTTGGGTTGGTAAAGTGTGAGACCCATATCATTATTTGTTTTTTGAAACAAAGATAAGTGTAATGGGACGGAGGGAGTAATAAATACGAAAGACAAGAATTATAATCAGTTTTTAACATTAAATTTGAGAAATAAAAAAAAATGTAGAGTGAAAATATTACAACATTATAAACAATGAAGTAGGAAAACAAGGTAATTTTCAAAACCATTGCAAAAGTAAGAAGCGACGACAAATAAAAGAACCAAAGTCGTAATTATACACGTTGGCAAAAAGTAGTATTTCAGAATTGGGTTCACTATCGAAGTGCCATTAGTGATGTGCATGATGCGGCCTCAAAATTTATTTCCCATGGTCTTCTTCAGTTCGCCCTTTCTTGGGAAAGAGAGAATAAAGTAGATGATGATTAAAGAAGAAAGATTTGCGATTGAAGATTTAGGAAATGGCGATTCCGTCATAATTAAGTGTTTGCGAACTGCATACGCTCTTTCGTGAGATTATCTCCAATGGATTATGAGAAGATTCTTCGCTCAAAGTAGTGCACTTAAGGTTGTTTTTTTAAGGGTTTTTGCATCAAAATAGACGATTTTTTGCCAAATTTCCACTTCGCCCATGAACTTTAAAATTCACTTGTAAAGACATTTAGTTTAAATTTGTTTAAAATTGCACAAGGGTAAAAAATTTGGCGAAATCAAAGATGACATGACATTTTCCGGCGTGACGTCTCAGCACACGTGACAATCCAGTCAGCATCAAACCAAAAATCTAAAGTTTTTTATTCTTGTAAATACACAAACTTTATAATTATTCTCGTTTTGCATATGAACTTTGAATTTCGTTTTAAATTTGTACATAAACTTATAATTTCATTTCAATTATTGCATTTAAATTGTGTAGTATGTCAGTTAAATTTTATAATATTTCATTGAATTATAATTTTAAGTATTATTGGCAAAATATATAGAAATTTTTAATTCGATGAGAAATTAAGACTTTATCTAATTAACAAATAACTAGATACGTAATCACTATCTAATCAACAAAGCGAAGAAGCAAGCAGTAGTCGTACATAAATTAGAGTGGCAACATAATATACACACAACATGGCACGTGATACTCGTTTTACCAAAAAACTTATTCACCACGTATCATCGCTCGTTGAATGAGATCCAAGAAGGATCTTGTAAGCTCGTTCAAATTAGGAAGGGATACAAAGCTCATTTAAATTTTGTAATATTTCAGTTAAAATAAAATATTACAAAATTTAAATAAAATTTGAACTTTATGTATAAATTGAAATGAAATTCTAAGTTTATGAGCAAATTTAAATAAATTTCAAATTTCATGTGCAAAACGAGAATAATTACAAAGTTTGTGTATTTAAATAATGAAAAAATTCAAACTTTTGGTTTGATGTTGACTGGACTGTCACGTGCACATCGAAAAATATCATGTTAACTTTGATTACGCTGGATTTTTGACCATGTGCAATTTGAAACAAATCAAAAGCTCATGTATTTACAGACAAATTTTAAAATTCGTGTGCAAAACGAGAATTTAACAAAAGTTCATGTGTTTTAAGACAAATAAGGCAAATTGGACAGTTAATTTTTTCAAGGACCAAATAAGCCAATTTTAAATAGGTTGAGGACTAATCCCGCCAATTATAATATATTTTGGGATCATAATTGTCAAATTTTATAGCTTCGTGATCAAATTTTTCGAATATATTACTATGGTAACGAGGGATTAAAAGGTAGAATATTTGAAACTCAATTAATAAAATTATATTAGATTTCCATTCAACACATGTTTTCATTCTAATATGATTTATTTTTAATCTCTCATTTTCATAGTAATATACGAAAAAATTTAGTTACGGAGTAGTAAAATTTTGCGATTATAATCCCCAAATATATTATAATTGGTAATTATGATCCTCAAATATATTATAATTGACGCAGTTGGTCCTTAAAAAAATTAAAATGACTAAAATATATTTTTATTTTTAACAAAAAAAAAACTCTTTAAAAAAAATTGGTCAAATTAGTCCTCAATCTTTTAGTATTTGATGTTTTGGTTCTTAATACAATTATACCGAAAATACCCTTTAAAAATTATTGAGTAACAGTTGACTAACAAAAAAATTAACAGAATAACTAATTCATCCAAAATTCTATAATTTTGGTTACTAAACTGTCCAATTTGGCCACTAATAACCCATTTTAATATCATTATTTCTCATTTAGGCTGATCTAAATCGTAATTGTTAATTTCAAATTTTTTAATTTGCAGAAGGAGTGCATGTAGGAGCTAAAGCTGCTGCAGTTGCATGTGTTGCCAGAACCGTGCCACTTTATTTATGTCAATTCTACCATTTTTCTCGTACTTTTTTTATATTAGCATATAATTTTGGCAAATCAGCACAAATGATATCCAATATTTATTAATTTTAATGAATTAATTCTTAATTTATTTTTTTAATTTATTGATTTCCAACTTTTATTAATTTTGATAAATTGATCATTTTGTTAAAATTTCCGTTAGTTGACAATTTTTTAAATTTAATTAATAATAAAAGAATTTGAAGGTATTGTATAGGACTAATTTATTCAATATTTTTAAAATTTCTGAATTTACCACTTAATTTTGAAAATAATAAAAAGAAAAATTATTGATGCCTCTCCATAAGCGGACGAGCTTGTGTGTCTGCACTTTTCATTATCTGCTTGTGTGTCTGCCCGCTGAGGTATTGACATGTGACATTTGGATCATATTTAACACATGTCAATACCCTTGTAATGTGGTTCACACAAGGGTATACGAAAGTGGTACACACAAACTTTTGTGCTCCACAAGCCGCCCCCACCCCTCCGCCTCCCGTTTCATCACAATTAACAATGCGACTCCCTACTTGCTCTAATGTTTTAGCCGAGTTAATCAGAATTTGCTTTAGGTACAACTTCAATCTCACTCCCAAATCTCAAACTACTTTTCGGGGGAGTCATTGGAATCTTCTACGATTTTTTCACTTTCTCGATTATTCTAATCAAATCCCCCTATTCAGATCTAACTTTTTCGTCCCACTCTATCTGTACTCTTCACTTCTTCACGTATTCGTTAATGTCTTGATCTTATTTCTAATCAATTGTGCAGAACAATTGCCGCAGATTTGCATCAGCGATGGATGCAGTGGAACCGATGGACCCCGGGAGCAAAATCCTGAATGTAGGATATCTGCTGTGATAATGCCGAGATCCAGTAAACGGTTGCCGCCACAGGTTTTAACTCAAGGAGCCTGCCGATCAATTTCAGAACAAATACGACGTCGGAGAGAATGCCGGAAGCCCCATTGTCTGAGAAAAATTCCTGAAATCACAAAATCAAACTTAATTTTAGAAAAACAAATCCAGATTCCTCGTTAAAAATAATAAATGGGAAAATATAAACCAAGCACTAGCACCTACCAATAGTCCGACACATCCTTCGCCGCCGATTTGGAGCTGTCTTTCATCAGCCCTTTTCTGTCATCAACTCCAGCAGTCCGCCGCCTTTCCTCGCTACCAAAAGCGTTGGACACCGGACTGTTCTCGGAGATCGCATTAATCTTCGGCTTCCAATTAGCCGACGCGCCGCTCAATTTTGCCGGTCTTTTACTCGTGCAGCGAATTTGAGAGTGGCGGAATTCTCTCTGCTCTTCCAGATGCCGCCGGAATCCGGCGGAATCCGCTGCTGGAGTGACGATTGCTCCGCCCCAGCACGATCCGAGCTCTGTGAAGAACTTCATATGTCGAGAATTCACTAATTTGTGGCTGAATTAATTATCTTTTGTTATTTTTAACCCTAAATGGTACTTATTAATGTAGATAGTGTTTTCAAAATTAGAAGAAATTGAATTTTAGACTAAATGAATTTAAAGGGTTTCAAGTTATTTATATTATATGCTTGTTGTCATTTTACTATTTTATTACGAAAAAATTAACTGTGTTTAATTATTAAAAAATTTATTATTTTTTAGTTAAAAACCATACAATGGATACTAGTTTAAAGAGGCATCCATAAATAATGAAAACTAATAAAAATACAATGAACTGTATCTTCTAAAAATTAATAAACAATAATAAAGTTTATTGTCTTAAGAAAATTACACCGAATCGTTGGGGGATGAAGATTTGTGCCTCATTGGATGTTTTAGTATATTTTGAGAAAATAACACTAGATGTTTTGAATGCAATAAGAAAAATTTGAGATAAGATTTAATCAGATTTAAAATTTAAGGAAAAAAGTTCATATTTAATAAAGCACAAAAACTTGGGTGTGACGGGCGCATGGTACATCCGACCCAATTATGGCCCATTTCCCGACCTGGATCCGAGAGTATATATATATATATTTCTGTACTATTGGGTATGAAATTCAGTATGATAAGATTTGAAGATCCTAAAGCCCCTAGTTGAATGACGAGCCAGATATAATGTAATAGATTAGTTGAGTTCAACTTGTTAGGAACTCAGTAGGCTAACTAGAGTTCAGTAGCTGCTAGGTTCAGTAGAATATCTCTTATCAGTCGGAAGAACTCAGCATCAAGGAACTCAGTTGGGAATGTTAGAACCCACTGAATCTGCAAAGGAATTCGAACCACGTACTGAATATCCCAGAAGAATGTCAGTAGAAGATAATTCAGTTAAAGGTCCAAGAAATCAGAGGAAGTCAACTCAGCATGCTCTTGGAGTTTGAACAAACCTCACCTACTCTCATAACCTCGACCAATGAGGAGCTGCCAACACTCTATCTGCTCTGCAATAAAGCTGCTCTCTACACTGAAAAAGATGAAATCCCTACAGTAACATTCTAAATTAAATTGGCCATTTTCCTTGTTGTATTCAACACCTGTCTGGACTCCCTCCAACGGATCTATTCATGAGTCGATGCTATAAATAGAGAAGAGTCTTCATGCAAAGAAGATACCGAGAACCAAAGCATTCAAGCTCACATACGCTCTAGTGAACTTAAAGCTTATCAAAGCAAAGAACTCGTATACAGAGAGATCATCTTAGTTCTTCACTCTAGAGATTCATTAGTTCCCTTTCTCTATTCTAAGCAGACTAATTGTAATATCATTAGATTAGAAAAACTCGAAGGAGTTTAGCTGTCTGAACTGTTCTTCTTGTAAGAACTCCTTCATAGTTGAAGAAAATCAAACCTTGTGTTTGAATCTTGTAAAGTCACTAAGACTATAACTATAGTATCTGTCCAGTGCACAGATCGACTGAGACTTGCTCAGTATAAGTAATCAAGAACTCATGCTTTGTTCAGGACAGCGGACATAGGATCTAGTGTATCCGAACCACTTTGAGAATTACTTGTGTTGATTTACTGTTGCATTAATTAACTGTTCATACTGCATTAAAACTTACTTTAAATCAATTAGCATAAAACATGTTTTCAACTGAGATGAAAATCATTTTCGGCATACACTTCCGCGCACATCTTATACTGAGTTACTATTCACTGACGTGAGTCAGTAGATAGGACTCAGTAGAAGGATACTCTTTGCCAATGCGATCTAGAAAGCTTACTTGGCTAACTAACTAGTTCAGTAGCAATATTCAGCAATACAGACTTTCATGTTTTGAGTTGAAATTTGCGTTCAGGTGTATTCACCCCCCCCACACCTGAGGCTCGTCTCTGGACCAACAATTGGTATCAGAGCGGTGTTCTTGATCATCATTTTTTGAATACTGGTCTACACGAACACATCCTAAAAACTGTTGTCTCTGGATTTGCATCTCTTCATAGCATCCTACTCCATATTCTTCAAAATGTCTGATATTTCAGGTATAAGGACGGTACCCATGTTTTCTATGGAAAACTATGCGATATGGCGTGAAAGGATGGAGGTGGACTTAATGTCGCTGCATGACAGCATGACTGACATTCTGGAGAAGGGACCCATTGTTCCCATGGTCGACAACGTCGAACTTGCTACTGTGGCAGCAATAGGAGCCAGAACTGGTGCAAAGGTTCCCAAGGATAAAAACCTCTTTACACCAGAAGAGAGAAAACTGCACAACTTTGATAGTGTCGCACATAATGCAATATTGACTACACTCAGTGATTCTTACCTCGGAATGGTGCATGATTGCAAAACTGCAAAGGAGCTCTGGGATGCTCTCACAATGCTGAGCCAAGGAACTCCACATATTAAAGGAAACAAATTGGAGTTGGAGCTACAAAATCTCGAGGCATTTGAAATGATTCCCGGAGAGTCAATTAATGATTTCAGCGTTAGATTCACGAATCAGATCAACATCATCAATGGACTGGGAAAAAACATTTAGGAACAAGGAGACCAATACTAAAATTCTAAGGGCTCTCACGAGGTCCAATTGGTATTCTTTTGCTACTTGTATGCGAAGAACTGACTTAAGCTCTGTTACTCCTAATTATATATTTTCAGAACTAAAGGCAGTGGAGTTTGAGTTCAATCTTCCGCATACCTCAAGCGCTGAGACTGAAATGTCAATAGATCATGCTTATAAGGCAACAGTCAGCACATCTGGAGCAAGTCCCTCAGTAACAAGTCAATCAGCTGGAAGTTCAATAACCATCCTAACTGCTGATAACTTAGCTGAGAAATACGCTCTCCTTGCAGTGAAATACCAAAAGGAAAAGGAGAAGTTCAAAAAAATGAAGTTGAAGAAAGCTTCAAAAAACAATCAAGGTAAGAGAGAAAATGCTCATCCGAAAGGTGAATCTAAATCTCTACCTAAATGCAGGAAAATGGAGGCTGCCTCCACTGGACTGAATGAGACACCAAAAAAAGAAGGCAGAAGCTCAACGTGTTACAACTACAAGAAGCCGGGGCATTATTAATATGATTGTCCAAAGCTCACGGCTAATGAAAGAGTGGAAAGGCAAGCCAGAAGAGATAAGTTCATCAGAAAAAGACAAGCATACATAGCCGGAGAACTATCCGATTACATGAGTGATGAAAAGTTGTTCATGGAATCATCTGATGATGAAGCATCATCCATGGCAATCGAGGCCGAAGAAGATACTGAACTGTGTCTTATGACTGGAGAAGAGGCTGAGGTAAACTCTAATTCTAATATATGCCCCTCTTCACCACGCACACACGACACAAGCTCTGTTATAGGTGAACTCCTAGACGTGGTTCTAGCAAATAAGGATCTGCTGGAGGAACAAATTCAGATGAGCGCTCAGTTCAATAGGATGCTTCAGGAAGTCTGGACTCTATTGAGTCTAAAGGACTTGTTTTGAGATAGAAGGAAGAGATCAATTCTCTGATGACTAAGTCTCAACAACAAGATTCTCAGATATCAGTTCTGACCAAGGACAACTCTGAGAAAGAGACATAAATTGTCAGTCTAAAGGACAAGCTCGCACAGTCTAGAGCTGAGCTTGAAGCTCTGAGAAAAAGCGATGAGGTTTGGAGAACCTTAATGACTAAGCAGTACATAGGAGCTAAAGAAATGCTTGAGAAGTTGCTGAGATCACAGAGACCATGCTCCACAAAGGAATGACTTGGTTACACATATGAAGCAACAACTTCTGGACATAAAAGCTCAGATCAACTGACTGATAGATTTGTCCAAGGGGGAACTCAAT
The DNA here is from genome assembly GCA_028984105.1 of Lavandula angustifolia. Taxonomy (NCBI): domain Eukaryota; kingdom Viridiplantae; phylum Streptophyta; class Magnoliopsida; order Lamiales; family Lamiaceae; genus Lavandula; species Lavandula angustifolia. The sequence continues at coordinate 21,338,902 of CM054820.1, forward strand.
ATGTTGAATCCTCAACCCCTTAGACAAAGAATAAACAAAAGATGAAAGAACCTCAGCTCAGTTATCAGAAGATGACCCTAGGTTCAACCCCTTAGAGGCATCTTTGGATCAGATTGATAGGCCAAGAAGATCCATTAGGCCACCTGCTTGGTTAAATGACTTTGTCAGTCAGGTTGAGTTGCCATTTTCTGGCAAGGCATCAACTTCTTTAACTCCTCCCACTTTTCCCTATGTTCATTCTCCTCTTTTCAGCTCCTACTACACTGCATTTCTTACTAATGTCACCATACTACAGGAACCTTCTAACTATAAGGAAGCCTGTAGATATGTGGAATGGGAATCTGCAATGCAATCTGAGCTCTCAGCTCTAGAACAGAATAATACTTGGAATTTGGTCGATTTACCACCTGGTAAGCATGCCATAGGGTCAAAGTGGGTTTATAAGGTGAAACTTAAAGCTGATGGTTCTGTGGAGAGATTTAAGGCAAGATTGGTAGCTAAGGGATATAAACAAGAGTATGGAATAGACTATGAAAATGTTTTTTCACCAGTAGCTAAGCATGTTACCATCAGAATCTTAATTGCTTTAGCTGCATCTTTTAATTAGCCTCTTCATCAGATTGACATAAATAATGCATTTTTGCATGGTATTTTGACAGATGAGATTTACATGTTGCCTACGGAGGGATATGTTAAGGCTCCTGCTGGTAAGGTGTGCAGATTAGTTAAGAGCTTGTATGGATTAAAACAAGCATCCCGTGAATGGAATGCAGAGTTATGTAAGGCTCTCTCATCCTATGGTTTTGTTCAATGTCCACATGATCATTATCTTTACCTTAGGTTCAGGCTCTACCTTTGTGGCTTTATTAGTATATGTTGATGACATCTTGATTGCTAGCCCATATTTAAACTTGGTGTCTGCTTTAAAGGTGTTCTTGCATGAAAAATTTTCTATTAAAGACTTGGGGATGGCTAGGTATTTCTTGGAGATGGAGTTAGCCAGAGGGAATCAAGGATTATATCTAAGTCAAAGAAAGTATGTCTTGGATATTATTAGCAGTGCTGGGCTTCTTGGTTGGAAACCAGCTTCAACCCCTTTTCCTCAAGGGGTAGACTTATCCACTACATCCTCTGCTTTACTTGCTGAACCTGATAAGTATAGAAGACTTGTAGGTCAGCTTCTTTATCTAAACCTTACTAGACCAGACCTAACTCATGCTACACAGCAATTGAGCCAATTTGTAGCTTCTCCTAGTGAAAATCACTGGTCTGCAGCTTTACATGTACTTCGTTACTTGAAGGGATGTCCATCTCTTGGACTATTTTTCTCCTCAAATGGATTATCTGTGGATCTCAAAGCCTATGCTGATGCAGATTGGGGCACCTACCCTACTACAAGAAGATCCTTAACAGGGTTTTGTGTGTTTCTAGGTGGTTCTTTGATTTCATGGCGTTGTAAGAAGCAGGAGACAATATCAGCATCAACTGCTGAGGCTGGGTATAAGGCTCTTGGAGCTGTGGTTCGAGAAATTTTGTGGATAAGCTACATGCTTAAGGATTTGCACATTGCAGTGCCGACCCCTGTTCCGTTATATTGTGATAATGCAGCTGCAATTGACATCACTAAAAACCAGGTATTTCATGAAAGAACAAAACATTTGGAGATTGATTGTCACATAGTTCATGACAAATACAAGGAGGGTCTTGTTCTTCCTACTTATGTTCACACATCTCAGCAATTAGCTGATATTTTCACAAAGGTTTTGGCAGGACCTCGATTTCGTGACCTTTTCTCCAAGATGGGGCTTTTGGATCTCCATAGCCTCCATCTTGAGGGGGGTGTTGAGTTTTGAATATAGTTGAAAGGTGGTTGAAGGCTGAACTGAAGAACTGATGCGGTTGGGTAGTTACGACAGTTAAGGATTGAAGGAAGAAGATGAAGTTTCAACTTTAGGATCATAATGACTAGCTGGATGATCGGATGGCTGTGAAAAGTTAGTTCACTAATAAACGCGTGTTTCAGTAGGTTACGTTTTTGTGTTAGTTAGGCGGTTATTCGCATCATATATTAGCTATAAATAAGCAAACATTATCAGTGTGTTAGGAACGAATAATTCTGAAGCAATAAACTCAAAGTTCATGATCTCGATCTAGAAGTTTCGACTAGATCTAGATCTCCATTGCCTTCTTGTTCATTTAGATCTCAGTGTATCATTTAGAACATTCTTCTTTATGATTTTGCTAATATCTCTTTATATTGTCAAGAAATTAAAATTCTCACCGACAAACTTTCTAGTGTTGGCACTCCGGTTTCGAATCATTGTTTGGTGCTTCAACTCATTGTGGGTCTCAACGAGAACTATGACAACGTCGCTACTTTCATTCAACATAGTGATCCCTTGCCACCATTTATGAAGCTTAACTCATTGCGGGTCTCAACGAGAACTATGACAACGTCCTACTTTCTTTCAACACAGTGATCCCTTGCCACCATTTATGAAGCTCGATCGCGTCTCATACTCGAGAAAACTCGCAAGGCAAAGCAGACCTCCGTTGCAGCCCAAGGTACCACTACTATACTCTACTCTTATACTACTTCTGCTGATCCGAGCACTCAATCTCGGACAGATGCTCCTCCTTCTTCAGCTTCTGGATCTAAATGAGGGTGCGGTAAATTCTACTCCCTATACGTCCTAAAAATGGTAGTAATCGCGGGTGTGGCCGCGGCTATTATAACTCCAACGGAGGCGGCTGCCACCAACAGCCTACGGGTAATCGTCCACCTTATTGGCCTTCCTATTCACCTTGGGTTATTGGCTTAATCAGTAGTCTTGGGCAGTCCCTCTATGCTCATATCCTACTACTGCGACTCCTCAACCACCGCAGCCATGCATGTCTACAACAGGGACTTCTTGGTTCTCGTCCTCCACACTCACGGATATTGATGAGGCCACGCACACCATCTCCATAGCTTCTCGTGATGCGAATTGGTACATGGATATCGGTGCAACATCCCATATGACGGCTAATCCAGGTACCATCTCCACTTCTTCTTTTAATACTAATGCATCTCATACTATTATTGTTGGTAACGGCCATAAAATTCCAGTTAACGGGATTGATAACCATACACTTTCCCCTCCTCATTCCCCATTACTCTTAAATGTTCTACATGCACCTCACCTTATTAAAAAACTCATCTTCTTTCGTAACCTTTCGATTGATAATCATATTACAATTGATAATCATATTGCATCTTTTCAATCATTTTGTGCTCAAAATGGTATGGTATTACGATTTCCTGCCCTCACACCTACTTACAAAATGAAAAAGCCGAACGTTAAATCCCGAGTACAAACAATCTCATGCGGACCTTGCTTGCCCATGCATGTCTCCCCATTCCTGCATCATGCCTTGGAAATGATTACTTACTTCATTAATATCCTTCCTACCAAAATACTATCTAATCATACACCTCTCTGCACCCTCTGTAATTGTGATCCATCCTATAATCACTTAAGGGTTTTTGGGTGCCTTTGCTATCCACTTTTTCCGGCTGTCACTATACACAAGCTCCAATTCCGATCAATTACATGCATATTCTTAGGATAGGAAAATAATAATTTCCTTATCATGTCGGCTGTAACTATAAACAAGCTCCAATTTCGATCAATTCCATGCCTATTCTTAGGATAGGCAAATAATAATTTCCACTTTTTGACGAGACTCATTTTCCCTTGCCAAAATTGCACCAAGCTCTCCCTCTCATGATTTTTTGGATGATGGATTATCACCAATTTTCTATCCAATTATACCCTTCCCCCAACCACCTGTTCCCCACCTTCTTCAGTCCAGCCCTCGGCTTCTCCCATACCCCCGACTCCCTCAACATCATCTTCTCCCACCCACTCCTCTCAATCCTCCTCATCCTCCAAGCATACAGCTCCTCCACCTCGCACTATGACTACCCGAAGCATGCAAGGGATTACAAAACCACGAACACGACTGAATTTGCACACTGCTCTATCTCCATCTTCTCCTCTCCTTCACCCCTTCCTCACAATCCCATGGCTTCCTTGTCCGATCTCCATTGGAAAAATGCCATAATCGACGAGTTTGATGCTCTTACTAAAAATAAGACGTGGGAGTTAGTACCACGACCTGACCATGTAAATGTTATCTGGTGTATGTGGATTTTTAAGGCATAAACTTAACTCTGATGGTTCTTTCGGGCGGTACAAAGCGTGTCTTATTTGTGATGGCAGGTCTCAACAGGTCGACATTGATTACACGGAGACATTCAACCCAATAGTTATCCAAATCTTGGTCCATTCATCAATTAGATGTTAAAAATGCATTTCTACACGATGAACTACAAGAAACTGTGTATATGCATAAACCTTCAGGTTTTCGCTCTCATCTTCATCCTGATTATGTTTGTCTTCTGAAGAAATCATTATACAGCCTCAAGCAAGTCCCACAAGTGTGTTATACTCTCTTTGCAGTTTTTGTATCGTCCCTCGGCTTTGTTCATAGTAGGTCCAATAACTCCTTGTTTGTGTATCAAAAAGGGGAGGGATATTGCTTACATTCTTCTATATGTATGTTGACTATATAATCATCACGGCCTCCTCGGATCCGTTATGACCGACCTTTCCCATGAATTTGCTATGAAAGATCTAGGTTCACTCCACTACTTCTTGGGAATTGTGGTCTTTTGGACTTCTAACGGTTTTTTTTCAAGTCAACAAAAATATGTCATCATTCGATCTTGTTTCTTAAAGTGACTCAGATTGGGCCGGCTACCCAGATACATGCCAATCCACTTCTGTGTACTGTGTACCTTGGACAGAACTTGATTTCTTGGTCCTCCAAGCGACAACCCACACTTTCTCACGCTCCACTACTGAAGTCGAATATCGGGGGGGTGGCCAATGTTGTTTTTGAAGATTGTGGACTCCCTAATCTTCTTGTAGAGCTTCACTGTTGATGAAGACCACATTGGTAAATTGCGCGACGATGTGTGTGCTATAAATTATCCAAAAATCTGGTGTAACACCAACGAGCTAAACATATTGAGCTCAACATATTGTTTGTTCGTGAACGAGTTACTCGCAGCCAAGTTCAAGTCCACCATGTTCCCTCTCGCTATTAGATACTGCCGATATATTCACGAAGGGTCTTCCTCGTTGTTGGTCCCGAGTGTACGGTCAGGTGTAGAGGGGGGGGGGGGGGGTGAATACACCTGAATCCAATTTTCTCAACTTCGAACACGAACAGTCCTGTTCAGGAAAGTGCCGTACTGAAATAATTCAGCAGACCAAATAGCTGTTCTGAATCATGTGTGGCAAAGAGTCTGACTCTACTGAGATCTGCTAGCTGACTGAGTCAGAATTCAGTATCAAACAGGTAGAGTTCAGCGGTGCGGAAAAGTGTAGGCCCTAATCAGTTGAGTGGAAAACCGTTTTATGCAAGTCTCAGTTCAGCAAGTAGACAGTTCAGTATGCTGAGAGAGTTGTATAATTTTAAAGAAGATTTTCAGTACGAACAGTAAAATCAATGCAACAGTAATCAGAAAACAATAACAAGACACAGATTTTTAAAGTGGTTCGGATATCAATCGATCCTACGTCCACTGTCCCGAAAGTTCAGGAGGCTATTTATTATACTGAGTTAGTCTCGGTCGGCTTGTGCACGGGACAAAGCCGTGGCTTGGGGATTATGCGAGCAAGTCCCGGTTACAAAGGCATCAAACTAAAGTGTTTGACAAACTTCTCCAACTATGGAGGAGTTCTTTTACAATAAGGATTGGGTTCAAATATGAACTCCTTCGTCTAAGCTATAAGTGTATTCTGTTGAGCTTAGGGTTAGAGGGATAGGGAATGAGAATGTAGCTTCTAGATCGACGAACAACTGAAATAAGCTTTAGGTTCGTGTATCGTCGATTTGGATACTAGAGGCTCTTCTAACAGTTTAGCTTGGTTCCCTATGAGCTGAGAAGGTAGTCTTTCGCCGGAGATAGATCTTCAAGTTCTTGCGGAAGACTTAGGGTTTTCTGGTTCTAGCTCGTTTGAATGCTTGTGTATGTTTTCGTTGTTTAAGCTTATGCGCATTCTCTCTTCTTGAAATGTCCCTCTATTTATAGAGCAGAGATTGGAAAAGATCCGTTGGAGATGATCTTCCTTTCTCTCTCTCTTTTGGTAGCAAACGGCTCTTTTGAAGTAGGTTACAGTGTACTTTCCCACCTTTTTAGGTAAAGGGTTGACTGCAGCTTTAGCAGGTGAGAAGACACGTGTGTTCTTGTCATTCGTCGAGGTGGATAGAGTGGTTGAGACAGCACAGACTTCAAGGTAAACTGAAGCTGACTTCTCTCTTCCTCGTATATGACAATGCTGATTGTCTTTCAAAAGTATCTCGACGAGTTCGTAAGACCTGTCTACCGATGCTTGAGTCGATCCCGTATTCGGTAGGTAGATAGCCGAGTAAAGTCTAACGAAGACCAGCTACGAGTTCGATGAACTGCTCCGCCGAGTCCAGCTCCATCGACTCTTTCGATATCTTGCTCCTGCTGAGTCCAGTATCACTGAGTCTTCTACTTCTGGTGTTAAGGCAGATAATCTACTGAGCGCCTTGATCAGAGCAGAGTGTCTACTGAGTCTGAAACCTCAGAGACAAATAACGATTACAACGGAATGGTTCACCAATCAGATGGGGTTTTGGGATCTTCAAATCTTCTCAACATTCAGAGCACTAGGCTGCTGAGCATGGTTCAGTATAGAATATAGAATCATTTTCCATCAAGTAAGACTATGCTGAGGACAGAATCATCACCCAACAATTTCCCCCTATTTGATGATGCCAAAACCTATCATCTATGCTAACACTAAACTATCAGAAACAAAGCTCCTTACATTATTACAAGTAAGATCAGTGGAGTTGTTCCAACAGTTCTAGACTACTGAGAAAACAGGGCAAAACACAATTTCCCCCATTACATAGAAACTAGACTAGTAGAATCTAACAAAGTAATAAACTGACAAGAAAGTAAATAGAGTGAGTGTGTGAGTCAGTCATCACTTCAGTGATTCTGAGTGTTAAAGCATAATACAAACACGGCTGGATAGACAACAAGTGGTTGTCAGAGCCAAAATCAGATTTGTATATATGAGTGATTCAGATCAGTACAATTACAAATCTTGCTAAGCTAGGAAGAATAGAACTAAGCCTAGGAGCCCTTAAACTGCTTGATCCTGTCCATGAATCCTTGAGATTACGTCTCGGGCAGTGGCACTCCATACATCCGGTATGTGTTCTTCCTCAGCTTCAAGTATGCAGCAAAGTCTGCTGGCTCATCTTCGTCCAGTTCTCTCTTTGATGCAGCATACTTCACTTCAGCTTCTATTACCCCGAAGTGGATTGAGTCATCATTTCTTCTAGGTGGAGGTATGATTTCGGGGCTCGGAACACTGACCTCTATACCTTCAGATACGACTTTATGCAAGTATATGTATAGATCAGGTTCACTTATCATCATCCATTCTGTGTAGGCATCAGCCTTAGTTATGTTGGGCCAGAACCTCCAAAAATAATTGCGCTTGATGAACTCTATCTTTGCCGACTCCCATCTCTGAGTAAATTGAGCAGGTATCCAATTGTCTGTCTTTGGCCATCTGTGCGATTTCAGATCAGCTGGCTTCCTTAACCTTCTGTATCGATAAGGAATATCAACTTTTGAAGGTACTCTCAGGCCTCTTCCTCAGTCCTTTTCCTCAGTGCTTCAAGGTCTGCCTCCCAAATTCTGTGTGTGGCAGCCTGAACTTGTCTAGCCTCTTCGCCTCTGTATAGGTATCTGTTCATTTGGTCGAATATGGCCTCAATTTCTTCATCTTGGGCTTCAGTGGCTTTTTGAGGAATGTCTTCAGATTCAGCAGGGGTACTTGATTTTTCTTTTGACGTACCCTGCTTCTCAGTGCTTTGCTACTTTTGCTCCTTCTCCTTCTCCCTATCTTCTTCATCCTCGATAATCAGTTTTCTTGGAAGTATCCTAGCAGGCTTTCTTCCTCCTCGAGCTGGAGATTTTGTCTTTCCTTTGACAGGCTTAGACTTTGGTTTATTAGCAGCTTCTGTTTCAGCAATCTCCCATGCCAGCTTCTCATCAGCTGCAAGTTGAGCCTCCTCCTCAGCTGAAATGTATCTCTTGGTTTTCTTGGCTGGAGGGGTTGGGAGAATCAACACTTTCTTGCCTTTTCCCTGAACAGGTGGAGGTAGAGGAGCCTCTTCCTCTTCGGACTCTTCCTGCTTAGCATACTCTGCAACCTACTTGATAAAATCAGTCGGAGTCTGGGTTGCATGAGTAACCTGGGTTCCTGAGCCACTTGGGCCAGTCTCAGCTGTGCTCGCAGCCAAGACACCCTGGGCCTTACCCTCTGTCTGAGTCTGAGTCTGAGTCTGAGTCCTGCTTATCTCAGTCACGGACTTGGTCTTTTTCTCAGATCTCAGTGAAGCTGTCCCCTTAAGTAATTTGGCAGTAGTTTTGGTAGGGGTCGGCTTCTCAGTACTCTTCTCTTTTCCTTCCCCCTTTTTGGCATCATCAATTACAGCCGGGGTAGGGACGAGTACCTTCTTGTCTAGGCGTTTGTAGACAGCGGACAGTTCGTCCAGTCTGTCATGGATCTTTGTTAGTGCCAAGTGCAGCTCATTCCTCTCATTAGTCAGTTCCTTCGAGTATTGCTTATGGGAGAGGTCAGCTGCTGCCTTGAATTCTGTCAGCTTCTCAGAAATCTTCTCTTCCACGACCAGTTGAATGTTGTCAAGTCGGATTTTCGTGTCCTGGACTTGTTCAGTGAAGGACTCAGTATGAGTGGACATTGAAGCCTGGAATGCTTCGAGAAGTTTGGCTTGTCCTTCCTGAATGATTCTGAGCTGATCATCAAACTGCTTCTGCTGCTTAGCCAAAGCTTCGGATACAATTTCAGAGACAACAGGGGCGGCTGATTTAGATACTAATGTTTTCAGCCCCTGTAGCTCATTGGTTGTGGCTAGCGCAGTCTGTTTCCACACCTTGTGGATGGCCTTCGCAAAAGCTCGATTCTGGATTCCCTGAGCGGTGAGAGCTTTTGCTACGGATCGAGATCTCTTGGAAGTTGGGCTGGGCGCTGCTTCGTAAGTTGACTCCAGCAAGAGCCGAGCGGGCTCGCCGAGGACGAAGCACCGGCCCGTGGACTTCGCGAGTCCAAGGATACGGAGTGGAGGTTGAGCTTGTTCGGTAGCATGTGTATCCTTGTCTCGGGGATTTTCCTCATCGAGGCTTTCCGGGGGCTCGAATCACTGGGTGGATCTTGACCATCGTGGTCCGATCCATCCGAGGGTGCTTGAGCCGGTAGCTAGCGACTGTCATGTATCATTGCGCGCATAGCGGCCCTCGGGTTCTCCATGGTGCTGAGGTCAGCGAGGCTCGAGTAGCCTATGTGCTCCCTCAACTTCAATTCTTCTTCATGAAGCTGCTGGCAGGAGTAGTGGAGTACTAGACGTTGTAGATGGGGCCACTCCTGAAATCGCAGCAACATGTGGAGCCTTGCTGATTTTGCAATGAGCAACAAATCAGAGTAGTCAGCAAGCTCTTGAATTTGTTGAAGAATCTCTCGGGATGCTCTGGATACGATCATTGAAGCTTCCATCCCAATTGTCTCTTCTTCAGATGCTGTCTCAGACTCCAAGTCTATGGGAGACGTCTGAGTCTCAGCAGGAGGCACACTGCTGAGTGGTGGAACTGAGAGGGGGCTGTCAAGATGCTGAATCTCTTCGCTATGTGCTTCAGTAGCATCCCCTTGTTCCACTTCTACGGGTTCCTCAGTGGAGACGGCCTTCTCCACTGATTGAGTCTTCTCGAGATGATTCGACTCGTCTATCGCCCGCCGAGGCCGAATAGGTTGCTTGAGTAGCTCGAGCCGCGAAACTTCGGGGAGAGACCTCAGGTTCAGTAGGCACGTCCGGAATGGCTTTCCTCAGTTTCTTAGCTGGTGCCTTTGGAGTTTTTTATGGAGGTGTTCTCTTCTTCGAGGGTGTAGCCTGCTGAGGCTTAGTCTGCTGAGTTACGGCTGAGGGACCTGACCCAATCTGCTGAAGAGCAGCAGTCTTGTTGTGGAATCTGACCTTCTTCACATTAAAATACTCCTTGTCACTGTAGGTTATTGGTTCAGATCCGCAGACATCCTCTATCATTATGGACTGCTTCAATCCATAAAGAAGCTTGCCCTTTGCACTCAGCGTGCAAGAGGCCTTGTCGAATTTGGCCGTCTGAGCCATGAATTCACGGATAAAGAACTCCGTCCAATTGATCTGGGCTCTATCATATATGGCCATCATGAGCTGGATCTTGAGCCTCGATACTTGATCGAATGAGCCTGCTTGTCTGGTCAGTAGCTGCGTCAATATATAAGCCAAAGCTGCGTCCGAGGCAAGCATGTTGTTTTTAGGAAAAGCGACTACGAAGGTCGTGGGCTTTCCACAGAATATTGTCAAATAGTCATCTACAAGATCATCCTTGTACCCCACAGTACTGGCTCCTTCAGAAGGCAGATCAAAACTTCTCTTTAGCGCCTCCTTGAGTGATATTTGCTTCAGTATCGGAAAAGCATCCTTGATCTCGTGAACGGCGAATCTTCCGATTATGTCCCCGCCTACTGAGTCAGAACTAAGATAAACTTCGGCCACCTGCCTCGGGAGGATGTATGTCGGCTTCCTTGAAAGAAAACTTTCAAGCCCTGACTCTCTAAGAGCTGAGAAGATTTCGTCCATATAATCGAGATCATAGGCGTTGAACTCCATGGTTGGCTCGAACCAAACACGATCCTTGTCCAGGATTTCTTGCATGTTAACTGGAGCATACACCAAAATATTTTCACTTGCCAATGTACCTGTTACACTAGAATTTGTCAGTATCGATTTAAATAAAACAGTTTGTATAGCGATTCTGAAAAAGAAGATTAATTCGTGTAGCAGTTGTAATAAGCATACCGAAAGAGAGATTGAGATTCTGAAAGGATATGCAAGAGGGGATTGCAAGAAATGATCTCAGAATTTTCGGATGCAGAGGATTTTAAGTGCGGTAATGGCGGTTTCTAAAGATATGATCGAAAATTTATATCTAACGTGAAGGTGAACGGTTTTCGATCAAAGGCCAAATTTAAATCTGCTTTATGATATGGACGGTTAAGATTGGATATTAAAAAAAGGAAATGATCACAGTAGCCGCCTAAGTCAAAGCCAGTTGTAAATATGCCTAAGTAGTAACTATGAGATGACATGCATTAAATGCGTGCAGAGTTCAGCAAACTTATGTATAGAATGTCGTGCATTAAATATAAGCCGTTAATAATAAATGACAAACTTAGGACATTTAATAGTATGCTGAATCTTCATCATAAATGCATTACTGTTTTATTCGTTACTACTGAGTAGAGATACGCAAACCTGTCAGCTGAACATAGTAGTCAGCTGATACCTCTTGTAGATGGTTTTCTGTCTCTAGGTACTGAATTTACTCAGTATTGAGAGTGATCATTCCCCCTTACTGAATGATCCTCTCCTGGAACCTTCTTACTGACTGGGGTCAGTAGGGTCCAACAGACCTAGCTCTACTGAAAGTTCTTTGAATCTGGATTCAGCTAGAGGCTTGGTCAGAATATCAGCCCTTTGTTTGTCAGTATGGATATTTTCCATCCTGATATCCTTCTTTTCGACATGGTCGCGAATGAAGTGATGCCTAATGTCCACGTGCTTGCATCTCGTGTGTAGTACAGGGTTCGAGTGATTGCAATAGCACCGGCATGCGTCGCAGAATATCGGCACTTCATTCCGAATGACGTCATAGTCTCTTAGCTTCGTCTCGGCCAAAGGATCGCGGCGCAACAACTTCGGCAGCCATGTATTCGGCTTCGGTAGTTGACGTGACTACCGAGTGCCGCTTCTTTGAAAACCATGAGATCGACTTATCGCTCTAGGAACTGACAAGTTCCTGAAGTTGATTTTCGGTCAAATCTACATCCTGCATAGTCAGCATCAGAGTAACCAGTTAGTTCAATATTATCATCAGTTGGATACCATAAACCCATGTCAGGTGTGCCTCTGAGGTAGCGGAGAATCTTCTTTGCTGAGTCCATGTGGCTCTGCTTAGGATTCGCCTGAAATCGAGCGCAGACACCTACAGCATAAGTTATGTCAGGACGAGTAGCTGTTAGATACAATAAGGAACCAATTATTGCACGAAATTCAGTTTGGTCTATTGATACTCCCTCTTTATCAAGATCAATCTTCATATTCGTGTTCATCGGGATCTTGATAGGTTTGCCGGATATGCAACCGAATCTTTTGATGAGGTTTTGAGTGTATTTTCCTTGGTTAATGAACGTTCCCTTTTCAGATTGTTTGACTTGAAAGCCGAGGAAATAGTTCATTTCACCCATCATTGACATCTCGAACTTGTCCTTCATCATTTTCTCAAACTGCTGACACATGACGACGTTCTTTGATCCGAAGATAATGTCGTCTACATAGATTTGCACGAGTAATAAGTCGTCTTCCAGTCGAATGCTGAACAGCGTGCGATCTACTGTACCTTTCTGAAAACCTTTCTGAAGAAGAAACTCTGACAGGGTATCGTACCAAGCCCTGGGTGCTTGTTTTAACCCATATAGAGCCTTTCTGAGTCTATAAACCTGATGTCCCTGCTGAAAGCCGGGCGGTTGTTCTACATAGACTTCTTCTTTCAGTACACCGTTCAGGAACGCAGACTTCACATCCATTTGATAGACTCTGAATCTTTGATGTGTTGTGTTGGGTGATGATTCTATCCTCAGCATAGTCTTACTTGGTGGGAAATGATTCTATCTTCTATACTGAACCATGCTCAGCAGCCTAGTGCTCTGAATATTGAGAAGATTTGAAGATCCCAAAACCCTATCTGATTGGTGAACCATTCCATTGTAATCGTTATTTTTTTGTCTCTGAGGTTTCAGACTCAGTAGACACTCTGCTCTAATCAAGGTGCTCAGTAGATTATCTGCCTTAACACCAGAAGTACAAGACTCAGTGATACTGGACTCAGCGAGAGCAAGATATCGAAAGAGTCGTAGAACCTGGACTCAGCGGGAGCAAGCCATCGAACTCGAGCCGATCTTCAGTAGACTTTACTCAGCTATCTACCTACTGAATACGGGATCAGACTCAGCATCGGAAGACAGTCTTCTGAACTGTCAGATACTTTTGAAAAACAATCAGCATTATCATATACGAGGAAGAGAGAAGTCAGCTTCAGTTTGCCTTGAAGTCTGTGCTGTCTCAACCACTCTATCCGCCTCGACGAATGAAAAGAACACACGTGTCTTCTCACCTGCTAAAGCTGCAGTCAACCCTTTACCTAAAAAGGTGGGAAAGCACACTGCTACCTACTTCAAAAGAGCCGTTTGCTACCAAAAGAGAGAGAAAGAAGAAGATCGTCTCCAACGGATCTTTTCCAATCTCTGCTCTATAAATAGAGGGATATTTCAAGAAGAGAAAAGAGTCCATAAGCTTAAACGACGAAAACATACACAAGCATTAAAACGAGCTAGAACCAGAAAACCCTAAGTCTTCCGCAAGAACTTGAGGATCTATCTCTGGCGAAAGACTACCTTCTCAGCTCATAGGGAACCAAGCTAAACTGTTAGAAGAGCCTCTAGTATCCAAATCGACGATACACGAACCTAAAGCTTATTTCAGCTGTTCGTCGATCTAGAAGCTACATTCTCATTCCCTATCCCTCTAACCCTAAGCTCAACCGAATATACTTATAGCTTAGACGAAGGAGTTCATATTTGAACCCAATCCTTATTGTAAAAGGACTCCTTCATAGTTGGAGAAGTTTGTCAAACACTTTAGTTTGATGCCTTTGTAAACCGGGACTTGCTCAGTATAATCCCCAAGCCACAGCTTTGTCCTGTGCACAAGCTGACTGAGACTAACTCAGTATAATAAATAGCCTCCTGAACTTTCGGGACAGTGGACGTAGGATCGATTGATATCCGAACCCCTTTAAAAATCGTTGTCTCGTTATTGAAACTGGTCTACTTGAACTGATCCGAAAAATCGTTTTCACTGCATATCACTCTACATTCATATCATTATTTTTATAAGGCTGATATGTCAGGTATAAGAATGGTACTCATGTTCTCGGTAGAGAATTATGGAGTATGGCGAGTCAGAATGGAAGCACATCTGAAATCCCTCCATGATAGTATGACTGAAGTGCTTGAAGATGGACCTATTGTTCCCATGATCGATAGTGTCGTGACTCAGGCCCCAAGTGGAGGAGGAATGGTGAGTGGGAAGAAGATTCCTAAAGACAGAAGTCTCTTCACTCCTGAAGAGAAGAAGCTTCACAACTTAGACCGAGTCGCCAGAAATGCCATACTGACCACTCTTAGTGATTCTTATCTTGGCAGGGTTCAGGAATGCAAAACGGCAAAGGAACTCTGGGTCGCTCTAGCGCTACTGAGTCGTGGAACTCAGAAAATAAAAGCTAACAAATTGGCGCTGGAACTCCAAAGGCTGGAAAGTCTGTCTCTCATGCCTGATGACAAAATAGAAGATCTGAACGTCAGATTTACGAATCTGATGAATTCCATCAATGGGCTGGGAAAGACATTCAGCAACCGAGAAATGAATCTCAAGATACTGAGGGTACTGCCGGACGGACACTGGAAACCTTTTGCCACCTTATTGCGACATTCTGATTTAGATGTTGTCTCTCCTGACCATATCTTTTCAGAACTTCAGGCAGAAGAGTTTGAGTTCGACAGACCTCAACGAAAGAAAAGAGCTGAAGCTGACAATAAAATTGACCACGCCTTCAAAGCATCAGTCAGCACAGCATCTCCAGCGACAAGCAAGACAACGAGTAAGACTGAACCTTCACTCAATGATCTACAAGAAGGAAGTCTCGCTCAGAAGTACGCGTTGCTCGCTGTGAAGTATCAGAAGGAGAAGGAGAGGCGCAGAAAACTGACTAAAGCATACCGAGACACAAAAGGTAAGTCAGATTATACTCCAAAATGCACTCCTGACTCACAATCTTCTGAATGCAGAAAGAAGGATGACTCAGCACCATCAAAGGATAGTAAAAGCAAAGAAGAAAGAGTCATCACTTGCTACAACTGCAAAAAGCCAGGACACTATCAATATGATTGCCCTGAGCTCAATAGTGCTGAACGCGCAGCACGTAAGGCAAGGAGAGAGAAATTCGCCCAGAAGAGACAATCCTATATTGCAGGCGAGATCTCAGACGACTCAGAAGAAGTCGACTCCTTCATGGACTCATCTGACGATGAAGCAGCTTTCATGGCCTTAGAGCATGAAGTTGAAGAAACAACTGAAAAGTGCCTAATGGCAGGAGAAGAGGATGAGGTAAACTCTCATGAACCACTTAATTCCTCTTCACAATGCACACACGACACTGTTTCAGGTGCAGATGGGAATTTGGACATCACGACCGCCTATGAAGAATTATTAGATGAACAAATTCAAATGAGTCTGCAGCTCAGTAAGACTCTTCAGGAATTGGATACCCCGAAAGTGGAAAATCAGAGACTTTCTCAGGAGAGTCAGGCCGCTACTGAAGCCGAAGGACTTGTGTTGAGACTCAGGGAGGAGATGAACTCTTTGATGGCCAAGTCTCAGCATCAAGAAGACCGAATTTCAGTTTTGACCAATGACTTGACTCAGAAAGATACTGAACTGAGTCTACTGAAGCAAGAACTGTCAGGACTTCAGACCAAGTACGACATACTGAAAAAGAGTGATGATGTCTGGAAGAGCCTGATGACTGAGCGTTACATGGGCGCTGAAAAGAAGCTGGAGGCTATGCTTGCAAGCAACAAGCCCAAGCACTGTAAGGAAGGACTTGGTTTCAACCAAGAAGCTTCCTCATCTGCCCCCGTACACTCAGAAGTGCGTCTAACTGATAGGTTTGTTCGAGGAGAAACAATCAATGCAAATATGCTGAACCCCTCAGCAAAGAACAAACAAAAGATGAAAGCACCTCATCCTACGCATCAGTATTCTGACCAGAAGATCAGTACCAAGACACCCCAGTTCAGTCAAGGGGGAACTAGGAGAGTTAAGTGGGCTGATCAGTATGGACCACCTCAGTTGACACATCTAGCTCAATATGGGTCATATTACTGTGATGTCATTGATAAATCCACAGGGAAAACAGTGTTATCAGGTTCGCGTAAAAAGAATATATATGTAGGCCGATCGGAACTCGGCCAGGAACCGGAAGCTTGTCTGTTGGCGAAGAACGACAACCGTACAGGATGGCTTTGGCATAGGAGACTCAGCCACCTCAACTTCAAAACGCTCAACAAACTAGCAAGGAACACTCTAGCAAGAGGACTGCCGAATGAAGTATTCAGCAAACACACTCAGTGTGAAGCATGTCTGAAGGGAAAGCAAACAAGGAATCAAAATCCACCTGTTCCATCTCCTTCCACTGATGGAATCCTTCAGTTGCTACATATGGATTTGTTCGGTCCAGTCTCTCCAGTGACGATCAGAGGCAAGAAATATGCTTTAGTGGTCATCGATGACTACTCGCGCTACACATGGGTCATATTCATTGCCAACAAGTCTGACGTCAAAACAGAGTTACCAACGCTTCTGAAAAAGCTCAGTGTCGAGAAGAACACCAAGATAATCAAAATTCGTTCTGACAGAGGAACTGAGTTCCTTAATTCCATGGTAGAGGAGTTCTGCAAAACAGAAGGAATTGAGCATGAGACATCTGCTGCGCGCACCCCTCGGCGAACGGGGTTCTTTGAACGAAAGAATCGCACACTTAAAGAAGCAGCAAGAACTCTACTCGCAGACTCTGGACTCCCAACCGAATTCTGGGCAGAAGCAACTGACACTGCATGTTATACTCAGAACCGATCTCTATTGACAAAGCAGCATAAGAGAACACCATATGAACTATGGAACTGCAGGAAGCCTTCTTTATCTTATTTCCATATCTTTGGTTGTTCATGCTTTATCCACAATAATGGGAAAGATCAGCTGAAGACTTTTGATAGCAAGTCGGATCAGGGAGTTTTCTTAGGATACTCTCGGGTCAGCAAAGCTTTCAGAGTATTCAACTATCGTACTCTTTGCATGGAGGAAAGCCCTCATGTTGTTTTTAATGAGTTTGCTACTGAAGACAAGAGCAATAACTCTAACTCTAAATCTGAGGACATCAGTAAGCAGCTACAGGATCTAAGCTTAAAAGACAAACCTGAAAAGATCCAGCTATGTTGGGATGATGATTCAGACGAAGAAACTGAAGACAAGTCTACTGAATCTCAACCAGCAGAGCAAGTAGCTGAACAGATTGACTCTCCTGAACAGAGTCAATCCTAGGTAACTCAGGTCGATGAGGAAACCTTAGAGGTAACTGAGACCACTACTGAGAGTAACAACTCAGGGGGAACATCTATTAATGTTCCTGAGCTGAATGCCCCTGAACCTAGAAACTCAGTAGATCACACTCTCATTACTGAATTGTTTCAATCTCAGAATAGTACGACTGAAATTCCTAACTCACCTACTATCTGTGTTGATCAAATTTCAGATGAATAGCTGAAACATCGTAGATCGTGGCTAGATGCTCACACTCCTGATCTAATCATTAGAGATCCTTCAGCAAAAGTCAAGACAAGATCCAGATTCTGTCAAGGAGAAAGCGCATTATATTCCTGCTTCTTGTCTACTGAAGAGCCTCAGACGATTGAGGATGCACTTAAAGATGCTGACTGGATCATAGCTATGCAGGAGGAGCTGAATCAGTTCACGAGAAACAAAGTTTGGGAGCTTGTTAACAGACCCCGGCATCAACACGTCATTGGAACAAAATGGGTCTTCAAGAACAAGCGAGATGAAAACAAAGTCATAGTAAGGAACAAAGCAAGGCTCGTGGCTAAAGGCTATTGTCAAGCTGAGGGAATAGATTTCGATGAGACATTCGCTCCAGTTGCAAGATTGGAGGCAATCAGAGTATTCCTAGCCTACGCAACACATCAAAGATTCAAAGTCTATCAAATGGATGTGAAGTCTGCGTTCCTGAACGGCGTACTGAAAGACGAAGTCTATGTAGAACAACCGCCCAGCTTTAAGCAGGGACATCAGGTTTACGGACTCAGAAAGGCTCTATATGGGTTAAAACAAGCACCCAGGGGTTGGTACGATACCCTGTCAGAGTTTCTTCTTCAGAAAGGTTTTCAGAAAGGCACAGTAGATCGCACGCTGTTCAGCATTCGACTGGAAGACGACTTATTACTCGTGCAAATCTATGTAGACGACATTATCTTCGGATCAAAGAACATCGTCATGTGTCAGCAGTTTGAGAAAATGATGAAGGACAAGTTCGAGATATCAATGATGGGTGAAATGAACTATTTCCTCGGCTTTCAAGTCAAACAATCTGAAAAGGGAACGTTCATTAACCAAGGCAAATACACTCGAGACCTCATCAAAAGATTCGATTGTACATCCGGCAAACCTATCAAGATCCCGATGAACACGAATATGAAAATTGATCTTGATAAAGAGGGAGTATCAGTAGACAAAACTGAATTTCGTGCAATAATTAGTTCCTTATTATATCTAACAGCTACTCGTCCTGACATAACTTATGTTGTAGGTGTCTGCGCTCGATTTCAGGCGAATCCTAAGCAGAGCCACATGGACTCAGCAAAGAAGATTCTCCGCTACCTCGAGGCACACACGACATGGGTTTATGGTATCCGGTGATGATAATATTGAACTAACTCGGTTACTACGATGCCGACTATGCAGGATGTAGAATTGACCGAAAATCAACTTCAGGAACTTGTCAGTTCCTAGGCAGTAAGCTGATCTCATGGTTTTCAAAGAAGCAGCACTCAGTAGCCACGTCAACTACTGAAGCTGAATACATGGCTACCGGAAGTTGTTGTGCCCAAATCCTTTGGCTGAGACAGCAGCTAAGAGACTATGACGTCATTCAGAATGAAGTGCCGATATTCTGCGACAGTACCAGTGCTATTGCAATCACTCAGAACCCTGTACTACACACGAGATGCAAGCACGTGGACATTAGGCATCACTTCATTCGCGACCATGTCGAAAAGAAGGATATCAGAATGGAAAAGATCCATACTGACAAACAAAGGGCTGATATTCTGACCAAACCTCTAGCTGAATCCAGATTCAAAGAACTTTCAGTAGAGCTAGGTCTGCTGGACCCTACTGACCCCAGTCAGTAAGAAGGTTCCAGGAGAGGATCATTCAGTATGGGGGAATGATCACTCTCAATGCGAGTAAATTCGATGCGTAGAGACGAGAAAACTATCTACAAGAGTTATCAGCTGACTACTATGTTCAGCTGACAGGTTTGCGTATCTCTACTCAGTAGTAACGAATAAAACAGTAATGCATTTATGATGAAGATTCAGCATGCTATTAAATATCCTAAGTTTGTCATTTATTATTAACGGCCTATATTTAATGCACGACATTCCATACACAAGTTTGCTGAACTCTGCACGCATTTAATGCATGTCATCTCATAGTTACTACTTAGGCATATTTACAACTAGCTTTGACTTAGGCGGCATATGTGATCATTACTTAATATATCTTTTAATCTTGACCGACCATCTCATAAAGCAAGTTTAAACTCTGCCTTTGATCAAAAACCGTTCACCTTCATGTTAGATATATATTTTCGATCATATCTTTAGAAACCGCCATTACCGCACTTAAAATCCTCTGCATCCGAAATTTTGAGATCATTCCTTGCAATCCCCTCTTGCATTCCTTTCAGAATCTCTCTTTCGGTATGCTTATTACAACTGCTACACGAAT
Organism: Lavandula angustifolia; assembly: GCA_028984105.1. Classification (NCBI taxonomy): domain Eukaryota; kingdom Viridiplantae; phylum Streptophyta; class Magnoliopsida; order Lamiales; family Lamiaceae; genus Lavandula; species Lavandula angustifolia. Next base: position 21,358,819 of record CM054820.1, read on the forward strand.
TAATCTTCTTTTTCAGAATCGCTATACAAACTGTTTTATTTAAATCGATACTGATAAATGCTAGTGTAACAGGTACAATGGCAAGTAAAAATATTTCGGTGTCTGCTCCAGTTAACATGCAAGAAATCCTGGACAAGGATCGTGTTTGGTTCGAGCCAACCATGGAGTTCAACGCCTGTGATCTCGATTATATGGACGAGATCTTCTCAGCTCTCAGAGAGTCAGGGCTTGAAAGTTTTCTTTCAAGGAAGCCGACATACTTCCTCCCGAGGCAGGTGGCCAAAGTTTATCTTAATTCTGACTCAGTAGGCGGGGACATAATCGGAAGATTCGCCGTTCACGAGATCAAGGATGCTTTTCCGATTCTGAAGCAAATATCACTCAAGGAGGCACTAAAGAGAAGTTTTGATCTGCCTTCTGAAGGAGCCAGTACTGTGGGGTACAAGGATGATCTTGTAGATGACTATTTGACAATATTCTGTAGAAAGCCCACGACCTTCAAAGCTGCTTTTCCTAAAAACAACATGCTGCCTCAGTACAGAGCTTCGGCTTATATTGTGACGCAGCTACTGACCAGCCAAGCAGGCTCATTCGATCAAGTATCTAGGCTCAAGATCCAGCTCATGATGGCCATATATGATAGAGCCCAGATTAATTGGACGGAGTTCTTTATCCGTGAATTCATGGCTCAGGCGGCAAAATTTGACAAGGCCTCTTGCACGCTGAGTGCAAAGGGCAAGCTTCTTTATGGACTGAAGCTGTCCATAATGATAGAGGATGTCTGCGGATCTGAACCAATCACCTACAGTGACAAGGAGTATTTTAATGTGAAGAAGGTCAGATTCCACAACAAGACTGTTGCTCTTCAGCAGATCGGGTCAGGTCCCTCAGCCGTAACTGAGCAGACTAAGCCTCAACAGGCTACACCCTCGAAGAAGAGAACACCTCCAGCAAAAACTCCAAAGGCACCAGCTAAGAAACTGAGGAAAGTCATTCCGGACGTGCCTACTGAACCTGAGGTTTCTCCCGAAGTTCTGCTTGCTCGAGCTACTCAACAACCTATTCGGCCTCGGCGGGCGATGAGACGAGTCGGAATCATCTGAGAAGACTCAATCAGTGGAGAAGGCCGTCTCCACTGAGGAACCCGTAGAAGTGGAACAAGGGGATGCTACTGAAGCACATAGCGAAGAGATTCAGCGTCTTGACAGCCCCCTCTCAGTTCCACCACTCAGCAGTGTGCCTCCTGCTGAGACTCAGACGTCTCCCATAGACTTGGAGTCCGAGACAGCATCTGAAGAAGAGACAATTGGGATGGAAGCTTCAGTGATCATATCCAGAGCATCCCGAGAGATTCTTCAACAGATTCCAGAGCTTGCTGACTACTCTGATCTGTTGCTCATTGCAAAATCAGCAAGGCTCCACATGTTGCTGCGATTTCAGGAGTGGCCCCAACTACAACGTCTAGTACTCCACTACTCCTGCCAGCAGCTTCATGAAGAAGAATTGAAGTTGAGGGAGCAAATAGGCTACTCTGAGCCTGCTGACCTCAGCACCATGGAGAACCTGAGGGCTGCTATGCTGGCAATGATACATGACAGGCAGCTAGCTACCGGCTCAGCACCCTCAGATAGATCAGACCACGATGGTCAAGATCCACCCAGTGATTCAGGCCCTGGAAAGCCTGATGAGGAAAATCCCTAGGACAACGATACACATGCTACTGAACAAGCTCAACCTCCACTCCGTATCCTTGGACCTGCGAAGTCCACGGCTGGTGCTTCGTCCTCAGCAGAGCCCGCTCAGCTCTTGCTGGAGTCGACTTACGAAGCAGCGCCCAGCCCAACTTCCAAGAGATCTTGATCCGTAGCAAAAGCTCTCACCGCTCAGGGAATCCAGAATCGAGCTCTTGCGAAGGCCGTCCACAAGGTGTGGAAACAGACTGCGTTAGCCACAACCAATGAGCTACAGGGGCTAAAAACATCAGTATCTAAATCAGCCGCCCCTGTTGTCTCTGAAATTGTATCCGAAGCTTTGGCTAAGCAGCAGAAGCAGTTTGATGATCAACTCAGAATCATTCAGGAAGGACAAGTCAAACTTCTCGAAGCATTCCAGGTTTCAATATCCTCTCATACTGAGTCCTTCACTGAACAAGCCCAGGCCACGGAGATCCGACTTGACAACATTCAACTGGTCGTGGAGGAAAAGATTTCTGAGAAGCTGACAGAATTCAAGGCAGCAGCTACCTCTCCCATAAGCAATACTCGGAGGAACTGACTAATGAGAGGAATGAGCTGCACTTGGCACTAACAAAGATCCATGACAGACTGGACGAACTGTCCACTGTCTACACACGCCTAGACAAGAAGGTACTCGTCCCTACCCCGGCTGTAATTGATGATGCCAAAAACGGGGAAGGAAAAGAGAAGAGTACGGAAGGAAAAGAGAAGAGTACTGAGAAGCCGACCCCTACCAAAACTACTGCCAAATTACTTAAGGGGACAGCTTCACTGAGATCTGAGAAAAAGACCAAGTTCGTGGACCGAGATAAGCGGGGACTCGGACTCGGACTGAGACGGAGGGTAAGGCCCGGGGGTGTCTTGGGCTGCGAGCACAGCGAGACCCGGCCCAAGTGGCTCGGGAACCCGGAGCTACTCATGCAACCCAGGCTCCGACGGATTTTATCAAGGAGGTTGCAGAGTATGCTGAGCAGGAAGAGTCAAAAGAGGAAGAGGCTCCTCTCCCTCCACCTGTTCAGGGAAAAGGCAAGAAAGTGCTGATTCTCCCAACCCCTCCAGCCAAGAAAACGAAGAGATACATTTCAGCTGAGGAGGAGGCTCAAATTGCAGCTGATGAGAAGCTGGCAAGGGAGATTGCAGAAACAGAAGCTTCTCATAAACCAAAGTCTAAGCCTGTCAAAGGAAAGACAAAATCTCCAGCTCGAGGAGGAAGAAAGCCTGCTAGGATACCTCCAAGGAAACTGATTATCGAGGATGAAGAAGATAGGGAGAAGGAGAAGGAGCAAAAGCAAGCAAAGCACCGAGAAGCGGGGGTACGTCAAAAGAAAAATCAAGTACCCCTGCTGAATCTGAAGACATTCCTCAGAAAGCCACTGAAGCCCAAGATGATGAAATTGAGGCCATATTCGACCAAATGAACAGATACCTATACAGAGGCGAACAGGCTAGACAAGTTTAGGCTGCCAGAGACAGAATCTGGGAGGCAGACCTTGAAGCACTGACAAAAAGAACTGAGGAAGAGGCCAGGCTGAGAGTACCTTCAAAAGCTGATATTCCTTATCGATACAGAAGGTTCAGAAAGCCAGCTGATCTGAAATCGCACAGATGGCCAAAGACAGACAATTGGATACCTGCTCAATTTACTCAGAGATGGGAATCGGCAAAGATAGAATTCATCAAGCGAAATTATTTCTTGAGGTTCTGGCCCAACATGACTAAGGCTGATGCCTACACAGAATGGATGATGATAAGTGAACCTGATCTATACATATACTTGCATAAAGCCGTATCTGAAGGTATAGAAGTCAGTGTTCCGGAGCCCAGAATCATACCTCCACCTAGAAGAAATGATGACTCAATCCACTTTCGGGTAATAGAAGCTGAAGTGAAGTATGCTGCATCAAAGAGAGAACTGGACGAAGATGAGCCAGCAGACTTTGCTGCATACTTGAAGCTGAGGAAGAACACATACCGAATGTATGGAGTGCCACTCCTAGAGACGCAATCTCAAGGATTCATGGACAGGATCAAACAGTTTAAGGGCTCCTAGGCTTAGTTCTGATCTTCCTAGCTTAGCAAGATTTGTAATTGTACTGATCTGAATAAGTCATATATACAAATCTGATTTTGGCTCTGACAACCACTTGTTGTCTATTCAGCTGTGTTTGTATTATGCTTTAACACTCAGAATCACTAAAGTGATGACTGACTCACACACTCACTCTATTTACTTTCTTGTCAGTTTATTACTTTGTTAGATTCTGCTAGTCTAGTTTCTATGTAATGGGGGAAATTGTGTTTTGCCCTGTTTTCTCAGTAATCTAGAACTGCTGGAACAACTCCGCTGATCCTACCTGTAATATTGTAAGGAGCTCTATTTCTGTTAGTTCAGTGTGAGCATAGATGATAGGTTTTGGCATCATCAAATAGGGGGAAATTGTTGGGTGATGATTCTATCCTCAGCATAGTGTTACTTGGTGGGAAATGATTCTATCTTCTATACTGAACCATGCTCAGCAGCCTAGTGCTCTGAATATTGAGAAGATTTGAAGATCCCAAAACCCTATCTGATTGGTGAACCATTCCATTGTAATCGTTATTTTTTTATCTCTGAGGTTTCAGACTCAGTAGACACTCTGCTCTGATCAAGGCGCTCAGTAGATTATCTGCCTTAACACCAGAAGTAGAAGACTCAGTGATACTGGACTTAGCGGGAAGCGATATGCTGAAAGAGTCAGTAGAACTGGACTCAGCAGAAGCAGTTCACTGAACTCAGAGCTGATCTTCAGTAGACTTTACTCAGCTATCTACCTACTGAATACAGGATCAGACTCAGCATCGGTAGACAGTCTTCTAAACTGTCAGATACTTTTGAAAAACAATCAGCATTGTCATATACGAGGAAGAGAGAAGTGAGCTTCAGTTTGCCTTGAAGTCTGTGCTGTCTCAACCACTCCATCCGCCTCGACGAATGACAAGAACACACGTGTCTTCTCACCTGCTAAAGCTGCAGTCAACCCTTTACCTAAAAAGGTGGGAAAGCACACTGTTACCTACTTCAAAAGAGCCGTTTGCTACCAAAAGAGAGAGAAAGAAGAAGATCATCTCCAACGGATCTTTTCCAATCTCTGCTCTATAAATAGAGGGATATTTCAAGAAGAGAGGAGTGCATAAGCTTAAACGACGAAAACATACACAAGCATTAAAACGAGCTAGAACCAGAAAACCCTAAGTCTTCCGCAAGAACTTGAAGATCTATCTCTGGCGAAAGACTACCTTCTCAGCTCATAGGGAACCAAGCTATACTGTTAGAAGAGCCTCTAGTATCCAAATCGACGATACACGAACCTAAAGCTTATTTCAGCTGTTCGTCGATCTAGAAGCTACATTCTCATTCCCTATCCCTCTAACCCTAAGCTCAACAGAATATACTTATAGCTTAGACGAAGGAGTTCATATTTGAACCCAATCCTTATTGTAAAAGGACTCCTTCATAAGTTGTGAAGATTATGGCATTTCTGGCGACTCGGTCTAAGTTGTGAAGCTTCTTCTCTTCATGAGTGAAGAGACTTCTGTCTTTAGGGATCTTCTTCCCAGTCACCATTCCTCCTCCTTCAGCTGGGGCCTGAGTCACGACACTATCGATCATGGGAACAATAGGTCCATCTTCAAGCACTTCAGTCATACTATCATGGAGGGATGTCAGATGTGCTTCCATTCTGACTCGCCATACTCCATAATTCTCTACCGAGAACATGAGTACCATTCTTACACCTGACATATCAGCCTTATAAAAATAATGATATGAATGTAGAGTGATATGCAGTGAAAACGATTTTTCGGATCCGTTCAAGTAGACCAGTTTAAAGATAACAAGAGTCTTAAAGAACTCCTGCTCTTATACCAATTGTTGGTCCCGAGTGTACGGTCAGGTGTAGAGGGGGGGGGGGTGAATACACCTGAATCCGATTTTCTCAACTTCGAACACGAACAGTTATGTTCAGGAAAGTGCCGTACTGAAATAATTCAGCAGACCAAATAGCTGTTCTGAATCGTGTGTGGCAAAGAGTCGACTCTGCGAGATGCGCTAGGCGGCCGAGTCGAATTCAGTATCAAACAGGTAGAGTTCAGCGGTGCGGAAAAGTGTAGGCCCAAATCAGTTGAGTGGAAAACCGTTTTATACAAGTCTCAGTTCAGCAAGTAGACAGTTCAGTATGCTGAGACAGTTGTATGATTTTAAAGAAGATTTTCAGTATGAACAGTAAAATCAATGCAACAGTAATCAGAAAACAATAACAAGACACAGATTTTTAAAGTGGTTCGGATATCAATCGATCCTACGTCCACTGTCCCGAAAGTTCAGGAGTCTATTTATTATACTGAGTTAGTCTCGGTCGGCTTCGCACGAGGACAAAGGCGTGGCTTGGGGATTATACTGAGCAAGTCCCAGTTTACAAAGGCATCAAACTGAAGTGTTTGACAAACTTCTCCAACTATGAAGGAGTCCTTTTACAATAAGGATTGGGTTCAAATATGAACTCCTTCGTCTAAGTTATAGGTATATTCGGTTGAGCTTAGGGTTAGAGGGTTAGGGAATGAGAATGTAGCTTCTAGATCGACGAACAGCTGAAATAAGCTTTAGGTTCGTGTATCGTCGATTTGGATACTAGAGGCTCTTCTAACAGTTTAGCTTGGTTCCCTATGAGCTGAGAAGGTAGTCTTTCGCCGGAGATAGATCTTCAAGTTCTTGCGGAAGACTTAGGGTTTTCTGGTTCTAGCTCGTTTGAATGCTTGTGTATGTTTTCGTTGTTTAAGCTTATGCGCATTCTCTCTTCTTGAAATGTCCCTCTATTTATAGAGCAGAGATTGGAAAAGATCCGTTGGAGACAATCTTCCTTTCTCTCTCTCTTTTGGTGGCAAACGGCTCTTTTAGGTGGATAGAGTGGTTGAGACAGCACAGACTTCAAGGAAAACTGAAGCTGACTTCTCTCTTCCTCGTATATGACAATGCTGATTGTCTTTCAAAAGTATCTGACAGTTCAGAAGACTGTCTACCGATGCTGAGTCTGATCCCGTATTCAGTAGGTAGATAGCTAAGGAAAGTCTACTGAAGATCAGCTCTGAGTTCGATGAAGCTGCTCTGCGAGTCCGGTTCACCGACTCTTTCGATATCTTGCTCTGCGAGTCCAAGTATCACTGAGTCTTCTACTTCTGGTGTTAAGGCAGATAATCTACTGAGCGCCTTGATCAGAGCAGAGTGTCTACTGAGTCTGAAACCTCAGAGACAAATAACGATTACAACGGAATGGTTCACCAATCAGATGGGGTTTTGGGATCTTCAAATCTTCTCAACATTCAGAGCACTAGGCTGCTGAGCATGGTTTAGTATAGAAGATAGAATCATTTCCCATCAAGTAAGACTATGCTGAGGACAGAATCATCACCCAACACTCGTATTCTCTTGGAACATTTCCTCACCAGTCTTAATATTCGAGCACCTCCCGCTACGACTGCGGGGGACTGATTAATCTATTATAATGATATTACCCCTTGTGTATTGTACACAATTATAGGTTAGTTGTTTCCTTATTTTTAGCTTAGGATATACACTGTTGTAATCTATTTAGCTTGGATGACCTAATGAAATGATTCACGGATTAAATCACTTTCAACAACTTATACACTCCTCCAGAACTACCGCCGCTACCACCACCAGATCCTCATCCAAAACCAGAACCGCCATTACCAGATCTCTCTTTAGTATCTGGAAAGGAAAAACAATTAGGCAACGGTGAGAGGAAAAACAACCGCAGCGACGGGCAGCGCCTGAGATGTGGGCGGCGGCGACGACGTGAATGGTAGCAGGCCAGGCGGTCAAGTGACGATGATGTTTTCAGATTTGTAGGAGAGAGAAGCTAGAGAGACTAAGGAAATAATTTGAAAGGATGTGCACATGCAACCTGTTCCACACAAGACCACCTTAAAAACAAATCAACTTTTGTCTTTTCACTTTCTACATTTATGTTTATCATACATATATAAATTACTATCAGCACAATGAAATTGAAATATTAATTAATCAATAAATTAATACTATATTTTATTCCGATAATACTCTCAAATTATTTTATTATTATTTAAAATAAATATTGATTAACGATTAATTAACGGAAATTTTAATGAAAAAACTAATTTATCTAAACAAACAAATATTGGGGATCAATAAACTTAAAAAAATATTATGGATCAGTTCATTCAAATTATTAAACATTGAGGACTATTTATAATTTGCCAATAGTTCTCTCGAATTATGTAGTAATGGTTACTATGTTGTTTGTTTAAAAGATGGAATTCAAAATGTTAATTTTCTAAAAAGACTTGGATGCTCTCGGATGTTAACGTTGTTTGGTCATTAGGGGATGGTCGGCGCGGGGAGCTAAGAGTAACTCCAATGGTTGCTCCTTAAGCTTTTAGGAGTTGGAGAAAAAAGCTCCTAACCATTGGAGTAATTTTTTAAAAGTTGGAAATGATTCTGCAACTTTTACAGTAGAAAGTTGGGTTTGTTGGGTGATGATTTTATCCTCAGTACTATTATACTTAGTGGGAAATGATTCTGTCTTCAGCACTGACCGTAAGCTCAGGAGCCCCGTGCTCTGTACCTATCTGAAGATTTGAAGATCCCAAAACCATATCTTGATTGATTAACCATTCCCGTGTAATTGTTTTGTCTCTGAGGTTTCAGACTCAGTAGACACTCTGCTCTGGTTAAGGCGGTCAGTAGCTTATCAGCCTCAGCACCAGAAGTAGAAAACTTCGGTATTTCTTGGACTCGGCGGGAGCAAGATATCGAAGGAGTCGAGAGACCGAACTCGGCGGGAGTAGTTCATCGAAGTCGGAGCGACCATCGGTAGAGTACTCTCGGTGTCTCTCTGCGAATGAAGATCGAGACTCGGCAACGGCGAGCGGTCTTACGAGCGTCGGACACTTTTTGAATATACAATCAGTATTGTCAAGTACGAGGAAAAGAGAAGTCAGCTTCAGTATGCCTCGAAGTCTGTTCCGTCTCAACCACTCCATAATCCTCGACAAATGACAAGTATACACGTGTCTCTACCTACTAAAGCTGCAAGTCAACTTATTTCGCGAAAAGGAGGGAAAGGACAACGTTACATCCTTCAAAAAGAGCCGTTAGCTACCAAAAGAGAGAGAGAAAGGAAGATCGTCTCCAACGGATCTTTTCCAATCTCTGCTCTATAAATAGAGGGACATTTCAAGAAGAGAGAGAGAGAGAATGTGCATAAGCTTAACGACGAAAACAAACACAAGCATTCAAACGAGCTAGAACCAAAAAACTCTAAGTCTTCCGCTAGAACTTGAAGATCTATGTCCGGCGAAAGACTACCTTCTCAGCTCATAGGGAACCAAGCTAAACTGTTAGAAGAGCCTCTAGTATCCAAATCGACGATACACGAACCTAAAGCTTATTTCAGCTGTTCGTCGATCTAGAAGCCACTCTCTCATTCCCTATCCCTCTAACCCTAAGCTCAACAGAATATACTTGTAGCTTAGACGAAGGAGTTCATATTTGAACCCAATCCTTATTATAAAAGGACTCCTTCATAGTTGGAGAAGTTTGTCAAACACTTTAGTTTGATGCCTTTGTAAACTGGGACTTGCTCATTATAATCCCCAAGCCACGGCTTTGTCCTATGTACAAGCTGACTGAGACTAACTCAGTATAATAAATAGCCTCCTAAACTTTTCGGGACAGTGGACATAGGATCGATTGATATCCGAACCACTTTAAAAATCTGTGTCTTGTTATTGCTTTCTGATTACTGTTGCATTGATTTTACTGTTCATACTGAAAACCTACTTTAAAATCATACAACTGTCTCAGCATCCTGAACTGTCCATTCTTGGACCGAGACTTGCTAAAACGGTTTTTCCACTCAACTGATTTGGGCCTACACTTTTCCGCACCGCTGAACTCTACCTGTTTGATACTAAATTCTGACTCAGTCAGCTAGCAGATCTCAGTAGAGTCAGATTCTTTGCCACACACGATTCAGAACAGCTATTTGGTCTGCTGAATTATTTCAGTACGGCACTTTCCTGAACAGGACTGTTCGTGTTCGAAGTTGAGAAAATCGGAGTCAGGTGTATTCACCCCCCCCTCTACACCTGACCATACACTCGGGACCAACAATTGGTATCAGAGCACACGGCGTTCAACTAACCACCTGAGTTCTATAAGACTCTCGTCGTTCTGAAACTGGTCTACTTGAACGGATTCGGAAAATTGTTTTCACTGCATATCACTCTACATTCATATCATTATTCTTCATGGCTGATATGTCATGTATAAGGATGGTACCTATGTTCTCAGTAGAGAACTATGGGGTATGGAGGGTCAGGATGGAAGCCCATCTGACCTCCCTCCACGATAGTATGACTGAAGTACTTGAGGAAGGGCCTATCGTTCCTATGATCGACAGCGTCGTGACTCGAGATGCGGCTCTTTGGAGGAGGAATGGTGACCGGGGAAGAAGATTCCCAAAGACAGAAGTCTCTTCACTCCTGAGGAGAAGAAACTTCATAACTTAGACCGTGTCGCCAGAAACGCTATACTAACCACCTTAAGTGATTCGTATCTTGGCAGGGTTCAGGAATGCAAAACTGCAAAGGAGCTCTGGGACGCTCTAGCGCTACTGAGTAGGGGGACTCAGAAGATAAAAGCTAACAAACTAGCGCTGGAACTCCAAAAGCTGGAAAATTTGTCTCTCATGCCTGGTGACAAAATAGAAGATCTAAATGTCGGATTCACGAATCGATGAACTCCATCAACGAGTGGGAAAGACATTCGGACAGAACCGAGAGATGAATCTCAAGATGCGAGGGCCGCTTGGGACGGACACTGGCCACCTTTTGCCACTTTATTGCGTCATTCTGATTTAGATGTTGTCTCTCCTGACCATATCTTTTCAGAACTTTAGGCAGAAGAGTTTGAGTTCGAAAGACCTCAACGAAAGCAAAAAGCTGAAGCTGACAAAACAATTGACCATGCCTTCAAAGCATCAGTCAGCGCAGCATCTCCTGCGACGAGCAAGACAACGAGTAAGACTGAACCTTCACTCAACGACTTACAAGAAGGAAGTCTCGCTCAGAAGTACGCGCTGCTCGCCGTGAAGTATCAGAAAGAGAAGGAGAGGCGCAGAAAACTGACTAAAGCATACCGAGACACAAAAGGTAAGTCAGATTATACACCAAAACGCACTCCTGACTCACAATCCTCTGAATGCAGAAAGAAGGATGACTCAGCACCATCAAAGGATAGCGAAAACAAAGAAGAAAGAGTCATCGCTTGCTACAACTGCAAAAAGCCTGGACATTATCAATATGACTGTCCTGAGCTCAGTAGTGCTTTGAACGCGCGCAGACGCAAGGCAAGGAGAGAGAAATTCGCCAAAAAGAGACAATCTTTTATTGCAGGCGAAATCTCAGATGACTCAGAAGAAGTCGACTCCTTCATGGATTCATCGGATGATGAAGTAGCTTTTATGGCCTTAGAGCTTGAAGCTGAAGAAGCTACAGAAAAGTGCCTAATGGCAGGAGAAGAGGTAGAGGTAAATTCTCAAGAACCACTTAACTCCTCTTCACACTGCACACACGACACTATTTCAGGTGCAGATGAGAATTTGGACGTTGCTACCACTTATGAAGAACTGTTAGACGAACAAATTTAGATGAGTCTGCAGCTTAGTAAGACTCTTCAGGAATTAGATACCCTGAAAGTGGAGAATCAGAGACTTTCTCAGGAGAGTCAGGCCGCTACTGAAGCCGAAGGACTTGTGTTGAGACTCAGGGAGGAGATAAACTCTCTGATGGCCAAGTCTCAGCATCAAGAAGATCGAATTTCAGTTTTGACCAATGACTTGACTCAGAAAGATACTAAAGCGAGTCTACGAAGCAAGACTGTCGGGACTTCGGACCAAGCACGACATGCGAAAAAGAGTGATGATGTGCGGAAGAGCACGATGACCGAGCGTTACATGGGCGGCGAAAAGAAGGCTGGAGGCTATGCTTGCAAGCAACAAGCCCAAACACTGTAAGGAAGGACTTGGTTTCAACCAGGAAGCTTCCTCATCTGCCCCCGTACACTCAGAAGTGCGTCTAACTGATAGGTTTGTTCGAGGGGAAACAATCAATACAAATGTTCTGAACCCCTCAGCAAAGAACAAACAAAAGATGAAAGCACCTCATCCTACGCATCAGTATTCTGACTAGAAGATCAGTACCAAGACACCCCAGTTCAGTCAAGGGGGAACTAGCAGAGTTAAGTGGGCTGATCAGTATGGACCACCTCAGTTGACACATCCACCTCATCCAGCTCAGAAGAGGTTCCAAGAGTCAGAAAAAGAAGAAAATCGCACAAAAGTCAAAGGTCAGCAGTCCACCAGCTCAGAAGATCCGGACTCCTGAACCTGAACAGCCTAAGAAGTCAGCTTTGACCAGTCCAGTGGTCAAGTATGTTGACTCAAGTGGAAAGAAACTGCCTGAAACAACCAGGGTTGTTAGACAGATTTTGGTTAGTAAAACTAACATCTAAGGACCCAAAAACAAAATAAAGGGTACCTGAATATAATTCTATTTTGCAGGTGTACAAAGATCCTTGGTATGTGGACAGTAGATGCTCAAGACATATGACGTACCAAAGGAACCTATTGAAGAATTATATAGCTGAAGAAGGACCCAGAATCGAGTTTGGAGACAATGCAAAAGGCTATACAAGAGGATATGGAGCACTCAGCATTGGAACTGCCACAGTTCCTAGAGTATCATATGTTGAAGGACTTCAGCATAATCTTCTCTCTGTTAGTTAATTCTGTGATAACTCGAATAGAGTGATTTTTGACATTGGTTTTACGTGATGTCATTGATAAATCCACGGGGAAAACGGTGTTATCGGGTTCGCGTAAAAAGAATATATATGTAGGCGGCCGGAACTCGGCGAGAACACGAAGCTTGTCTGTTGGTGAAGAACGACAACCGTACAGGATGGCTTTGGCATAGGAGACTCAGCCACCTCAACTTCAAAACGCTCAACAAACTAGCAAGGAACATTCTAGCAAGAGCACTGCCGAATGAAGTATTCAGCAAAGACACTCAGTGTCAAGCATGTCTGAAGGGAAAGCGAACATGGAATCAAAATCCACCTGTTCCATCTCCTTCCACTGATGGAATCCATCAGCTGCTACATATGGATTTGTTCGGTCCAGTCTCTCCAGTGACGATCAGAGGCAAGAAGTATGCTTTAGTGGTCATCGATAACTACTCGCGCTACACATGGGTCATATTCATTGCCAACAAGTCTGACGTCAAAACAGGGTTACCAACGCTTCTGAAAAAGCTCAGTGTCGAGAAGAACACCAAGATAATCAAAATTCGTTGTGATAGAGGAACTGAGTTCCTTAATTCCATGGTAGAGGAGTTCTACAAAACCGAAGGGATTGAGCATGAGACATCTGTTGCGCGCACCCCTCAGCAGAACGGGGTTGCTGAACGAAAGAATCGCACACTCAAAGAAGCAGCAAGAACTCTACTCGGAGACTCAGGACTCCCAACCAAATTCTGGGCAGAAGCAACTGACACTGCATGTTATACTCAGAACCGATCTCTACTAACAAAGTAGCATAAGAGAACACCATATGAACTATGGAACGACAGGAAGCCCTCTTTATATTATTTCCATATCTTTGGTTGTTCGTGCTTTATTCACAATAATGGGAAAGATCAGCTGAAAACTTTTGATAGCAAGTCAGATCAGGGAGTATTCTTAGGATACTCTCGAGTCAGCAAAGCTTTCAGAGTATTCAACTATCGGACCCTTTGCGTGGAAGAAAGCCCTCATGTTGTTTTTAATGAGTTTGCTATTGAAGACAGGAGCAATAACTCTAAGTACGAATACGAGGACATCGATGCGCGGCTACGGGATCCGAACTTAAAAGACAAACCCGAGAGGATCCGGCTTTGTTGGGATGATGATTCGGATGAAGAAACCGAGGATAAGCCTGCGAATACGAACCGGCAACGCAAGTAGGCCGAGCAGATTGACTCTCACGAACGAGTCAATCCCGGGTAACTCGGGTCGATGAAGAAACCTTAGAGGTAACCGAGACCACTACCGAGAATAACAACTCGGGGGGGAACATCTATTAATGTTCCTGAGCTGAATGCCCCCGAACACGGAAACTTCAATAGATCGCACTCTCATTCTTGAATTTCTTCAATCTCGGAATAGTACAACTGAAATGCCTAACTCACCTACTATACGTGTTGATCAAATTTCGGATGAAGAGCTGAAACATCGTAGATCGTGGCTAGATGCTCACACTCCCGATCTAATCATTGGAGATCCTTCGACAAAAGTCAAGACAAGATCCGGATTCCGTCAAGGAGAAAGCGCATTATATTCACGCTTCTTGTCTCTCGAAGAGCCTCGAGACGATTGAGGATGCACTTAAAGATGCTGGCCGGATCATAGCTATGCGGGAGGAGCTGAATCGGTTCACGAGAAATGAAGTTTGGGAGCTTGTTGACGGACCCGGCATCAACACGTCATTGGAACAAAATGGGTCTTCAAGAACAAGCGAGATGAAAACAACGTTATAGTAAGGAACAAAGCAAGGCTCGTGGCGAAAGGTGCTTTGTCAAGGCGAGGGAATAGATTTTGATGAGACATTCGCTCCGGTTGCAAGATTGGAGGCAATCGGACTATTCCTAGCCTACGCAACACATCAAAGATTCGAGTCTATCAAATGGATGTGAAGTCTGCGTTCTGAACGGCGTGCGAAAAAAAGAAGTCTATGTAGAACAACCGCCTGGCTTTCAGTAGGGACATCAGGTTTATAGACTCAGAAAGGCTCTATATGGGTTAAAACAAGCACCCGGGGCTTGGTACGATACCCTGTCAGAGTTTCTTCTTCAGAAAGGTTTTCAGAAAGGCACAGTAGATCGCACGCTATTCAGCATTCGACTGGAAGACGACTTATTACTCGTGCAGATCTATGTAGATGACATTATCTTCGGATCAAAGAATGTCGTCATGTGTCAGCAGTTTCAGAAAATGATGAAGGACAAGTTCGAGATGTCAATGATGGGTGAAATGAACTATTTCCTCGGCTTTCAAGTCAAACAATCTGAAAAGGAATGTTCATTAACCAAGGCAAATACACTCGAGACCTCATCAAAAGATTCGGTTGCACATCCGGCAAACCTATCAAGATCCCGATGAACACGAATATGAAAATCGATCTTGATAAAGAGGGAGTATCAGTAGACCAAACTGAATTTCGTGTAATAATTGGTTCCTTATTATATCTAACAGCTACTTGTCCTGATATAACTTATGCTATAGGTATCTGCGCTCGATTTCAGGCGAATCCTAAGCAGAGCCACATGGACTCAGCAAAGAAGATTCTCCGCTACCTCAGAGGCACACCTGACATAGGTTTATGGTATCCAGCTGATGATAATATTGAACTAACTGGCTATTCTGATGCTGACTATGCAGGATGTAGAATTGACCGAAAATCAACTTCAGGAACTTGTTAGTTCCTAGGCAGTAATCTGATCTCATGGTTTTCAAAGAAGTAGCACCCAGTAGCCACGTCAACTACTGAAGCTGAATACATGGTTGCCGGAAGTTGTTCCGCCCAAATCCTTTGGCTGAGACAGCATCTAAGAAACTATGACGTCATTCAGAATGAAGTGCCGATATTCTGCGACAGTACCAGTGCTATTGCAATCACTCAGAACCCTGTACTAC
Organism: Lavandula angustifolia; assembly: GCA_028984105.1. NCBI lineage: Eukaryota > Viridiplantae > Streptophyta > Magnoliopsida > Lamiales > Lamiaceae > Lavandula > Lavandula angustifolia. The sequence goes on from CM054820.1 coordinate 21,374,383, forward strand.
ACACGAGATGCAAGCACGTGGACATTAGGCATCACTTCATTCGTGACCATGTCGAAAAGAAGGATATCAGGATGGAAAAGATCCATCTTGACAAACAAAGGGCGATATTCGACCAAGCCTCTAGGCGAATCAGATTCAAAGAACTTTCGGTAGAGCTAGGTCTGCTTTGGACCCCTCGACCCCGGTCAGTAAGAGTCTTCAAGAGAGGACCATTTCAGTAAGGGGGAATTTTCACTCTCAGTACTGAGTATAACCAGTACGTAGAGAATCAGCAACCATCTACATGAGGTATCAGCTGACTACTATGTTCAGCTGACAGGTTTGCGTATCTGTACTCAGTAGTAACTAATAGAACAATAATCTGCACTTATAATTCAGATTGAGCATGGTATTAATTATCTTAAAAATTGCCATTTAATGAAAACGACTCTCATTTAATGCACGACATTCTATGCATAAGTATGCTGAATTCTGCCACGCATTTAATGCATGTCATCTCATAGTTACTACTTAGGCAAATTACAACTGGCTTTGACTTAGGCGGCTACTGTGATCATTACCTTTTTTTAATATCCAATCTTAACCGTCCATATCATAAAGCAGATTTAAATTTTGCCTTTGATCGAAAACCGTTCACCTTCACGTTAGATATATATTTTCGATCATATCTTAGAAACCGCCATTAGTATATCTTAAAATTCTTGCTCCGTAAATTTTGAGATCTCTAGCAATCCTTTACTTGCTTCTTATCTTCTCCACTCTCGAGAATTTTATCGGTATGATTATTAAATGCATTACTATACTTCATTATCTCCTTTCGGTATCGCCATACTAAGCTGTTTTATGAACAAACGATGCGATAATCTTTTCTTGTGACGAGATAAAATGGCAAATCTTTATCTCGTCTCTCCGGGGGAACATGTAGGAAATCTTAGACAAAGGCAGTGTATGCAGTGCGAACCCGGTCATGGAGTTTGGCGCCTGCGACCTTGACTTCATGGACGAGATTTTCTTGTATACGAGAGCGTGCGGGTTGGAGCAGTTCCTCTTAAGGAAGCCTACCTTCTTCCTTCCTCGGCGAGTGTCTCGAGATATACCTCAACTCGGATTCGATATCCGGAGACATCATTGGACGTTTTGCCGTCCACTCCATAGGCGATGCCTCTATGCAGCGAAGCGGATCTCAATTAAAGAAGCGAGGAGAAGCTTCGCTTTGCTCTTTGAAGGAGTTAGCCATGTTGGCTACAACGATGACGAGGATAGACAACTATCTATCTATATTCTGCGGAAAGCCTACCACATTCGGAGCGGCCTTCCCAAGGAACGATATCTTGCCCGGTTCCGTGCACTAGCTTATATAGTCACGCAGCCTGCGACAAGTCAAGCGGGTTCATTCGATCAAGTATCGAGACCCAAGATCCAGCTCATGATGGCAATCTATGACAAAGCAAAAATCAAGCGGACGAGTTCTTTCTTCGAGAGTTCATGATTCAAGTTTGCCAAATTTGATAAGGCGGCGTGCAACGCCGATAGAAGGCAAAGCTGCTGTATGGGTGAAAGCTGTCCATCATGATACAAGATATACGTGGTGATGACCGAGATCACCTTTGACGACAAGGTATACCTTAATGTAAAGAAGATCGGGTTCCACAACGAGCATTGCTCTTCGGCCAGATCGGTTCGGGGCCGTCGCTTGGCCAAACCACGCCTACCAAGAAGAGGTCTCCTCTAGCGAAAATTTCTAAGACATCGGCTAAGCGTCGAAGAGAGCCATCGCGATGTCCCTCTTTGGATCCGAGGCTGTACCGGAGGAAACTGCGAAACGACCCAGCTGAACAAGCTACGAACATGCTCTTGAACGACTACTCGGCCTATGCGGCTAATAGATGAGTCGGAGTCCTCCGAGGAGACTCATTCGGTGGAGAAGGCCGTCTCCAGCGAACGGACTCAAGAAGTGGATCAAGGGGTTCCAAGCCGAACTTAGCGAGTGCTGATATACAAACTCGGAAAGCCCGCTTGATATTCCACCACTCGGCACTTTGCCATCTAGCCGAAAAATAGACGTCCGCCATAGATCTTGACGACTCGAAACGGCGTCGAGCAAGAATCAATCGGAATGGAAGCCTCGGCGCTCGGATCTCAAGCATTCCGAGAGATAGGCGACCAAACACCGGAGATCGGCCACCAAGACTTGGTGTTAATTGCTAGACGAGCCGGGCTCCACATGCTCCTAAGGTTCCGGGAGTGGCACCCACGGCTTCATCTCATCCTTCACTACTCCCGTGACCCAATTACATCGGGAGGAGCAGCACCTAAGGCGGCGAGATAAGGCTACTCCGGGCCCGCGGCCTAGGTAACCGATGATCCGAGGGTCGCGATGCGCGCCTTGGCGCACGATAGGCAACGAGACTTCGAGCTCGGCCCCTCGAGATGGGTCGACCACGACGGTCGGAGACCCGCCCCATGATTCGAGCCACAGGAAGCGATGAGGAAGTACCCGGGACAAGGATACACCTGCTTGAAACTTCGATCTACCGCTCGGTATCCTTGGGCACGAGAAGTCGGCGGGCTGGTACTTCAACGTCTGCGAGCCTGCTCGGCTCTTGCTAACATCTCGGTTTGAAGTAGCGCCCGGCCCCAAAGGCCGACGCTCAAAGTCCATGGCTAAGGCACGAAAAGCCAAGGAGCTCGAAACGAGCACTAGCCAAAGCTGTCCATAAAGTATGGAAGAAAAGCTACTTTGAAGCCACTACCGCCGAGCTTCGGGGGTGAAAAGTTCTCTAGCCGGCTCGTTGCCCACGATGTCTCTTCCATTGTCTCAAATGCGGCTGGCAAAGCGAGAGACGGGACTTTGAAGATCGGCTCGAGTAATTCGGGAGGGACGAGCCAAAGCGCTTGAAGAATTCAAGGCCTCTCGGTCCACTAATACGAGAATCGGTCTCAAACCTATCCCGGGCCACCGAACTCGGACTCAACAATATTCAACAAGCTCACGGAGGATAAGGTGTACGAGAAGGCGACGGAATTTAAGGCTGCTGACTGAACTCTCCCACAAGAAATACGGTGAAGATCTTGCTTCGAGAGGAATGAGCTGCATGAGGCTCGACAAAAATCAAAGACAAACTCGACTCTCTGTCGACCTCTTACAAAAGCCTAGACCTAAAGGTATCCTCTCAGACTCCGATAATAATTGATGATGCCAAAAAGGGGGAAGGAAAGGATAAAAGGGAAGAAAAGAAAGAAAGGCGGTGAAAAAGGGGACAAGTCAACCTCCAAGCGACCACGACTAAACCCTCGGCCAAATTCACTAAGGGGGAAGCTCCATTGAAGCCCGCTAAGAAAACCAGGTCAGTAGCAGACGCAAACGAAGTTCAGACTATTGCTGCTACTGGACCAGCTGAAGAGACCCAGGATATCTCCGCTGCGAGCACAGTAGAGACCGGCCCAAGTGGCTATGGAACAGCTACTTACGCAACCCAGACTCCTACTGATATTATTAAGGAGGTTGCTGAGTATGCTGAACGTGATGATTCAGAAGGGGAAGAAGCCCCTCTACCACCGCCTGTTCCACGCAAAGGGAAGAAAGTACTGGAACTCCCGACCCCTCCAGCAAAGAAATCAAAGAGATACATTTCTGCTGAAGAGGAGGCTCAGATAGCAGCTGACGAGAAGCTTGCTAGGGAGATAGCCGAAGCTGAGGCTGCCAACAAGCCTAAAGGAAAGACCTCTCAAGGTAAAACTAAGGCACCGGCTCGAGGCGGAAAGAAAGCGCTAGGTTGCCTCCAAGGAAGCTCAAGATTCATGATGATGAAGATAGAGAAAAGGAAAAGGAGCAACGACAAAGAATGCGAGAAGCGGGGTACATCCAAAGAGAAATCCGGTACCCCTGGCCGACTCGGGAAGACTCTCCTCACCAACCTTCCTATATGAGATCCAAAGAACAAGATCTTTGAGATCGAAGCCATCTTCGCTCGAGATGGATAAGTATCTCTACGAGAGGAGAGGAAGCGGACAGATAGAAGGCGCCGGACGGAGAATACATATGGCGGACCTTGAGGCGAGAATTACGTGCTTGAACAAGAGGCCAGGCGAGAGTACCTTCAAAGGCTGATATTCCTTATCGATACGGAAGGTTCGGGAAGCCGGCCTGATCGAAATCACATAGATGGCCAAGGACGGACGATTGGATGCTGCTCGGTTTACTCGAGAGATGGGAATGCTGCAAAGATAGAGTTTATCAAGCGCAATTATTTACGGAGGTTACGGCCGGACAAGGCTAAGGCCCGATGCTTACACAGAATGGATGATGATAACAGAACCGGATCTATAAGTATACTTGCATAAAGCCGTATCTGAAGGTATAGAAGTCAGTGTTCCTGAGCCCAGAATCATACCTCCGCCAAGAAGAAATGATGACTCAGTCCATCATGGAGTAATAGAAAAAGAAGTGAAGAATGCTGCCGCAAACAGAGGACTTGAAGAAGATGAGCCGGCGGACTTATCGAATACACGAAGGCGAGGAAGAACTCATACAGAATGTATGGCTTGCCCCTGCCTGAGTCAGAATCGCAAAACTTTATGGACAGGATCAAGCAGTACAAGCATTCTTAGTATTAGATTTCTTTATCTTCCTAGCTTAGAAAGAGATGTAATGTACTGAACTTTCATATCCTATATACATTCTTTTTTGGCTCAGACAATATCTTATTATCTAAACAGCCGTGTTTGTTTTATGCTTAAACACTCAGAATCATTGAAGTGATTGCTGACTCACACACTCACTTTATCTTACCTGTCAGCTTATTGCTTCTCTAGATCTGATAGTCTAGTTGTTGTGTTTCGGGGGAATTGTTTAGATAGAGGGAAATTGTTTGGCCCTGCTCCCCTCAGTAGACTAGAACTTGAAGAACAAACTCCACTGATCCTACTTGTAATAATGTAAGGAGCTCTGTTTCTGATACTTTAGTGTTAGCATAGATGATAGGTTTTGGCATCATCAAATAGGGGGAAATTGTTGGGTGATGATTTTATCCTCAAGCCTTGTTATACTTAGTGGGAAATGATTACTGTCTTGGCAACGACCAGTAGCGTAGGAGCCCCGTGCTCTGTACCTATCCGAAGATTTGAAGATCCCAAAACCCTATCTTGATTGATGAACCATTCCCGTGTAATTGTTTTGTCTACGAGGTTTCGGACTCGGTAGACACTCTGCTTCCGGTTAAGGCGGTCGGTAGCTTATCGGCCTCGGCACGGAAGTAGAAGACTCGGTATTTCTTGGACTCGGCGGGAGCGATATGCGAAGGAGTCGGTGAGAACCGAACTCGGCGGGAGTAGTTCACTTGAAGTCGGAGCGACCATCGGTAGAGTACCCTCGTTGTCTCTCTGCGAATGAAGATCGGACTTCAGCAACGCGACGACGGTCTTACGAGCGTCGGACACTTTTTGAATATACAATCGGTATTGTCAAGTACGAGGAAAAGAGAAGTCGGCTTCGGTATGCCTCGAAGTACGTTCCGTCTCAACCACTCCATAATCCTCGACAAATGACAAGTATACACGTGTCTCTACCTACTAAAGGCTGCAAGTCAACTTATTTCCGAGAAAAGGAGGGAAAGGACAACGTTACATCCTTCAAAAAGAGCCGTTAGCTACCAAAAGAGAGAGAGAAAGGAAGATCGTCTCCAACGGATCTTTTCCAATCTCTGCTCTATAAATAGAGGGACATTTCAAGAAGAGAGAGAGAGAGAATGCGCATAAGCTTAACGACGAAAACAAACACAAGCATTCAAACGAGCTAGAACCAAAAAACCCTAAGTCTTCCGCAAGAACTTGAAGATCTATCTCCGGCGAAAGACTAACTTCTCAGCTCATAGGGAACCAAGCTAAACTGTTAGAAGAGCCTCTAGTATCCAAATCGACGATACACGAACCTAAAGCTTATTTTAGCTGTTCGTCGATCTAGAAGCCACTCTCTCATTCCCTATCCCTCTAACCCTAAGCTCAACAGAATATACTTATAGCTTAGACGAAGGAGTTCATATTTGAACCCAATCCTTATTGTAAAAGGACTCCTTCATAGTTGGAGAAGTTTGTCAAACACTTTAGTTTGATGCCTTTGTAAACTGGGACTTGCTTAGTATAATCCCCAAGCCACGGCTTTGTCACGTGCACAAGGCATTGCACAAGGCGGCGAGACTAACTTAGTATAATAAATTGCCTCCTGAACTTTTCGGGATAGTGGACGTAGGATCGATTGATATCCGAACCACTTTAAAAATTTGTGTCTTGTTATTGCTTTCTGATTACTGTTGCATTGATTTTCTTGTTCATGCGAAAACCTACTTTAAAATCATACAAGCTGTCTCGGCATCTTGAGCTGTCTATTCTGAAGCGAGACTTGCTAAAACGGTTTTTCCACTCAACTGATTTGGGCCTACACTTTTCCGTACCGCTGAACTCTACTTGTTTGATACTAAATTCTGACTCAGTCAGCTAGCAGATCTCAGTAGAGTCAGATTCTTTGCCACACACGATTCAGAACAACTATTTGGTCTGCTGAATTATTTCAGTACGGCACTTTCCTGAACAGGATTGTTCGTGTTCGAAGTTGAGAAAATCGGAGTCAGGTGTATTCACCCCCCCCCCCTCTACACCTGACCATACACTCAGGACCAACAGGGTTCTTGTAGAACAAATATCGATTGGTGCGTGGAGGTGAACCTCACGAATTAATGTGGGTTCAACGTTTGGAACACGCGCTTACACTATTAATGACTATGACAGCCGTGTGTTGTTTGGCACATGGCCCACAAGTGATTAATTGTTTCAACCCACACAAATGTACATATTATAACGGCTTTATATCAAACGCATATATCTCAACCCACACAAACGTATATATCTTTCAAACGGCTAATTTTTTTTTTCGGCTATTTTATTTTACTAACGGAAATGAAGAGATATTCATTTCATAATCTTTGCTATCCAAAAATTCTCTCAAAAAAATTAAATCTTATATGAATTTAAATTATATTAAAATTAATATTTTATATTAATTTAAAATTATCATGATATATTAATAATATTATGAATACAAAATAGTGAGGATATTCAACTATATAGATATAGTTGTGTGTATATATTAGTGGGACCCATAAAAAAGTTGGATTTATAGGTACAGGGTTGGAGAGAAAGATGTAGTGGGTTTTAAAAGTTGATGTGGCGTTTTAAAAGCTGACGTTACCAATAAAAAGTTGGTTTTAAAAGTTAAGGGTTGGAGGCACCCTAAGATTGGTTCGGTCCCTATTCAAATTCACAAATGGTGCTCTAGTAGTCTAGCTATGTAATTTCTTGATTTTAATTTTTATGATTTGTCTAAAACTCATGTTTGAAAGAAATATTCAATCACATAAAGCTCGACAAATGGGGTGGATTAAAATAAAACAAAAGATATTGATGTTTCTGCTAGGTGCTTTTTAGTTTTGAGTGTCCTCTATACTATTGTAGAATAAAATTTAAAATTTTCTTAAATTCATCTCAAACAGTCAACTCTACATCTACATCTAACTCTAACATATTATATTTTATTTTTAATATTTTTTTCATTGAATTAATATGTTTATTAGTTATTAAAAATTATGATATCTTTAAAAATGCTAATAGTTGTATTTAATATCATCTAAATATTCAATTAATAATTTTTAAATAAATTATGTTACTAAAAACATACTTAAATTATAAAGCAATCAATTTCATGTTATTGTTGTATAACAATTTATACTTTTTAAATTATTTTTATTTTTATTTTAATGTGAAATAAAAAAATAACGATTAAAATAATATTAAAACAAATTCAAATACAAAGAACCACTCTATATACAATCCGCTTCCTCTGGCCCATTTCGGGTGGTCCCTTCGGTGGCCCACCAATCACGCCCCGCCACGCGTGCATTGGTGGGCCATGTTAACAATAAAAAAATATTTAAGTTATAAAAAGGTGGCCCACCAATGCACACGTGGCGGGGCGTGATTGGTGGGCCACCGAAGGGGCCACCCGAAATGGGCCAGACGATTTGTAGCGCTCTATATATACCTTCCTTTTGTAAAAATTGGAAAACAAAAGAAAATATTAATAAATTAACAAAATTCAGCCAAACAAATATAAAAATCACAAAAATAAATAATAAAAAAATAACACCCAACATAGAGATAACGGGATGAACAGTGACACGGTTCTGCTACCGTGTCACTATTGATTTCCTCTTATATAGAGTTATTTGCAGTGCTTTGTTGGAGCACATTCCTCCTTTAGAATAGAGTTTTAATCTATTGTAAAGAGCCTATGTTGCACGGACACTCCGAAAAAATCCGACGTACTGTGTCGGACACGGACACGCGCCCGACACGTGTCCGACACGGCAAAAACGAGTCCATAAATTATAAAAAAAACGGACACGTTTCCGGACACGGCGATTTGTGTGTCCGACACGGAACGGACACATTTTTTTTTTTGATATGTGGAACCCGCAGCCGCTACCTTCTGTGCGCACTGGGTAAACCCCGCTCCTTGTGCAGTAGCCTGCAAACCACACAGGAGAATTCAACCATCCTAGGCTAACCATAGGTGACAGGCTCCACAAAGTTGCTTCCAGTAGGATTTGAACTCAGGACCTATCGGTCACAGGCCTACCCACCTTCACCAACTTTGTCATCCCAAGGGGACAACGAACACATTTTTTGATTTAGTCTTGTAGTGGACACGGTTGAATGGGTCATGTAGTTAGAAATTAGTAAAACGTAAATAAATATATAATTAAATATTACTTACCTTACATTAGTAATAAGTAAATAAATATATAATTAAATAATTAAATATTACTTACCTTACTAATGTATTTAGATTATCTACTTATTTTAGTATTTTACATTTTTATGCTATGGTTATCTACTTATAAATTATGACTATGTCGTTTGAGTTGATTATTTGAACTATGGGTTTGATATTGAAAAACTTGACTTGATCATTTTTAAATTTATATATATATATATATATATATATATATATATTAATAATTTAATATTTTTTATATCAGCGCCTGTGTCGTGTCCTAAATTTTTCAAAAAATGTCGTATCCCGTGTCCCGTGTCCATGTCGTACCGTGTCCCGTGTTCGTGTCCGTGCAACCTACTAAACAGCCCATTGAAGATGCTCTAAGGAAATACCTTTTAACATATAACAAAAGAATTTCTTCTGCTATGCATTGACTAAACTACAAAAGACCGGTAAAATTGTACATTATGCCCTAATTACAATTTAAAAAAAAAAAAAAAAAAGAAGAAAGGAAGAAAAACTTAATCAATCTTGCAAAACATCAAAAGTATTTACTGATGATCCAAATACGCATTCTACTCTCTCTCTTTCTTGATTAGAACCTCTATCTCTTCTTGTCTTCGTTTGATGAAGAATGTTCGTCATTTAAAATTCTCTTATTTTTCCATAATGCAACCTGAATTGCATTATATTCCTACAAAAATTAATAAGAGTTGATAAAGTATATATGATGTCAGAATTGTACTCCCTCTATCCATAGTAGTGTTCCATAACTTTTGAGCGCGATTATTAAGATTAAGACTTTTTATTGGCTAATTACTACGACTAACATGATTAAGTCATTGATTTATTACTTTTCTTTCCTTCTCTAATTATACAACTACAAAAATGTGATTTTAATATTTTTAACATTCCAAAATATTATGTCTGGGTCTTCGACTTCATTTTATTTGTTTATTTTTTTCTGAACATATTATAAAATATAGATTCACGCTATTTATCCTTTATTTTGAATCATATGAACAATGAAAGTACTCAAATCGAGTGAAGCCGCCGATACCAAGCAAATTGAATAGTAATACAAAAAAATTGCCTCCAAAATTATTTTCACCAAAAAGCTAAATATTCTCTTTAAAGTTTTTGGAGGTTTCGAACCAAAATAAGAAATCTCACACCAACTACAATTTCAAATCTCAAAAAACATCACACAATCCATTCTATAAATACAAAACACACTTACTCCCCAAAACATCAACAACCAAAAATTGCCTTCTTCACACAAATACCCTACAAAATTCCCAAAACTCGAAACTTGACACACAAAGAGCAAGATAACATTGTCCAATTCATTCTTCAGAATAGCACATCCGAGAACCCACCGAGGGTAAAGATTATTGAAATTTTTGTCAAGTATTCCATTAATCAACGGATCGTGAGTCGGCTATGGGCTACAACCAAAGAACAATACGAAAGTGATCAGTTTATATATTTAAAAGGGAAGAAAACAATGTTCCAAGGAGGAAAAGAGTTCATATTGATATGGGTTTGATTGAAAGTTTGAAATTACGATAATTAAAAAATTTGCAAATGGAAGCATGGTGTGGCGGTGGGGTGAGTCAGGACCTGATCAAAACTCACCAGAGGCGGATCCATTAGTTAGTTGGACTAGGCTACATCCCATCCTATATCTTAGGAAATACCATTAGGTGAGGATAATTTAGTAGTAAAATTTCTGTGGCCAAGTGGCTTAGCTCCACTTAGCCTGTACCAATATCCCCACATGTCTCGGGCTCTATTCTCAGCCACAGCTGTATTTGTCATTTTACCTTCTTTTTTGTTATTCTTTTCATAGTTTCGCTTTCTTCATTATTTCAGTTGTTCGTTTTCTTTCTTATTTTTTAATCAATTTCCTAATTTCAATCTCCTTCCTTATTCTTATTGAAATATTTTCATTTTCTTCCTTATTTTTTTTACAAAATTATTTCTTTCTTCTCATCTTATTTTTTCTTATTCATTTCTTCCTTACTTCGTTCTATTATTACTTACTTTTCTTACTTATTTTTCTTGTGTTTTCTTAAATCCTTTACACTAAACTAAGAAATCCCAAATGTAGGATATCAGTTTTGTTTTCCTTGACATTTGTCATTTATATTCGATCTTTATTGAATTATTAAGTTTTTTTTCATGTATTCTCATTATATTTACTGGCATTTTCAAGTTTTAGCTTTGAATTTGTTTGAAAATTTCTTTTTGAATTTTTAAATTAATATTGTGCGATTATATATTGAGTATTGTAAGTTATAGCATTTAAAAATATCCCGATATTTTAGCATGTATGAAGAATAATATCTTTGAAGTGTCGGTTTTTCAACCCCCCCTTTTTGTCGGATCACGGATCCGCCCACAAACTCACATTAGAGCAATCGGGCCTAGTTAAATAGCTCCTAATAAATTATTAAGGCTACACTTCTCTATAGAAGCCCCAAAATTTATAGGGTTCTAAACATGATTAGATTTAAAAGCATGCGTAATACCACACATCGATGAGAAGTTGTTTTATATCAAAAGAGCTTCTCATCGATTCTACTACGCTTAGGGGGGAGCGGAGCCTCCCCTGCGTATGTAAAAACAAACAAAAAAAAATCATCTCCAAGATGATGTTTATGTGTGCGGTTTTGTAGACCTATTTTTTAGAGGCATTTCTACTATTAGCCAAATAGTAGAAATGAAAAACATATTTAGCCTATAACTAAATAAAAACACAAATATAACCATTTTATCTTCATGTGGTTGATTAGATGAGGCTTGTTGTAGGAATTTGTGCCATCAACAATTTCGTCTCGTTTTTAACGCATAGGGCCGATGCTCGACCGAAGGGGGTGTCCATCAGCCCTCCATCGACCGAGAGAAAAAAAGGCCGAGCAAGTCCATCGGTCGAGCCACTTGAATCTGTACTATAATATATTGGGTGTGAGGGCCGAAGGGGGGCCGAAGGGGGGTGTACATCGGCCCTCCATCAGCCGAGAGAAAAAGAAAAGCCGAGCAATTACCAGGGCCGATGGGGGCTGAATCTACCCTAGGCTCTCCATCGGCCTGCGTTCCCTTCATTCGAGATAGGTTTTGACCCGACACATGGAAGACTTCTGCAAAAGTGCAGTAGGGCCAATGGCGGGCCGATGAGAGGTGCAGTTTCAATTCAGCTTTTTCTGCTGAAATGACTAGTCGGCCACTCGACCTTGATTTTCACATGGGCGTGTTGCAGGGGTGATGGAGAGCCGAGGGTGTACTTTGTAGAAGGATTGATTGACATTTGGATCACGGGAAAATTTTACGTAGAATTTGCTTATAAGAATGAGGAACTCTATGCATGATCATTCACCAATAAAATTACTCAATTTCACTTCTACTCTTCTCAATTCCTCACATCTATTTGAAAAATATGGCCGATTTTTGATCAATTATTGTGAAGTTGAATGGCGAATTCAATGATCAGTCGAATTATGTCGGTGGCTCAGTACTTATTCCCTTCCGTTCAACTACTTCATTTACTATACTGCTACTTCGCGACGAACCGGCAGGATGATGAAGGCTATTATGGGTCATGATATTGATGTTATGTGGTTGTGCTCTATCGATATAGAGCCGATTGTGTTTCTAGTGTATCCTCAAGTGCAAAATCCTCAATTTGTTGTCCCCAACCTGAATCAATTACCTGAAGATATTTCTAATTTCGGAGGTCCTAACTGGTTTACGGGGCAAGGAAGCGGAAGTAATGCTGGCGTTCGGGCTACCCAAAGGAATGTTCGTGTGGAGACAAATTCATATCGTGAGCTGGATTTGGACTCATCATCTGATGGTGATGAGGATCAAGAGATTCCTCCCGCCTTGATTAATTGTTCGTTACAAGATTTTACTGCATGGATTTGGAGAGAGGGTGGCGTGAGTCAACTTATATCTTTGCTCGTTCCAGTCAATCGTCCCCCAACGATCGATGAGACTATATACAACAACACAGAAGCCGCAAGCAACTGGCTACTTCCTATTGTTCCCCTTGATGTATCCGATTCAGTAGTGGCGCGGAACCTGAATAATGTTGTAGACGGAACTTTGCATGAAGGATTGATGTTCAGCTTGAAAGACGAACTTTATGCTGCCGTCGCTCTATTCCATTTGGAAAATGGTGCGGATTTTAGAGTGCAATGTTCGAGTGCTTCCCGGTTGGAATATATGTGCAGAACATGTGTTGATTGTCCATTCTAGCTGCGGGCATACTGTAGAGGTGAAAAATATTAGGAGGTGACTAAATGGATTGCGGACCATAATTGTACAATTGATTTATCCGGACTTGGCGAACGAAATGTGCGTTCGAAGGCTATAACAGCTTATATAGCTCGTAGAATGCGCTGTCAGATCAAGTTAATGAAACCGGCTGATATTCAGGCGGATCTATTGGATAAGTTTGGAATACAAGCAACCTACGGGGTGGCCCTCCGAGTGCGCAACGCAGCTATTTCGATGATTTACAGTGGACATACAGATTCCTTCAGCAAAGTGCCTCAATATCTGCATTTGTTGGAACAAGCAAATCCGGGCACTTATCCAGGAACAAACAAATAAATGTTTCCGACATTTATTTTTTACGGTTGGTGTATCGTATGCCCCTTGGTTGCTTGACCCTGAAAGGTTATTGTGGTGGACATGACACATTTGAAAGGGAGAAATAAGGGAATATTATTTATCGCTCCTACTTTTGAACGAACGAGCAAATATTCTCACTCGCTTTTGGTGTAGGTCCGATTAAAAACCGGCTATTTATGAAAAGTTGATGGAAATCGGATCGGAGAAGTGGTCAGTTGTTCGGTAAAGGTCATCGTTATAGTCCAATGACATCGAATCTTTGCCGAGTTAATAAATTCTCGACTATTAGAGGTTAGGCGACTACCGATTCTTGCTATGCTCGAGGCGATCCACCATATGATAGAGTCGTGGTTTGATATACGACGAGTAAAAGCAAATTCCGAGAAATAATCCGTTGTGAGAGACTTCGAGTTGAGGTCGTGGAACGAAGTTGTTTGGCTCGGAGGTTTACGGTTACGCGGTTGACTGCTTGAAAAATACAAGGTCGACGAAGGTGGCGACGGTGGAGGGTTAATCTTCGAGATGAAATGTGTGAATGTGGTGTCTGGCAAATCGACATGTTGTCGTGTAGTCACGTTGTCGCCGTTTGTATCATCGCTGGGAAAATTTGTACAATCATATTAATGACTATTATACGATGGCGACGTACAAGGAAATATATGCCGGTGTCGTTAATCCCTTACCTCCTCAGAATGAGTGGGGCATAGTTGTTCTTCCACCAATGATTATGCGTCAAGTCGGACCTCCAAGAAACAGTCGTCGTCCTTCCGGAGCAGAAGCTAGTATATCTGGAATGGGCCGTCGAGCCACAAAAAATGTGATAATTATAGAGAAGGTCACACAAGGCGGAGATGCCCCGATAGAGGAACGACAAATGTAACACCCCAATTTTCATAACTTTACAAGGGACGCTACTTCATACTTAACATGCATATTTTAATTCTTTCAAAACATTTTCATTGAAAAGAACCATTGAAAAATTCAATTTATTTTACTACTCAGCGGAAGTCTTAAAATAAAAGCAAGTGCAACAATTAGTTTACGAAAATAATATGCACAGTTCATGATAAAACTAGTTTTAATGCAATAATAAGTTCATAAATCCTTCCTCGTATGACCATCACCACCAACACCTCTACGCATCGGCAGAGCCGTTTCTGAAAAATGTTAAAATGATAGGGATGAGTACGACTACTCGGTGGGAGATGTACACATTTATCGAGAATTATAAATCATGTTGGTCAGGAGGCGAGAGTTAGGTGTAGAGGGGGGGTGAATACACTGATCTTGCTCTTTTTCTCAAACCGAAGGGACAGTGAGATTGTTTGGTGCGGCCCGATGAATAGTGCCAAATAAGAACCTTCGATCGCGGGTCGGGAGAGTGAGTTAACTGCGAGCTCTCCCTGCCGACTTTTTCGGTCGTTGAAACTCGGTCGAAAAACCTTGAGTGCGGAATAGTGTGGGGTCCGGAGATTCGTCTCAGTTTGAAAACGTGATTTTCACAAGTCAAGTAGTTTTGGCTAGTGCACTTTAATAATACATTTTATGCAAAGATATGATTTTGTAACAGTTTTTATGCGATGCTGATAAAACGGTAACCAACACAAGCAAGCAATTTTAACGTGGTTCGGATACGCAAGATCCTACGTCCACGGTCTGCTGGAAGCAGGAGGTCTTGTTGATTTATACGAGCAAGCCTCGGCAAAGGAATGCGTACCTTTGGATAGACCGCTTCTAAGTTATAGTCCTTAGCGACTTTACAAATCAAGCCGAGGGTTTGAAGGGGAGGAATTTCTCCAACTAGAAGGAGTTCTTACAATAAGAACAATCACTAAAAGTGAACTCCTTCGAATTTCTAAGCTATAGATATGGCAATGAGCTTAGCTAGAGAAGAGGGATCTAAAGAACTCTAGAGAGAAGAACTAATGATATTCTATTGGGCAAGTTCTTTGCTGGATTGATCTTGAATGTGCTAGAGTTGTTTGAAAGCTTGAGCGTTTTCCCTTGATTTCCCGTGCGTGGAGCTCGGATTTTCTTCTCTATTTATAGTTGTGACCTAGGCGTATGTCCGTTGGAGGCGACGGCGCCACGTGTCACAAGCGTCGAGGAAAAGCGACCATAAATTCGAATTGTTGCGGCGAGTTGTTGATGAGAGCGGCTTTAGTTGGTCAGAGCAGATAATGCGTTGACGGCTTCTCATTGGTCGAGGTTTGTGGTAGGTGAGATTGTGTCAGATATTGAAGTTGACTCTCCCTAATCCTCGTATGGTCTTCTTCTGACTTTCGAAAAGACTTTAACAACTGGGTCGTTTCCTGTCGGATACAATAGACTCGAAGAAGTCTCTGTCTTATTCGTCTGAGTCGGCTGACAAGAGATATTCTCTTGAGTATGGTCAGCTGATGACTGCGAAGGTACTGAGCTTGCATAGGGTTCTTACTGCGTGTGTGTCGGTGATAAGATGTCTTCTGCGGGGCGAAGATCGGCAGATGACTTAAGAATGCAAGCTCTTACACTGATAACGTGGGGTTCTGGAAAGTAACTTCGTCAGAAGATCAATCCAACATTTTACCCCGTACAGGACATAGACACAAAGATAAACAAATCAAAAATAGTCTAACCTATACATCAGCTATTCCTGTCGACACTACACTACTGATATCAGCTAGGTTTTGGGATCTTCAATTCAATAAGTGAAAACTACGATTTCCCCCAATATTCTTTTACCTGATAACATGCTGAGTATTATCTTCTACTGACTCATAACCCAACAATTTCCCCCTAATTGATGATGCCAAAACCTTTATATAAAATAAAAAAAAATTCTAAACTACTGACATAGATAGACTTTAGTAAAACTGAATCAGTTAACTTCATGAGGTCAGCAGTTGAGAGATAGGCAAAATCAGAGAAACGGTTATGTGTGAGTGTGTGTCAGATCACTTCAGTGATCAGTTATGATAACATAACACAAACGAAAGCCGTTAGATAATGAGTAATTGTCTGGCTAGAAGCAGGAACTTATATAAATGAGAAAGTGAATTACAGAGTTCCTATCTTATATACAAAAAAGGAAAGAATAAGAAGACTACTGCTCGCGTCTGAACTTCTTCGTCTTGCTTTTTAAATCCGCAGACTTGTCAGCAGGAGGTTCCAAACCATAATATTTTTAGAGTCTTGCGCGAAGTGTTTGGATTTCCTCGAGGTCAGCAGGGTACTCAGAACTAAGATCATGATGATGTGCTGCTGCTTCGACCTCATCTTCTATCTCCGTAGTGCACAAAACGCCACGAGTCGTTCTGGGAGGAGGAATCCTTTTGAATGCAGGGGCTACTAGTGGTCGCTTCTCATTTTCTAGGATCAACAGAAGTTAAGTTCTGAGCCTGGCGTTATACTGATGAATGAATTCATCAAACAGTTGATCTGCCGGGATCCCAGATAGGTAGAATCCCCACACGTAGTATCCTTTAATAAATTTCATCTTCAGTTCCTCCCATTCCTCGTTCAGCTCCAAAGGTACCCACTTGTCTACATGAGGGTGAGGGGTTTTCTTCAGATAAGTTGCTCTGGGAGCGCCTCTCCTGTAGTACTTGGATGACCTTGGAATTTGCTTCTTCCAGTCGATGGCTGGTTCACTGGCTATCTTGTCAGTAATCTCTATGATCTTGGCCAGATCTTCCAGTCTCTTCTTCTCTCTGAGGGCTGCTGATCTAGTGTCTCCTCTCCGGAGATTCAGTCCTTTCAGCGTGGCCTCCCAGATGGCTCTGTCTTCTGCCTCTTGCTCTGGAGTAAATGTTTGAATAGCAGTACTCTGAGCCAAGGGCTGAATGTCAGTGACAGAAGCTTTAGCTAGCTCCTCCTTAGCTTTTCTCTGCTGTTCTTCTAGGAGTAGTTTGGCTTTGCCTTTGGCGATTTTGCCAGTAAGCTTCCTGGGCTTCTTTACCTTCTTAATTTCTTCCTCGATCTATTGCTCATAGTTAAGTTTATCTTGAAGTTTCTGAGCAACACGCTGATCGAATGCCTCAGCTTTCACTTTGAATTTGAACTTAGGCATCGGGGAAGATGGAGGAGTTGTTTCAGTAGTAATCTCCTTCCCCGGCCTTTGCGGTGGCAGTGGCTCGTCCTCTTGGTCGACAAATTGTGCGACCTCCTCAAAATGTTGAGCCGAGGATCCTTCTCTGGATCCTGCAGCTGGATCAACCACAGTAGGTGTTGTTTGGACAGTTGGGATTTGGACGATTTCGGGAGGGGGTACTGAGCTGGTTCCAGCTTGATCACCTAAACCTTCCCCCTTAGTTATTACTTGGACTTCAGGTCCTTCTTCCGCCTGAGCTTGTTCCGCCTCAACCTTCTCTACTCCTTCCCCCCTTTTGGCATCATCAGCCAGGGAGAGGCGAGTGCGGATGGCAACTACCTCTTTCTCCAGATTGTAACAGATTTTCTTAATGGAGGTGGCGGTTTCTTCGAAGTCTCTAATGACATCACAGTAGTGCTCCTCTTTCTCCTGGTCAGCACGTATGTATTTTATATTTGCGCATTTGTCTCTTTTCGTTGAGACGAGCGGTGATGCGTCGAGAGATGTTGTCATATCTGGCTTGGATGAGCTTGAGGGCCTCCACTGTTGTTTTATGGGTGTGTGAAGGGTTGGAGAAGGCCACTCTGTTGCGCTCGTCCATCGTAGCTTGAACTGATGCGAGGCTCTAAGTCAGCTGCTCAGAGAACATTTTCTGCTGAGATTGAAGGAGCTGCTAACTCTAAGCGGCAAGTTTCGCTTTCTGAGCTGCGAGGGCGGTCTTGACTATCTCCTAAATATTGATAGAAGGAATAGGAGCTTCGGAGACCTTCTTCATCTCGCCTGCAAGTTTGTCAACCTTCTCAGTTTGGGCTTTTGTGTACTGAGCCCATTTTAGATGTACGTCTTTGGCAAAGAGACGATTCTTGTCTCCCTGTCTCCTGATGGCTTTGTTGACGGACTTTGAGGTCACAAAACCGATTGGTTTGATCGATAGTTCTTTGGTTTCGAGCCTCTGCTCAGACGTTGCGAGTTGTTGCTCTCGACTAGGCTTCGAGGCAATCGGGACATCACCTGATGTAGATGGTGGTGGTGATTTGTCCTTCTCGCTGGGAGTGTTACCCTCGGCAGATCCTCCCAGTTCTGCTTCCTTGGGTGGTGCCTGATCGACATCATCATCATCGTTGTTGTCATCATCGTGATAGGATGGCGGCGAAGGGCTGCTGACATGTTCTGAGGATCTGAGGCTCAGAAGATAGAGCATAGCTGCGCGGAGATCCTCGAACGAGGCTAGGTCAGCGGGTTCCCCAAACCCGATCGTTATTTGCAAGCTTTGCTCCTACGTCGGTAGGGACGGAAGCGGGCGATTCTTTATCGGCTCTTCAAGCATGTCCCAGTGAGGAACCTCGGTAGCATCCGAGTCCTCGCCCTTATAGCTATTTCGACCGGATCCCTATGGTCGGCAATTTACAGGATACGTGCGGTGACTTCTCCGGTGGCTCGGAGGCGAGTTGGTTTGCATGGTCGTCCATTCGGAGGATGTCTCCTCGGTCGGTTGGTTTGTATCCGGACGGAGTCTCTTCGAGCGATGCGGCTGGACTTTGTCTTTTAGAGTAGCATTTGTTGGTCCAGGGAGCACGTTCGGGTGTAGAGGGGGGGTGAATACACACTGAAACCTATTTCTCCACTTGAAACACGAACAGTCCTATTCGGGGATGGTGTCGTCTTGAATGAATTCGGCGGACCGGGACAGTGCATTACCGAATCGTGTTAGGCAAAGAGATACTAACTCTGCGAGACACCTAGCGGGGCCGAGTCGAGTCGGTATCTTGGTTGGAGTTCGGTGGTGCGGAAATGTGTAGGCCCAAAACGGTTGAGTGGAAAACGTTTTATCAAAGCGGTTTCGGTTCGGAAGAATAGCGGTTAAGATCGCTGAAACTTAGTTGAATGATTTTAAAGGATAATTTTCAGTATGAACAGTTAAAATCAATGCAACAGTAAATAAGAGAACAAGCGAGAGACACAGAGATTTTTAAAGTGGTTCGGATACATAGGATCCTACGTCCACTGTCCCGAAAGATCAGGAGGCTATTTATTATACTGAGTTAGTCTCAGTCAGCTTGTACATAGGACAAAGCCACTCTTGAAATTTATACTGAGCAAGTCTTAGTATACAAAGGTATCAAACTGAAGCATTTGACTAAGTTTCCAACTATGAAGGAGTCCTTTTACAATAAGGATCAGGTTCAAATATGAACTCCTTCGTCTAAGCTATGGATATATTCGGTTGAGCTTAGGGTTAGAGGGATAGGGAACGAGAATGTAGCTTCTAGAACGACGAACATCTGAGTTTAGCTTTGGGTTCGTGTAACGTCGTTTGGATACTAGAGGCTTGTATATCGGTTCAGCTTGGTTCCCTAAGAGCTAGATTGTAGTCTTTCTCCGGAGAAATATTCTTCGATGTCGTCTTCTATTATTTGGATGTCGTCTTCTATTATCATCATCAGCTGAAGACACGGGTTGGACAACTGATCGAAGGAACCGGCGGAACTCGTCAATATGTGCGTGACGATGTACGCGAGTCCATGGTATTCTGGTAGGAGCTGGTTCTTTGGCAGTGCAGATTTGAAGGTAATGTCGTCTCTGCCGCAGAACCTATGAACATAGGAGTTTAACTCCTTCTCCTTGTATCCGAGTGGAGAGACTCCGTGGGCCGGTAGATCAAAAGATGCTTGGAGCGCGGCCCGGATAATTATGTCGAAATGATCCGTCTCCCACTTCTGAGGGGTCACCTCCCTCATGTACGAGAAACATGATACCTCCCCTTCTGTATCTTCTATGGATCTCCAGTTGTAAAATACCTTTGCAACTTGTCAAGGCAGATAAGCTTTAGGGTGCTTCGAGATAAGGAGTTCGAGGCGGAAACTTCGAGAGCCGTGAAGATGGGCTCGAAAAGGTAGTTCCGCTGGTGCGGAGCCGTCGTGGGCTCAAAGCCGGATCCTAGATTTTATAATATCGTCGATGTTTGTTGGAGTTCTGACAGCCATTTTTATCTGCAAAAAGCTTGTTAGTATTTGAAATTCGAGTAGTCAGGATACGAGATAATGCAGTAAAGTAAGAATTTACCGTAAATAAAGAGCTTTTGTGTAAGAAAAGTTTAGTGTGAAGAAATCTTGGATTCGGGGGGCGAATATTTTCTTAAAGCTCTAATGGCGAAAAGAAATGGTTGAGAAGTGATTAGAGGGAAAAAGCGAAAGATTTTATAAGATCAAACATATCAACCGGTTTTGATCGAACGGTTGGGGTTTAATCTTGCTTTTTACTGATGGCTGTGATTTGATGTTATAAAAGGAATGATTACACAAGCCGCCTCTAACCTAGACCCAGCGTAAGATATGCGCGATTAAGGTAAGTTGAGAAGGCATGCATTAAATGCGCTGCGAGCAACATTAAAGTCTAAGCCTTTTAAATGAAAACGGTTTTCTACGACTTAAACCTTAAAAGATTAATGGTGGGAAATAAATGCTCATTAACTATTGAGTGCAAGCGGCGATATAATAAATGCGAGCATGCCTCGATAATGTTAAGTATATAAAACTACGCAAACCTTTTAGGTGAACTTTTACGATCGGTGGTTACCGTTTAGACTTAGGAGGATGTTTGATGTGTTGATGACCACGTTCCCCCTTACGTATGCGAGTTTGATTTACTGGCCGAATCATTGTGCTTGAGTCTTTGACTGTCGTGCTGATTTATTCTGCGGCTAGACTCGGTAGGCTCCGGTGAGACCTAGCTCAGCGATAATTCTCACGAATCCGTTCTCGGCTAGTGGCTTGGTCGGTATGTACGCCCTTTGCTTATCGGTATGGATTTTCTCCATTCGATGTCCTTCTTCTCGACATGGTCTCACGATGAAGTGATGTCGAATATTCATGTGCTTGCATCTCGTATGGGAAGCTGGATTACGAGTTATAGCAATCGCACTTGTGGAGTCACGGTAGATGGGCACTTCATCTGAGATATACCATAATCTCGCGGTTGTTGTCGAAGCCAAAGGATGCAGGCACAACAACTTCCGGCGGCCATGCTCGGCTTCGGTAGTGGGCGTTGCCGTTGAATCTTTGTTTCTTTGAAAACCAAGATATCGGCTTCTTTGCCTAGGAATTGACATGTTCAGAAGTTGACTTTCGATCTACCATGCATCCCGCATAATCGGCATCGAGAATAACTTTGTTAGTATAAGATTATCGTCAGCAGGATACCATAACCCTACATCGGGTGTTCCTTTCGAGATATCGCGAGAATCTTCTTTCTTTGAGTCTAGATGACTTTGCTTGGGATTCGCACTTTGAAATCTTGCACATACACCTACGGCATAAGTTATGTCGAGTGCGCTTCTTTGTTAAATATAATAAGGAACCAATAATGGCTCTATAATCAATAGAGTTAACGAAGCTCCCTCTTTGTCCAGATCAATTTTGAAATTAGTATTCATGGGGATCTTGGTAGCTTGCTTGAATCGCAGCCGAATCTTTTGAGAAAATCTCGAGTGTATTTGGCTTGATTGATGAAGATTCCTTCAGGTGATTATTTTACTTGAAATCCAAGGAAATAGTTCATCTCTCCCATCATAGACATCTCGAATTTCTCCTTCATCATTTTCTCGAATTGTTGACATATAGTCACGTTTACGCGCAGAAAATGATGTCGTCCACGTAGATTTGCACCGGTAGGATGTCATCTCGACTTTATGTTGAGCGAGGGTGCGATCTTGTCCCCTTACGAAAACCTTTACGAAGTAGAAAGTCGATAGGGTATCGTACCAAGCCCTCGGTGCTTGTTTTAACCCACATCGGCGCTTTCCTAAGTCCATACACTGATGTCCCTGCGAAGCCGGGCGGTTATTCCACATAGACTTCTTCCTTGATGCGCCATTCGAGAAAAACTAACTTCACATCCATCGATATACTTTGAATCTTTGATGCGTTGCATAAGCTAGGAGCAGACGAATGGCTTCCAATCGGCGGCCCGGAGCGAATGTTTCATCAAAAGTCGATTCCTTACGCTTGCAGCGGTATCCCTTGGCAACTAGTCTAGCTTTGTTTCTAACAATGACGTTGTTTTCATCACGCTTGTTCTTGAAGACCCACTTAGTACCAATCACGTGCTGATGTCTAGGTCTGTCAACAAGCTCCCAAACTTCATTTCTAACGAACTAGTTCAGCTCTTCTTGCATGGCAATGATCCAGTCAGCATCGTTGAGTGCGTCCTCTATTGACTGAGGTTCTTCTGTAGACAAGAAACAAGAATAGAGTGAGCTTTCTCCTTGACTTAATCTAGATCTTGTCTTGATAGTTGCTGATGGATCTCCAATAATAAGATCTAAAGAATGAGCGTCGAGCCATGAACGTCTGAGTCTGGCTTCTTCTTCTGATACTACTTACGCACGGTCGGTAGGTGTGTTAGGCATTTCGGTTGTACTATTACGTGATTGCGGCGGTTCGGTAAGAAGGTTAAGATCTGCGAGTTTCGAGGTTCGGGGGCATTTTGCTCGGGAACATCAATTGTTCCCCACGAATTTATATTCTCGGTAGAGGTCTCGGTTACCCTTTGGGGCTTCCTCATCGACCATTGTTACTGTTGTTGATTACGTTCGGTAGAATCAACCGGGTCGGCTACATCGCTTGTTGGTTGAGTGCGTATTTCCTCATCGTCGACTCATCATCCCAACAATCTTTGGATCTTTTTGGCTTTATCGTTTAGTGCGAGATCCCGTAGCTTCTTCTGCGACATCTTGATATTTGTCTTTGTAGATTTCTGTTCTCGGTAACAAACTCATCAAAGACAACATGAGGGCTTTCCTCCACGCAAAGAGTTCGATAGTTAAAGAATGCGAAGGCTTTCTTGACTCGAGAGTATCCCGAGAATACTCCTTGGTCGGATTTGCTATCAAAGACCTTCAAGCTGATCTTTCCCGTTATTGTGGATAAAGTAAGGACAACCAAAGATATGAAAATGAGAAATAGAAGGAATTCTCCCTTTCCATAGTTCGTAAGGTGTCTTCATGTGTTGTTGTATTAGCGGTGAGCGATTACGAGTGTAGGAGGCGGTGTCGGTAGCATCGGCCCGGAACTTTGAGGGTAGTCAGTGCGCTAGGAACGTTCTTGCTTGCTTCTTTGAGTGTTCGGTTTTACGTTCGGCAAGTCCGTTACTGGCGAGGGTGCGAGCTCTTGGCGTCTTGTCTTGAATTCCCTCTTTATCGCAGTACTTTTTAACTACTAACTTGAGAAATTATGTTCCTGCATACGGCGAATTCTTTGTATCTTGATGTCCTTTTCCCACCTTGAGTTTCTTGGGCGGCATTGGGCGGCTCGGTCTTGACATCAGATTTGTTGGCTATGAATATGACCCATGTATATCGTGAATAGTCGTCAATAACAACGAGCATACTTCTTGCCTCTTATAGTCGTTTGGAGAGGCGGCCCGACTAGGTCCGTGTGTAGCGAGTTGAAGGATTCCATCGGTGGAAGGTGACGGAATAGGTGGATTGCTTTTCTGCGTCCGCTTTCCCTTCAAACACGCTTCACAATTTACGTCTTTGATAAACGATTCGTTGGGCAATCCTCGACTTTGGAGTTCTTGGCTAGCTTGTTCATAGTCTTGAAGTTCGGGTGGTGAGTCTCTTGTCCTGACCGTCCCACCTTGTCACTAGATTTTGTACGTGCGAGTAAGCAAGCCTCGGGTTACTGCGGTTTTCTAGCTTGCAACATAGATATTCTTTCTCACGCGAACACGATAACTTGTTTTCCGTGTAGATTTATCAACAACATCACGAAACCGGCGTAAAAGATAACTCTATTTAGATTGTCACGGGGTGGTGACGAAAGGAGATTATGTTGAAGTCCTTCAACATATGTTACTCTTGGAGGCCGAGGCGGTCCCGATATTCGGTGTACCGTATCCCCTTGTATAGCCTTTAGAGTTGTCACCAAAATCAGTGCAGGACCATCTTCTTATACGTAGTTGGTTAGCGAGCTCTTATGATAAGTCATGTGTCTCGGCGACGGCTGTCCACAATCCGAGGGTCCTTATGCACCTGCAAAGCGGAAACATTTTAGGTACCCTTTGGTTCGGTTGGGTCCTTCATGTTAGTTGGTGATTTCGGAACCCGGATCTGTCTAGGGACCTTAGAAGTACGAGACTTCTTCTTGAACCTTGTCGGCTTTCTTCTCCACGAGGACTTGGAGATCCTGACTTTCGGCGATTTTGGGTTCATGAGCTTTCTTCTTCGAGGCTTTGTGTTCCTCCCGACCACAGGCTCATAGTAGTACGAACCATGCGTTTGGATGTTCATATAGCGGTTCAGCATCTTTATTACGCCCACGACCTTTTTGGTTCCCCACGAGTTTGATCATGGTGTCAGGGTGGAACCTGCGGTCGGTTGCATCTTGTTGCTCGGGCGAGGTGCGATCATCTTACGTTTATTCTTCGTCGAGGTGTTGAATCGGTAGCTCTGAACCTTCCCTCGGCGAACCTATCGGCCAGTATTTACGAGCTTTTAGGTGTTGAAGTGGAAGCTTCATGAGTGTAGCCAAGTCCTTCTTTCATGGTTGGTGGCCTTTGAGCTATGAGCATGCTTTCCAACTTCTCATTTGCTCCTAGAGTGCTTGTTCGGTCATCGGTCCTCGCCGGACTTCATCACTTCTTGAAGTGACTCATAATCCTTTTTAACCTGCGAGCTTCGGCGTCGGGCTATCTCGGTAACTTTCTCGGAAATTGTCCTTGGTCGGGCGATATCCGAGTTTCTCGGAGGCGAGACTTAGTTACAAGAGATTTAATCTCTTCCTTGAGTCTCACAACAAGATTCTCGGACTCGGTAGGGGCACGACAATCGAGAAGAAATTCTGCGATTTTCGGCCTTTACTGTTCCGGTTCTGAATGGTTCTGCTTGAACTCTCTGCTCAGCGGAATCTGCTCCTCTAGTAGATCATCATAGGCTTGGACCACATCTAGAGGTTCACGTGGCCGAGCACGTGTCGTGTGTGCTATGTGAAGAGGAGGTTATATTAAGTTTTGAATTTACCTCGGCCTCTTCTCCGGCCGTCGAGACGGTGATGCCGGTTTCTTCAGGATCCGTCTCTCCGATCTCAACGGCGACAAATGTAGCTTCGTCCTCAGAAGAATACATGAATGTATCTTCCTCGATTGAGTCATCGGATATCTCTCCGGCTATGTAGGTCTGCCTCCTTCGGGCAAATTTTTCGCGTCGGCTTTGCCGTTACGCTCTTTGAGCGGTGAGAGTTCGGGACGGTCGTGCTGATAATGTCCCTCTTTCTTGCAGTTGTAGCACACAGTTGATTTGTTGCTCTTTCCAGCTGAGTCATTTGATGGACTAGCAGCAGGCTCTGTATTCCTGCAATCAGTAGTAAATTTAGATTCTTCCCTTTTTCGATAATCTTTCTTACCTGAGGGAGAATCTCTGTGGTATTTCTTCAGCTTTCTGACTCTCTCCTTTTCTCTTTGATATTTGAGAGCCATAAGTGCAAGTTGGTCGGTGCGAGATGTCTCCGAGGACTTTTACTGCTTGTGGCTCTTGCCTTGCTTGAAGAAATGGGTTTGACTCCCGTTTTCTTATTTGTTGCTTTAAAAGCATGATCAATCCGAGTGTCGGTGGAGCGCTTGAACATCGTTGGGGTAGGTCGTGCTCAAATTCCTCCGTTTTTAGTTACGAAAAGATAACATCGGGAGTTAGAGCATTAAGATACGAGCGTCTTAAATAAGTAGCAAAAGGAAGCCGCCTCGGTCGAGGTAGCACTCTCGGAATCTTTGTGTTCATCTCTTTGTTGGTGAACGTCCTCCCGGCCCATTGATCACATTGATCGATTTGTGAATCGGCGCTTAGCTCGTCAATGGTCTCATTGGGCTCCATGGCAAATGTGTTGAACCACGAAGCTCCGGTTCGAGCTTGTTTTCTTTGATCTGCGGGGTTCCTTGGCTCGGTACGGCCGGGCATCCCAAAGTTCTTTTGTCATTTTGCGGTCTTGCACCCTCCAGAGGTGTGAATCGGCGAGCATAGTCGGGATAGCATTACACGCAACTCGGTCGAGATTGTGTAGCTTTTCGCTTCGAGGCGTGAAGGCGATTTATCTTTTGCGGCCTTGGCACCGGTTTGTGCCCCTACACCTCCCATGACAACAAATTGTACGATGTCCATCATGGGAATGATGGGTCTGTTTCGAGGACATCCGTCATGCGATCGTGCGGCGATGTTAGGTGCGCCTCCATTCTCACGCGCCATACCATATAGTTCTCTATCGAGAACATCGGTACCATCTTAATCACGACATATCGAGATATTGTGAGTACGAGTATAAGGATGTTATGAAGAGATGCTTGTGCAGTGAAAAATGTTTTCAGGATATGTTCGAGAAGACCCGAAGTTTGAGGCCGATGATCGGAAGAACAACGTTGCTCGATACCGGTTGTTGGTCCGGAGGCGAGAGTCGGGTGTAGAGGCGGGGGGGGTGAATACACTGAGTCGCTCTTTTTCTCAAACCAGAAGGACGTGAGAAATTTGTTTGGTGCGGCGATGAATAGTGCCGAATAAGAATCTTCGATCGCGGGTCGGAGAGTGAGTTAACTGCGAGCTCTCCCTGCGGACTTTTGTCGGTTGTTGAAACTCGGTCGAAAAACCTTGAGTGCGGAATAGTGTGGGGCCGGAGATTCGTCTTGGTTTGAAAGCGTGATTTTCACAAGTCAAGTAGTTTTGGCTAGTGCACTTTAAGAATATGTTTTATGCAAAGATATGATTTTGTAACGGTTTGTATGCAATGTCTGATAAAACTAACATCTAAGGACCCAAAAAACAAAATAAAGGGTACTGAATATAATTCTATTTTGCGGGTGCACAAAGATCCTTGGTATGTGGACGGTAGATGCTCAAGGCATATGACGTACCAAAGGAACCTGCGAAGAATTATATAGGCGAAGAAGGACCCGGGAATCGAGTTTGGAGACAATGCGAAAGGCTATACAAGAGGATATGGAGCACTCGGCATTGGGCGCCCACGATTCCTAGAGTATCATATGTTGAAGGACTTCGCATAATCTTCTCTCTGTTAGTTAATTTTGTGATAACTCGAATAGAGTGATTTTTGACCTTGGTTTTACGTGATGTCATTGATAAATCCACGGGGAAAACGGTGTTATCGGGTTCAGCGTAAAAAGAATATATATGTAGGCGGCGGAACTCGGCGGAACACGAGAAGCTTGTACGTTGGCGAAGAGCGACAGCCGTACGGGGATGGCTTTGGCATAGGAGACTCGGCCGCCTCAACTTCAAACGCTCAACAAACTAGCAAGGAACATTCTAGCAAGAACTTTGCCGAATGAAGTATTCGGCCAAAGACACTCGGTGTCAAGCATGTACGAAGGGAAGCGAACAAGGAATCAAAATCCACTGTTCCATCTCCTTCCCTTTGATGGAATCCATCGGCTGCTACATATGGATTTGTTCGGTCCGGTCTCTCCGGTGACGATCGGAGGCAAAGTATGCTTTAGTGGTCATCGATAACTACTCGCACTACACATGGGTCATATTCATTGCCAACAAGTCGACGTCAAAGCGAGTTACCAACGCTTACGAAAAAGCTCGGTGTCGAGAAGAACACCAAGATAATCAAAATTCGTTACGATAGAGGCCGAGTTCCTTAATTCCATGGTAGAGGAGTTACGCAAAACCGAAGGGATTGAGCATGAGACATCTGCTGCGCGCACCCCTCGGCGAACGGGGTTGCTAAACGAAAGAATCGCACACTCGAAAGAAGCGGCAAGAACTCTGCTCGCGGACTCGGGACTCCCGACCAAAGTACAGGCGGAGAAACGGCCGACCTTGCATGTTATACTCGGGAACCGATCTCTGCGACAAAGTAGCATAAGAGAACACCATATGAACTATGGAACGACGGGAAGCCCTCTTTATATTATTTCCATATGTTTGGTTGTTGGTGCTTTATTCACACTAATGGGAAAGATCGGTGAAAACTTTTGATAGCAAGTCGGATCGGGGAGTATTCTTAGGATACTCTTGAGTCGGCAAAGCTTTCGAGTATTCAACTATCGGACCCTTTGCGCGGAAGAAAGCCCTCATGTTGTTTTTAATGAGTTTGCTGCGAAGACGGGAGGCGGATAACTCTAAGTCGAATACGAGGACATCGGTGCGCGGCTACGGGATACGAACCTAAAAGATAAACCAGAAAGGATTCGGCTTTGTTGGGATGATGATTCGGATGAAGAAGCGAGGATAAGCCTGCGAATCCGAACCGGCAACGCAAGTAGGCTGAGCAGTTGACTCTCTGAGCGAGTCGATCCCGGGTAACTCGGGTCGATGAAGAAACCTTAGAGTAGCGAGACCACTACGAGAATAACAACTCGGGGGAACATCTATTAATGTTCCTGAGTGAATGCCCTGAACACAGGAAACTTCGATAGATCGCACTCTCATTCTTGAATTGCTTCAATCTCGAGAATAGTACAAGTGAAATGCCTAACTCACCTACTATACGTGTTGATCAAATTTCGGATGAAGAGGCTGAAACATCGTAGATCGTGGCTAGATGCTCACACTCTGATCTAATCATTGGAGATCCTTCGGCAAAAGTCAAGACAAGATCCAGTTACGTCGAGGAGAAAGCGCATTATATTCACTGCTTCTTGTCTCTTGAAGAGCCTCGAGATGATTGAGGATGCACTTAAAGATCTTGGCCTGGATCATAGCTATGTAGGAGGAGGCTGAATCGGTTCACGAGAAACGAAGTTTGGGAGCTTGTTGACGAGACCCGGCAACAACACGTCATTGGAACAAAATGGGTCTTCAAGAACAAGCGAGATGAAAACAACGTTATAGTAAGGAACAAAGCGAGGCTCGTGGCGAAGGCTCTTTGTCAAGGCGGGAATAGATTTCGATGAGACATTCGCTCCGGTTGCGGATTGGAGGCGATCGGACTATTCCTAGCCTACGCAACACGTCAAAGGTTCGAGTCCATCAAATGGATGTGAAGTCTGCGTTCACGAGAGCGTCTTGAAAAAAAAGAAGTCTATGTAGAACAACCGCTTGGCTTTCGGTAGGGACATCGGGTTTATAGACTCGAGAAAGGCTCTATATGGGTTAAAACAAGCACCCGGGGCTTGGTACGATACCACTGTCGAGTTTCTTCTTCGAGAAAGGTTTTCGAAAGGCACGATAGATCGCACGCTATTCGGCATTCGGCGGAAGACGACTTATTACTCGTGCGTATCTATGTAGACGACATTATCTTCGGATCAAAGAATGTCGTCATGTGTCGGCGGTTTGAGAAAATGATGAAGGACAAGTTCGAGATGTCGATGATGGGTGAAATGAACTATTTCCTCGGCTTTCAAGTCAAACAATCGCGAAAAGGGACGTTCGTTAACCAAGGCAAATACACTCGAGACCTCATCAAAATTCGGTTGCACATCGGCAAACCTATCAAGATCCGATGAACATGAATATGAAAATCGATCTTGATAAAGAGAATATCGGTAGACCAAGCTGAATTTCGTGCAATAATTGGTTCCTTATTATATCTAACGACTAATTGTCGGATATAACTTATGCTTTATAGGTGTACGCGCTCGATTTCGGGCGAATCCTAAGCGAGCCACATGGACTCGGCAAAGAAGATTCTCCGCTACCTCGGAGGCACACGACGTAGGTTTATGGTATCGGTGATGATAATATTGAACTAAGCGGCTATTCGATGCGACTATGCGGGATGTAGAATTGACCAGAAAATCAACTTCGGGGAACTTGTCGGTTCCTAGGCGTATCGATCTCATGGTTTTCAAAGAAGCGGCACTCGGTAGCCACGTCGACTACGGAAGCTGAATACGTAGGCTGCCGGAAGTTGTTCCGCCCAAATCCTTTGGTGAGACGGCATCTAAGAAACTATGGCGTCATTCGGAATGAAGTGCCGATGTGCAACGGCGGTACCGGTGCTATTGTAATCACTCGAGAACCATGTACTACACACGAGATGCAAGCACGTGGACATTAGGCATCACTTCATTCGTGACCATGTCGAAAAGAAGGATATCGGGATGGAAAAGATCCATCTTACGACAAACAAAGGGGCGATATTCGACCAAGCCTCTAGGCGAATCCAGATTCAAAGAACTTTCGGTAGAGCTGAGGTCTGCTTGGACCCCTGCGGCCCCGGTCGGTAAGAGTCTTCAAGAGAGGACCATTTCGGTAAGGGGGAATGTTCACTCTCGGTGCGAGTATAACCGGTGCGTAGAGAATCGGCAACCATCTACATGAGGTATCGGTGACTACTATGTTCGGTGACGGGTTTGCGTATCTCTACTCGGTAGTAACTAATAGAACAATAACTGCACTTATAATTCAGATTGAGCATGGTATTAATTATCTTAAAATTTGCCGTTTAATGAAAACGACTCTCATTTAATGCCACGACATTCTATGCGTAAGTATCTTTGAATTGCACGCGCATTTAATGCATGTCATCTCATAGTTACTACTTAGGCAAATTACAGCGGCTTTGACTTAGGCGGCTACTTTGTGATCATTACCTTTTTTTAATATCCAATCTTAACCGTCCGTATCATAAAGAAGATTTAAATTTTGCCTTTGATCGAAAACCGTTCACCTTCACGTTAGATATATATTTTCGATCATATCTTAGAAACCGCCGTTAGTATATCTTAAAATTCTTGCTCAGTAAATTTTGAGATCTCTAGCAATCCTTTACTTGCTTCTTATCTTCTCCACTCTCGAGAATTTTATCGGTATGATTATTAAATGCATTACTATACTTCATTATCTCCTTTCGGTATCGCCCATACTATACTGTTTTATGAACAAGCGATGCGATAATCTTTTCTTGTGACGAGATAAAATGGCAAATCTTTCTCTCGTCTCTCCGGGGGGAACATGTAGGAAATCTTAGACAAAGGCGGGTATGCAGTGCGAACCCGGTCGTAGGTTGGAGCAAGATTTTCTTATATCTGAGCGTGCAGGTTGGGAGCGGTTCCTCTTAAGGAAGCCTACCTTCTTCCTTCCTCGGCGGAGTGTCTCGAGATATACCTCGGCTCGGATTCGATATCACGGAGACATCATTGGACGTTTTGCCGTCCACTCCATAAGCGATGCCTCTATCTGGCGAAGCGGATCTCAATTAAAGCGGCGAGGAGAAGCTTCGCTTTGCTGCTTGAAGGAGTTAGCCATGTTGGCTACAACGATGACGAGGATAGACAACTATCTATCTATATTACTGCGGAAAGCCTACCACATTCAGAGCGGCCTTCCCGAGGAACGGTATCTTTGCCCGGTTCAGTGCACTAGCTTATGTAGTCACGCGGCTGCGGCGACAAGTCAGCGGGTTCATTCGATCAAGTATCGAGACCCCGAATCCGGCTCATGATGGCAATCTATGACAAAGCAAAAATCAGCTGGACGAGTTCTTTCTTCGAGAGTTCATGATTAGTTGCCAAATTTGATGAGGCGGCGTGCGACGGCTTTGTGATAAAAGGCAAGCTCCTTGTATGGGGTGAAAGCTGTCCATCATGATACAAGATATACGTGGTGATGACCGAGATCACCTTTGACGACAAGGTATACCTTAATGTAAAGAAGATCGGGTTCCACAGCAGAGCAGTTGCTCTTCGGCGGATCGGTTCGGGACCGTCGCTTGACAAACCACGCCTACCAAGAAGAGGTCTCCTCAGCGAAAATTTCTAAGACATCGGCTAAGCGTGCGAAGAGAGCCGTCGGCGATGTCCCTCTTGGATCCAGAGGCGTCCGGAGGAAGCTGCGAGCGACCAGCTGGCTGAGCAGGCTGCGAACATGCTCTTGAATAGCCTATGCATCTAATAGATGAGTCGGAGTCCTCAGGGAGACTCGTTCGGTGGAGAAGGGCGTCTCCGGCTGAGCGGACTCGAAGTGGATCAAGGGGTTCCCGGTGAACCTGGCGAGTGCGATATACAAACTACGGAAAGCCCGCTTGATATTCCACCACTCGGCACTTTGCCGTCTATCTGAAAAATAGGACGTCGCCGTAGATCTTGACGACTCGGAAGCGGCGTCGAGCACGAATCAATCGGAATGGAAGCCTCGGCGCTCGGATCTCAAGCATTCAGAGATAGGCGACCAAATACCGGAGATCGGCGGCCACCAAGACTTGGTGTTAATTGCTAGGCGGGGACGGGCTCCACATGCTCCTAAGGTTCGGGAGTGGCACCCGCGGCTTCGTCTCATCCTTCACTACTCCTGTGACCAATTACATCGGGAGGAGCGGCACCTAAGGCGGCGAATAGGCTACTCCGGGCCTGGCGGCCTAGGTAACCCGATGATCCCGAGGGCCGCGATGCGCCTTGGCTGCACGATAGGCGGCGGACTTGAGCTCGGCCCCTCGGATGGGTCGACCACGGCCAGTCGGGACCCGCCCCCATGGTCGAGCCACAGGAAGCAATGAGGAAGTACCCGAGGACAAGGATACACCTGCTTGAAACTTCGATCTACCGCTCGGTATCCTTGGGCACGAGAAGTCGGCGGTGGTACTTCAGCGTCCGCGAGCACTGCTCGGCTCTTGCTAACATCTCGGTTTGAAGTAGCGCCCGGCCCCAAGGCCGACGCTCAAAGTCCGTGGCTAAGCGGCTGAAAAGCCAAGGAGCTCGAGAACGAGCACTAGCGAAAGCTGTCCATAAAGTATGGAAGAAAGCTGCTTGAAGCCGCTCTTGGCTTGAGCTTCGGGGGTGAAAAGTTCTCTAGCCGAGCTCGGTTGCCCACGATGTCTCTTCCATTGTCTCAAATGCGGCGGCAAGCGAGAGACGGGACTTTGAAGATCGGCTCGAGTGATTCGGGAGGGACGGACAGCGCTTGAAGAATTCAAGGCCTCTCGGTCCGCTAATACGAGAATCGAGTCTCAAACCTATCCCGGGCCACCTGAACTCGGACTCGGCAATATTCAACAAGCTCACGGAGGATAAGGTGTGCGAGAAGGCGCGGAATTTAGAGGCTAGTTGAACTCTCCCACAAGAAATACGGTGAAGATCTTGCTTCGAGAGGAATGAGGCTGCATGAGGCTGACAAAAATCAAAGACAAACTCGACTCTCTGTCGACCTCTTACAAAAGCCTAGACCTAAAGGTATCCTCTCAGACTCGGTAATAATTGATGATGCCAAAAGGGGGAAGGAAAGGATAAAAGGGAAGACAAGAAAGGCGGTGAAAAAGGGGACAAGTCGACCTCCAAGGCGGCCACTAACTAAACCCCCGGCCCAAATTCACTAAGGGGGAAGCTCCTTGAAGCCCATGAAAACCGGGTCGGTAGCGAGGCAAGCGAAGTTCGGACTATTACTTGCTCTTGGACCCGGTGAAGAGACCCGGGGATATCTCCATTGCGAGCACGGTAGAGACCGGCCCAAGTGGCTATGGAACGACTACTTACGCAGACCCGGACTCCTACGATATTATTAAGGAGGTTCTTGAGTATCTTTGAGCGTGATGATTCGGAAGGGGAAGAAGCCCCTCTACCACCGCTTTGTTCACGCAAAGGGAAGAAAATCTTTGGAACTCCCGACCCCTCCCGGCAAAGAAATCAAAGAGATACATTTACTGGCTGAAGAGGAGGCTCGAGATAGCGGTGACGAGAAGCTTGCTAGGGAGATAGCGAAGGCGAGGGTGCCACGACAAGCCTAAAGGAAAGACCTCTCAAGGTAAAACTAAGGCACCGGCTCGAGGCGGAAAGAAAGCGCTAGGTTGCCTCCAAGGAAGCTCAAGATTCATGATGATGAAGATAGAGAAAAGGAAAGGAAGCAACGGCAAAGAATGCGAGAAGCGGGGTACATCGAAGAGAAATCCGGTACCCCTGGCCGGCTCGGGGAAGACTCTCCTCACCAACCTTCCTATATGAGATCCAAAGAACAAGATCTTTGAGATCGAAGCCATCTTCGCTCGAGATGGATAAGTATCTCTACGAGAGGAGAGGAAGCCGGACGAGATAGAAGGCGCCGGACGAGAGAATACATATGGCGGACCTTGAGGCGCGAGAATTCGTGCTTGAACAAGAGGCGGTGAGAGTACCTTCAAAAGCTGATATTCCTTATCGATACAGAAGGTTCGGGAAGCCGGTGATCTGAAATCACATAGATGGCCAGGACGGACGATTGGATGCTGCTCGGTTTACTCGAGAGATGGGAATGCTGCAAAGATAGAGTTTATCAAGCGCAATTATTTACGGAGGTTACGGCCGGACAAGGCTAAGGCCGATGCTTACACGAGAATGGATGATGATAACGAGAACCGGATCTATAAGTATACTTGCATAAAGCCGTATGCGAAGGTATAGAAGTCGGTGTTCCGAGCCCGAGAATCATACCTCCGCCAAGAAGAAATGATGACTCGAGTCCGTCATGGAGTAATAGAAAAAGAAGTGAAGAATCTTTGCCGCAAAAGCGAGAGGACTTGAAGAAGATGAGCCGGCGGACTTTTGAATACACGAAGGCGAGGAAGAACTCATACGAGAATGTATGGCTTGCCCCTACTGAGTCGAGAATCGCAAAACTTTATGGACGGGATCAAGCGGTACAAGCATTCTTAGTATTAGATTTCTTTATCTTCCTAGCTTAGAAAGAGATGTAATGTCTTGAACTTTCATATCCTATATACATTCTTTTTTGGCTCGAGACAATATCTTATTGTCTAAACGGCCGTGTTTGTTTTATGCTTAAACACTCGGGAATCATTGAAGTGATTCTTGACTCGCACACTCACTTTATCTTACACATCGACTTATTGCTTCTCTAGATCGATAGTCTAGTTGTTGTGTTTCGGGGGAATTGTTTAGATAGAGGGAAATTGTTTGGCCCTGCTCCCCTCGGTAGACTAGAACTTGAAGAACAAACTCACTTGATCCTACTTGTAATAATGTAAGGAGCTACGTTTACGATACTTTAGTGTTAGCATAGATGATAGGTTTTGGTATCATCAAATAGGGGGAAATTGTTGGGTGATGATTTTATCCTCGGCCTTTGTTATACTTAGTGGGAAATGATTACGTCTTCGGCCGGCCGTAAGCTCGGGAGCCCGTGCTCCGTACCTATCTATCGAAGATTTGAAGATCCCAAAACCTATATTGATTGATGAACCATTCCGTGTAATTGTTTTGTCTACGGGGTTTCGGACTCGGTAGACACTCTGCTCCGGTTAAGGCGGTCGGTAGCTTATCGGCCTCGGCACCGGAAGTAGGAGACTCGGTATTTCTTGGACTCGGCGGGAGCGGTATGCGAGGGAGTCGGTAGGCGAACTCCGGCGGGAGTAGTTCTTTGAAGTCGGGGCGACCATCGGTAGAGTACCCTCGGTTGTCTCTCTGCGGAATGAAGATCGGACTCGGCAACGGCGAGACAGTCTTACGGCGTCGGACACTTTTGAATATACAATCGGTATTGTCAAGTACGAGGAAAAGAGAAGTCGGCTTCGGTATGCCTCGAAGTACATTCCGTCTCAACCACTCCCGTAATCCTCGACAAATGACAAGTATACACGTGTCTCTACCTACTAAAGGCTGCAAGTCAACTTATTTCCGAGAAAAGGAGGGAAAGGACAACTTTGTTACATCCTTCAAAAAGAGCCGTTAGCTACCAAAAGAGAGAGAAAGGAAGATCGTCTCCAACGGATCTTTTTCCAATCTACTGCTCCATAAATAAAGGGACATTTCAAGAAGAGAGAGAGAGAGAATGCGCATAAGCAACGACGAAAACAAACACAAGCATTCAAGCGAGCTAGAACCAAAAAACCCTAAGTCTTCCGCAAGAACTTGAAGATCTATCTCCGGTGAAAGACTAACTTCTCGGCTCATAGGGAACCAAGCTAAAAGCTGTTAGAAGAGCCTCTAGTATCCAAATCGACGATACACGAACCTAAAGCTTATTTTAATTTGTTCGTCGATCTAGAAAGCCACTCTCTCATTCCCTATCCCTCTAACCACTAAGCTCAACGAGAATATACTTATAGCTTAGGCGAAGGAGTTCATATTTGAACCCGATCCCTTATTGTAAAAGGACTCCTTCATAGTTGGAGAAGTTTGTCAAACACTTTAGTTTGATGCCTTTGTAAGCGGGACTTGCTCGAGTATAATCCCGAAGCCGCGGCTTTGTCACGTGCACAAGGCGGCGAGACTAACTTAGTATAATAAATTGCCTCCTGAACTTTTCGGGATAGTAGACGTAGGATCGATTGATATCCGAACCACTTTAAAAATTTGTGTCTTGTTATTGCTTTCTGATTACTGTTGCATTGATTTTACTTTCATGCGAAAACCTACTTTAAAATCATAAAAGCTGTCTCGGCATACCTTGGAGCTTGTCCATTCTTGGGCGAGACTTGCTAAAGCGGTTTTCCACTCGGCCCGATTTGGGCCTACACTTTTCCGCACCGGCGAACTCTACATTTGATGCGGGTCGACTCGGTCGGCTAGCGAGATCTCGGTAGAGTTAGATTCTTTGCCACACACGATTGAGAACAACTATTTGGTCTGTTTGAATTATTCGATGCGGCACTTTCTGAACGAGGATTGTTCGTGTTCGAAGTTGAGAAAATCGGAGTCAAGTGTATTCACCCCCCCCCCTCTACACCTGACCATACACTCGGGACCAACAGGGTTCTTGTAGAACAAATATCGATTGGCGCATGGAGGTGAACCTCACGAATTAATGTGGGTTCAACGTTTGGAACACGCGCTTACACTATTAATGACTATGATGTGTTGTGTGTTGTTTGGCACATGGCCCCAAGTGATTAATTGTTTCAACCCCCTTTACAAATGTACATATTATAACGGCTTTATATCAAACGTATATATCTCAACCCACACAAACGTATATATCTTTCAAACGGCTAATTTTTTTTTTCGGCTATTTTATTTTACTAACGGAAATGAAGAGATATTCATTTCATAATCTTTGCTATCCAAAAATTCTCTCAAAAAAATTAAATCTTATATGAATTTAAATTATATTAAAATTAATATTTTATATTAATTTAAAATTATCATGATATATTAATAATACTATGAATACAAAATAGTGAGGATATTCAACTATATAGATATAGTTGTGTGTATATATTAGTGGGACCCATAAAAAGTTGGATTTATAGGTAGAGGGTTGGAGAGAAAGATGTAGTGGGTTTTAAAAGTTGATGTGGCGTTTTAAAAGGCGCGTTACCAATAAAAAGTTGGTTTTAAAAGTTAAGGGTTGGAGGCACCCTAAGATTGGTTCGGTCCCTATTCAAATTCACAAATGGTGCTCTAGTAGTCTAGCTATGTAATTTCTTGATTTTAATTTTTATGATTTGTCTAAAACTCATGTTTGAAAGAAATATTCAATCACATAAAGCTCGACAAATGGGGTGGATTAAAATAAAACAAAAGATATTGATGTTTACGCTAGGTGCTTTTTAGTTTTGAGTGTCCTCTATACTATTGTAGAATAAAATTTAAAATTTTCTTAAATTCATCTCAAACTGTCAACTCTACATCTACATCTAACTCTAACATATTATATTTTATTTTTAATATTTTTTTCATTGAATTAATATGTTTATTAGTTATTAAAAATTATGATATCTTTAAAAATGCTAATAGTTGTATTTAATATCATCTAAATATTCAATTAATAATTTTTAAATAAATTATGTTACTAAAAACATACTTAAATTATAAAGCAATCAATTTCATGTTATTGTTGTATAACAATTTATACTTTTTAAATTATTTTTATTTTTATTTTAATGTGAAATAAAAAAATAACGATTAAAATATTATTAAAACAAATTCAAATACAAAGAACCACTCTATATACAATCCACTTCCTCTGGCCCATTTCGGGTGGTCCCTTCGGTGGCCCACCAATCACGCCCCGCCACGCGTGCATTGGTGGACCATGTTAACAATAAAAAAATATTTAAGTTATAAAAAGGTGGCCCACCAATGCACGCGTGGCGGGGCGTGATTGGTGGGCCACTCGAAATGGGCCAGACGATTTGTAGCGCTCTATATATACCTTCCTTTTGTAAAAATTGGAAAACAAAAGAAAATATTAATAAATTAACAAAATTCAGCCAAACAAATATAAAAATCACAAAAATAAATAATAAAAAAATAACACCCAACATAGAGATAACGGGATGAACAGTGACACGGTTCTGCTACC
This sequence comes from Lavandula angustifolia, assembly GCA_028984105.1. NCBI lineage: Eukaryota > Viridiplantae > Streptophyta > Magnoliopsida > Lamiales > Lamiaceae > Lavandula > Lavandula angustifolia. The sequence continues at coordinate 21,413,107 of CM054820.1, forward strand.
GTGTCACTATTGATTTCCTCTTATATAGAGTTATTTGCAGTGCTTTGTTGGAGCACATTCCTCCTTTAGAATAGAGTTTTAATCTATTGTAAAGAGCCTATGTTGCACGGACACTCCGAAAAAATCCGGCGTCTTGTAGTCGGACACGTGTCGGACACGGACACGCGCCGGCACGTGTCAGGCCACGGCAAAAACGAGTCCGTAAATTATAAAAAAAAGCGGACACGTTTCGGACACGGCGATTTGTGTGTCCGAGCACGGAGACGGACACATTTTTTTTGATACGTGGAACCCGCGGCCGCTACCTCCGGTGCGCCTTTGGGTAAACCCCGCTCCTTGTGCGGTAGCAAACCACACGGGAGAATTCAACCATCCTAGGCTAACCATAGGTGACGAGGCTCCACAAAGTTGCTTCCGGTAGGATTTGAACTCGGGACCTATCGGTCACAGGCCTACCCACCTTCACCAACTTTGTCATCCCAAGGGGACAACGAACACATTTTTTGATTTAGTCTTGTAGTGGACACGGTTGAATGGGTCATGTAGTTAGAAATTAGTAAAATGTAAATAAATATATAATTAAATATTACTTACCTTACATTAGTAATAAGTAAATAAATATATAATTAAATAATTAAATATTACTTACCTTACTAATGTATTTAGATTATCTACTTATTTTAGTATTTTACATTTTTATGCTATGGTTATCTACTTATAAATTATGACTATGTCGTTTGAGTTGATTATTTGAACTATGAGTTTGATATTGAAAAACTTGACTTGATCATTTTTAAATTTATATATATATATATATATATATATATATATATTAATAATTTAATATTTTTTATATCAGCGCCTGTGTCGTGTCCTAAATTTTTCAAAAAATGTCGTATCCCGTGTCCCGTGTCCGTGTCGTACCGTGTCCCGTGTTCGTGTCCGTGCAACCTAGTAAACAGCCCATTGAAGATGCTCTAAGGAAATACCTTTTAACATATAACAAAAGAATTTCTTCTGCTATGCATTGACTAAACTACAAAAGACCGGTAAAATTGTACATTGATGCCCTAATTACAATTTTAAAAAAAAAAAAAGAAGAAAGGAAGAAAAACTTAATCAATCTTGCAAAACATCAAAAGTATTTACTGATGATCCAAATACGCATTCTACTCTCTCTCTTTCTTGATTAGAACCTCTATCTCTTCTTGTCTTCGTTTGATGAAGAATGTTCGTCATTTAAAATTCTCTTATTTTTCCATCGTTATAACACTCATCACCTAATACATGGCTTAATGCAACCTGAATTGCATTATATTCCTACAAAAATTAATAAGAGTTGATAAAGTATATATGATGTCAGAATTGTACTCCCTCTATCCAAGTAGTGTTCCATAACTTTTGAGCGCGATTATTAAGATTAAGACTTTTTATTGGCTAATTACTATGACTAACATGATTAAGTCATTGATTTATTACTTTTCTTTCCTTCTCTAATTATACAACTACAAAAATGTGATTTTAATATTTTTAACATTCCAAAATATTATGTCTGGGTCTTCGACTTCATTTTATTTCTTTATTTTTTTCTGAACATATTATAAAATATAGATTCACGCTATTTTTTCTTTATTTTGAATCATATGAACAATGAAAGTACTCAAATCGAGTGAAGCCGCCGATACCAAGCAAATTGAATAGTAATACAAAAAAATTGCCTCCAAAATTATTTTCACCAAAAAGCTAAATATTCTCTTTAAAGTTTTTGGAGGTTTCGAACCAAAATAAGAAATCTCACACCAACTACAATTTCAAATCTCAAAAAACATCACACAATCCATTCTATAAATACAAAACACACTTACTCCCCAAAACATCAACAACCAAAAATTGCCTTCTTCACACAAATACCCTTCAAAATTCCCAAAACTCGAAACTTGACACACAAAGAGCAAGATAACATTGTCAATTCATTCTTCAGAATAGCACATCCGAGAACCCACCGAGGGTAAAGATTATTGAAATTTTTGTCAAGTATTCCATTAATCAACGGATCGTGAGTCGGCTATGGGCTACAACCAAAGAACAATACGAAAGTGATCAGTTTATATATTTAAAAGGGGAAGAAAACAATGTTCCAAGGAGGAAAAGAGTTCATATTGATATGGGTTTGATTGAAAATTTGAAATTACGATAATTAGAAAATTTGCAAATGGAAGCATGGTGTGGCGGTGGGGTGAGTCGGGACACGATCAAAACTCACGGGGGCGGATTGTTGGTCAGGAGTGTACGGTCGGGTGTAGAGGGGGGGGGTGAATACACGATTCGATTTCTCAACTTTCGAACACGAGCAGTCCTATTCGGGGAAGGTGCCGTCTTGAACTAGTTCGGCGGACCCGGGCAGCATTACGAATCGTGTTAAAGGCTAGAAAATCCCGGCTCGGGTGAGATGCGCTAGCGGCTAGGTCGGAGTCGGTATCTACGGTAAGAGTTCGGTGTGCGGAATAGTGTAGGCCCCAAATCGGTTTTTGTGAGAAAACGTTGTCTCGGTTCGGTAGATATAGAACTCGGTATGAATGGTAAAATCAATGCGACGAGTTAAGAAAGCGGTAAGAGACGGGATTTTTAAAGTGGTTCGGATATCGCTCAAATCCTACGTCCCTTGTCCCGAATGATCGGGAGGCTATTTATTATCTGAGTTAGTCTCGGTCGGCTTGCACGCTTAGGCGAAGCCGCGTCTTGGTTTTTATGCGATCGAGTCTCGGTTTACAACACTATCAAACTTAAAGTGTTTGACAAACTTCTCCAACGGTGAAGGAGTCCTTATACTGATAAGGATTGGGTTCGAGATGTGAACTCCTTCGTCTAAGCTATAGATAAGAACGGTTGAGCTTAGGGTTAGAGGGATAGGGAATATGAAAGAGTAGCTTCTAGATCGACGAGCAGTGAAGGTAAGCTATAAGTTCGTGTAACGTCGATTGGATACTAGAGGCTTTATATGTTGGTTTAGCTTGATTCCCCTATGAGCTAGAATGTAGTCTTTCGCGGAGAATGTTCTTTGAGTTTTTTTGCTAAGACGTAGTTCTTTGGGTTCTTTGCTCGTTGAATGCTTTCTTGATTTTTGCTCTAGATACGTGCGTTCCGTGTATTCTTCTTGAATAATCCCTCTATTTATAGAGCGAGAGTTGAAATAGATCCGTTGGAGACGATCTTCTTCTCTCTCTCTCTTTTTTGGTAGCAAACGGCTCTTTTGGTGTAGGCAACGGTGCCTTTTCCTCCTTTTTAGGAAAGTGTTGACTTGCGGCTTTAGCGGGTGAGAAGACACGTGTATGCTTGTCATTCGTTGAGGTGGATGTAGTGGTTGAGACGGCACAAACTTCGAGATAGGAAGGCGACTTCTCTCTTCCTCGTACATGCATATTGCGATTGTCTTTCAAAAGATTCGACGAGTCCACGAAGACTATCTGCCGTTCTTTGAGTCGACCTCGTATTCGGTAGATAGGCTGGCGAAGATAAGTCTGCGATGATCGGCTACGAGTCCAGTGAACTACTCTGCTGAGTTTAGTTCGGCCGACTCTCTCGATATCTTGCTCTGCTGAGTCCGGTATCAGTTGAGTCTTTCGATATCTTTGCTCCTGCGAGTCCGGTATCTTTGGGTCTTTCGATATCTTTGCTCCTGCTGAGTCCGGTATCAATGAGTCTTACATCTTGGTCTTTGAGGCGAAATAAGCTGCGGCGCCTTGACCGGAGCGAGTGTCTGCGAGTGCGAAACCTTAGAGACAAATACAAATACAAAGGAATGGTTCACCCAATCGAGATAGGGTTTTGGGATCTTCAAATCTTCTCAATAGTTCGAGCACGAGGCTGCGGCGTGATCCGATATAGAAGATAAGTCGTTTCCCATAAGTATGATCATCTTTGAGGATTGAATCATCACCCGACAATTTCCCCCTATTTGATGATGCCAAAACCTATCATCTATGTCCTATCAACTATGCTAAACACTAACTTACTCGGGAGCAGGCTCCTTACAAATATTACAAGTAGAATCGGTGGAGTTGTGCGGTAAGTGCTAGACTGCGGGGGGAGACGGGGCGAGAACAATTTTCCCTTTTACAATAATTTCCCTTTAAAAAAAAATACAACAATTTTCTCTTAAGAGAAATAATAACTCTTCGAAAGTCTAGTCTATCGGGAGATCTAGCCGAGCAAAAGCGACAAGTAAATAATCAACGTGTGTGTCGGTAATCACTTCGGTGATTACGAGTGTTAAAGCATAAAGCAAACACGGCTATTTAGACAACAAGTAGTTGTCGAGCGAAAAGAAGATTTGTATATATATAATACACGAGTTCGGTACATTACAAATCTTGCTAAGCTAAAAGAAGAACTAAGAGGAGAACCCTTAAAGCTTGAATCCTATTCATGAAACCTTGGGATTTATCTTCGGGCGGTGGAACTCCATACGTTACGAACGTGTTCTTCCTCGGCTTCGGATATTCGGCGAAGTCTGTTTGGATCATCTTGTTCTAGTCCTACGTTCAGCGCGGCATTCTTCACTTCTTGTTCAATCATTCCGAGATGTCTTGAGTCGTCTTGTCTTAAGGTGGAGGAATGATCCTTTGCTTGAGGAACTCGACTACTACCCCTTCGATTCTTGCTCCGTGCGTATATGGGTAAAGATCGGGTTCGGTAATGGTCATCCCGCTCGGCATAGGCATCGGCCTTAGACATTTCGAGGCGAGAATCGCCGGAAATAATTTCTCTTGATAAACTCTATCTTGGCCGATTCCCGTCTACGATTGGGCTGAATAGGCATCCATTCGTCGATCTTGGCCATCTATGTGTTTTCGGATCGTTTGGCTTCTTGAACCATACGTATCGATAAGGAATGTCGGCTTTCGAAGGAATTCTCGGCTGGCCTCTTGTTCGATGCGTTTCTGAGTGCCTCAAGGTGCGCGCCAAATGTATCCTGCGTACAGCGGCCTCTATCCGTCTAGCTTCCTCTCCTCTGTAGAGATATCTATCCATCGAGCAAATATGTCTTCAATTTACGCATCTTGCTCTTGAGGCTTACGAGGAGCTTGTTACGGTTCGGCGGGGGTACTAGATCTAGATTTGGATGTACCACTGCCTTTCGGTATTCTTACAGCTGCTTTGCTCCTTTTCTTTTTCTCTGTCCTCTTCATACGTTATGATGAGCTTTCTCGGAAGCGATCTAGCGGTTCTCTTTCCTCCTGCATGTTGGGGCTTTAGTCTTTCCTTTGGCGAGGCTTAGACTTTGGCTTGTTAGGCGCCCGGCCTCTGCAATCTCTGCGGCCGGCTTCTCATCCGCAGCTATTTGGGCTTCCTCCTCGGCGGATATGTATCTTAATCTCTTTCTTTGGAGGGGTTGGAATGTTAAGCTTTTGTTTGCCCTTGCCTTCTTGAGCGGTGGTGGAAGAGGAGCCTCTTCTTCTTCGAGTCCTCCACCGCCTTTGTTCGGCGTACTCGGCAACCTCCTTAATGATATCTTTGGGAGTTTGGGTTGCTGAGTAGTCTGCTTTGGGGTCTGAGCCACTTGGGCCGGTTTCGGTGTGCTCGCGGTGAAACACCACAGGCCTCACCCCTACGGGGCGAGTGCAGGATGACTTCGGTGTAGCTTCCCCCTTAGACTTTGGACTTTTGGTGAGGGTCGGCTTCCCGGTACTCTTCTTTCCTTCCCTTTTTTCCTTCACTTTCCCCCTTTTTGGCATCATCAGCGATCAGGGGTAGGGACTAGGGCTGACTTCTTCGGACTTTTGTAGGAGGTTGACGGCTCGTCGAGACGATCGTGGAGCTTAGTCGGAGCCTCGTGCGACTCGTTCCTCTCCATGGTAAGGTTTTCCTAGTGCTTGCTTGTGAGAGAGGTCAGTTGCTTCCTTGAAGTCTTTCGGCTTTTCGGTGATCGTGTCTTCCAAGGCCGGTTGGATATTCTCAAGTCTACGTTCGGTGGCCTCGGATTGTTCGGTGATAGCGTCGGTATGAGCCGATTTAGAAGCCAAAAATTCATCAAGTAGCTTGGCTTGGCTCTCTGAAAGATCTTTAGGCGAGCTTCGAATTTGACTTCTTCTTTGAGCAAGCGCACGAAATAAGCGCGGAAACATCGGGGCGGGCGATGAAGAGAGAAGACTTCGGCCCCGAAGTTCTTTAGACGTGGCTTGAGCGATGCGCTTCCATGTCCTATGGATAGCCTTCGCAAGATCTCGATTTTTGATCCCTTGGGCGGTTAAGGCTTTTGCCACTGATCGAGATCTCTTTGCGGTGCTGGTGGCGCGCGCCGAAGGTCGGCTACGGCAAGGGGCGGCGGGCTCTGGCGGGGACGAAGCACCCGGCCTTGGACTTCTCGGGACCAAGGATGCGAGAGGTGGAGCGGTTTCGGTATGGGTATCCTTGTCTGTGGATGTCCCTCATCGGGCTTTCCGGGGCACGAATCGGCAGGTGGGTCGTCATGGTCGACCCGTCGAGGGTCTTTGGGACGGAGCGTGCTTGTCGATCATGAATCATGGCCGGCATTGCGGCCCCCGAGTTGTCCGTTGGCTGAGGTCTTCGGGCTACGAATAGCCTTATCTCCTCTCTCGGTTTCAATTCCTCTTCATGCGGCTGGCGACGGGGAGTAGTGTAGGACAAGGCGGCGCGTAGAGCGAGGCCGCTCCCGATGTCGCGGCAACATGTGGAGCCTTCTTTGTTTTGGCGATGAGCAACAAGTACGAGTAGTCGGCAAGCTCAGGAACTAGTTGTAGAATTTCTCGGGATGCTCCGGATATAATCGCTTGAAGCTTCCATCCCGGTTGATTCACCTTCGGATGCGGTCTCGAGACTCCAAGTCCATGTGTGAAGTCCGCTCTTCGGTTGGAGGGGGTGGGGCGAGTGGAGGGACGAAGGGGAGTTGTCTATGCGGCGAATATCTGCGCTACGAGCTTCGAAGCATCCCCTTGGTTCCTTTCGGTGGAAACAATCTTTTCCAGCGGCGAGTCTTCTCGAGAAGACTCGGACTCATCAACAGTTTGCATGGGGTGAGTAGTCTTCTCGGGGGCCATTCGGCGGGCACTTGTGGAACCTCCTCTCGTGGCGGCACCTCGGCGGCTTTCTTCATTTTCTTTGCCGGTGCCTTAGGAGTTTTAGTGGGAGGGGTTCTTTTCTTTATAGGCGTAGCTTTCTTGAGACTTTGATTTCGGAGAAGGCTGGCGAGGGTCGACCTATCTGCTGAAGCGGCTTTGTCTTGTTGTGAAATCGACCTTCTTCACATTGAAGTACTCCTTGTCGCTTTGTAGGTGATAGGCTCGAGATCCACATAAATCTTCGATCATGATGGACGAGTTTGAGTCCATACGGCAATTTGCCCTTTGCGCTCGGCATGTTCGATGCTTTGTCGAACTTAGCGGCTGAGCCGTGAATTCTCGGAGAAAGAACTCCGTCCGATTTATACGGGCTCGGTCGTATATGGCCATCATCATCGAATCTTAGGCCTCGACACACGGTCAAAGCGACCACCTTGGCTTGTCGGTAGGCTGTGTCACTATATAGGCAAGTGCCCACGGCGAGGCAACATCTTTGTTCTTCGGAAGCGGCTACGAATGTAGTGGGCTTTCCACGAGAAGACGGTAAGATATTCATCAACTCGGTCGTCTACGTACCCGGCCGAACTTATCCCTTCGGAGGGTAGATCAAAACTCCGCTTCAAGGCGTCCTTGATGGACATACGCTTCGGCTCCGTAGTGGCGTGTTGGATAGAATGTGCAACGAATCTCGCCGTTATATCTCCGGACACGGTGTACGAATTCAAGTACGGCTACGCAGCTTTGTCTCGGGAGGAAGAACGAAGGCCTCCTAGGCGAGAAATTTCTCCGGCCACGACTCGCGCGGGGCGAGAATACATCGTCCGTGTACTCCGGATCGCATGAATAGAAGTCCATGGTGGGTTCACACCATACGCGATCCTTCTCCAAAATGTTACGCATATCTGCTTTGGAGATATCATAGAGATATTGGTTTCCGCCATTGTACTGTGACAAGAAATGAGTCGGTACTATTTTTGGATAGAACAGTTTTGTGCGATGCGATCTTGAAACATATAACAAATATATTAGCGAGATATAAGCATACCCGATGGATAAAATTCGAGATAAGATAGAGTGAAAATTGCAAGTAAGGATTGCGAATGCGAGATCTCGGATTTTCGGAATTTGAAAGTTATGAAGTATGCTAATGGCGGTTCAAGGATATGATCGAATATATATATCAAACTATGAAGGTGAACGGTTTTCGATCGAAGGCTGAATGTAAACTTGCTTTATGATATGGACGGTTAAGATTAGAAGTTAAAAAATAAGCAATGATCACAAAAAGGCGCCTAAGTCAAAGCCGGTTGTAAAATAGCCTAAGTAGTAAGCTTGTGAAAAGACGTGCGTTAAATGCGTGCGGAGTTCGGCAAGCTTATGTATGGAATGTCGTGCATTAAATGTGAGTCGTTAATAATAAAGACAAACCAAAAGATATTAATGTCATCTTTGAATCTTTGCCGTAAATGCAGAAATGCTTGTAGTATTAAATTACTGCGAGTAGAGATACGCAAACTGTCGGTGAACATAGTAGTCGGTGATACCTCGTGTAGATGGTTTTACGAATCTCTATGTGCTTGGACTTACTCGATGCGAGAGTGATCATTCCCCCTCGCTTGGAATGTTCCTCTCCATGAAACCTTATTCTGCCGACTAGGGTCGGTAGGGTCCAGCAGACCTAGCTCTGCGAAAGTTCTGCGAATACGGATTCGGCTAGAGGCTTAGTCGGTATATCGGCCCTTTGCTTGTCGGTATGGATCTTTTCCATTCGATATCCTTTTTTCGACATGGTCACGAATGAAGTGATGTCGATGTCCGCGTGCTTGCATCTTGTGTGAAGAACGAGGTTACAGTGATTGCGATAGCTTGCGAATGCTTGTCGCGGAGAAAATCGGCACTTCATTACGAATGACGTCGTAGTCTCTCATTCTTTGTCTCGGCCAAAGGATGCAGGCGCAACAACTTCCGGCGGCCGTGTATTCGGCTTCGGTAGTCGGCGTGGCCGCCGAGTCTTTGTTTCTTTGAAAACCATGAGATCGGCTTGCTTTGCAAGGAGCGACATGTTCATGAAGTTGATTTTCGGTCGATTCTACATCTGCATAGTCGGCATCGAGAATAACTCGGTTAGTTCAATATTATCATCAGTTGGATACCACAAACCCGTATCGGGTGTTCCTCGTAGATAGCGGAGAATCTTCTTTCTTTGAGTCCGTATGACTACGCTTGGGATTCGCACGAAATCGAGCACGGGACACCTACGGCATAAGTTATGTCGGGACGAGTAGGCTGTTAGATATAATAAAGAACCCGATTATAGCACGGTATTCGAGTTTGGTCTGCGATACTCCCTCTTTATCAAGATCTATCTTCATATTTGTGTTCATAGGGATCTTGATTGATTTGCGGATGTGCGGCCGAATCTTTTGATGAGGTCTCGAGTGTATTTGCCTTGGTTGATGAGCGTTCCCTTTTCGGTTGCTTGACTTGAAAACCAAGGAAGTAGTTCATTTCTCCCATCATTGACATCTCGAACTTATCCTTCATCATCTTTTCAAATTGCTGACACGTGATGACGTTCTTGAGCCGAAGATAATGTCATCCGCGTAGATCTGCACAAGTAATAAGTCTTCTTCCGGTCGAATCTTTGAATAGAGTGCGGTCTCTTGTGCCTTTACGAAAACCTTTACGAAGAAGAAACTCGAGACGGGGGTATCGTACCAAGCCACGGGTGCTTGTTTTAACCCGTCCGAGCTTTTACGAGTCCATATACTTGATGTCCTGCTTGAAAGCCGGGCGGTTGTTCCACATAGACTTCTTCTTTCGGCACGCCGTTCGGGAATGCGAGACTTCACATCCATTTGATAAACTTTGAATCTTTGATGTGTTGCGTAGGCTAGGAATAGTCTAATTGCCTCCGATCTTGCAGCTTGGAGCGAAGGTTTCATCGAAATCTATTCCTTGACTTGGCGGTAGCCTTTAGCCACGAGCACTTGCTTTGTTCCCGACTATAACGTTGTTTTCATCTCGCTTGTTTTTGAAGACCCATTTGGTTCCCGATGACGTGTTGATGCGGGGGTGCACGTCCACAAGCTCCCATACTTCGTTTCTCGTGAGCGATTCGGCTCTTCTGCATAGCAATAATCCGGTCGGCATCTTTAAGTGCATCCTCGATATTACGAGGTTCTTGGTAGACAAGAAGCGGGAAAATAATGCGCTTTCTCCTTGGCGAGAATCCGGATCTTGTCTTGACATGTGTTGAAGGATCTCCAATTATAAGATCGGCGGTGTGAGCATCTAGCCACGATCTACGATGTTTTAACTCTTCATCGAAATTTGTTCAATACGAGATAGTAGGTGAGTTAGGCATTTCGGTTGTACTATTACGAGATTGAAGTAGTTCGGTAACAAGAGTATGATCTGCGAGTCACCGGGTTCGGGGGCATTCGGCTCGGGAACATTACTAGGCGTTCCCCACGAGTTGTTATTCTCGGTAGTGGTCTCGGTTACTTCTACGGTTTCCTCGTTGACTTGAGTTACACAGGATTGATTACGTTCGGGAGAATCAATGCGCTCGGCTACTTGCTCGGTGGTTGAGATTCGATGGATTTGTCTTCAGTTTCTTCGTACGAATCATCATCCCAACATAGGTTGGATCTTTTGATTTGTCTTTTAAGCTTAGATCCTGTGGCGCTTCTTGATGTCCTCAGGTTCGAGAATTTGAGTTATTGCTCCTGTCTTGATAGCAAACTCGTTAAAGACAACATGAGGGCTTTCCTCTACGCAAAAGTCAGATAGTTGAATACTCACGAAAGCTTTCTTTGACACGAGAGTATCCTAAGAATACTCCACGATCGACTTGCTATCAAAAGTCTTGGTGATCTTTCCCGTTATTGTGGATAAAGCGTGAACAACCAAAAATATGGAAATAAGATAGAGAAGGCTTCTGTCGTTCCATAGTTCATATGGTGTCCGCTTATCTTTGCTTTGTCGGTAGAGATCTATTACGAGTATAACATGCGGTATCGGTAGCTCACGCCCGAGAATTTGGTTGGGAGTCCACCAGTGCTGCGAGTAGAGTCCTAGGCTTTGCCTCTTTTAGAGTTACGTTCTTTCGTTCGGCAACTCCCGTTCTGGCGAGGTGTGCGTGCGGTGAAGTCTCATGCTCTATTCCTTACGCTGCGAGAACTCCTTTACCATGGAATTAAGGAACTCGGTTCCTGCATGCGACGTATTTTCGATCTTGGTGTTCTTCTCGACTTAGAGCCTTTTCGAAGCGTTGGTAACTCTGTTTTGACGTCGGACTTGTTGGCGATGAATATGACCCGTGTGTAGCGCGAGTAGTCATCTATGACCACTAATGCGTATTTTACGCCTACGATCGTCATTGGGGAGGCTGGACCGAACAAATCCGTATGTAGCGGTGAAGGATTCCATCAGGTGGAAGGCGATGGGCCGGAGGATTTTGATTCCTTGTTTGCTTTCCCTTCGGACATGCTTCCTTGCGAGTGTCTTTCTTTGAATACTTCATTCGGCGGTCCCCTTGCTAGAGTGTTTCTTGCAAGCTTGTTGAGCGTTTTAAAGTTGAGATGGCTGAGTCTTACGTGCCATAGCCACCCCGTGCGGTTGTCGTTCTTCGCCCGGTAAGCAAGCTTCGAGGTTGGTGAGTTCCGGTCGGCCAGCATATATGTTCTTTCTGCGCGAACACGATAACTTTGTTTTCCCCAGTGGATTTATCAATAACATCACGAAACCGGCGTCAAAAATCACTCTATTTGAGTTATCACAAAATTGACTAACGGAGAGAAGATTATCTTTGAAGTCCTTCAACATATGATACTCTTGGAACTTTGGCGAGTTCCTATCTTTGAGTGTGCCGTATCCTCTCGTGTAGCCTTTGGCATTATCTCCAAACTTCGAGTCAGGTCCTTCTTCGGTGATATAATTCTTGGCGAGACTCCTTTGGTATGTCATGTGTCTTGAGCATCCATTGTCCATATACCGTGGGTCTTTACGCACTGCAAAGCGAGAATTATATTCGGGTACCCTTTATTTTTGATTTTGGGTCCTTAGATGTTAGTTTTCATAACCCAAATCTGTCTAACAACCATGGTGGTTTCGGACATTTTCTTTCCACTAGAGTCGACATATCGACCCTTTGGGTGGTCAAAGGTGACTTACGAGGCTTACGAGGTTCGGGAGTCCGATCTTCGAGTTGGTGGGCTGCGACCTTAGCCTTACGTGTGGCTTTCCTTTTCTTCGACATTTGGAGCCTCTTCGACTATAGGTTCATAATAGTATGACCCATGCTGGGTTGGATGTGTCGGCTTTGGAGGTCCATCTTGATACGCCAATTTTAATTTCTTTGGTTCCCCCTTGGCTTGTCTTTGGGGTTTCTTGGCGCGATCTTCTTGTCGAGAATCTTTGACGTGTGGGATGAGGTGCTTTCATCTTATGTTTGTTCTTTGCTAGGGGGTTCGGTATATTTGCGGTCATAGTCTCCCCTCGAACAAATCTATCGGCAAGCCGTACTTCGAGTGTCTTGGGGGCGGATGTGGAAGCTCCCTGGCTGAATCAAGTCCTTCCTTGCGGTGCTTTGACTTATTGCATGCTAGCATAGCCTCTAATTTCTTTTCGGCACCCATGTACCTCTCGGTCATCAAGCTCCTCCCGGACATCATCACTCTTCTTCGGTGTGTCGTGCTTGAGTGCAGAAGTCACGACATTTCTTGCTTGGCGGACTTAGTTCGATATCTTTACGAGTCGAGTCGTTGGTCAAAAGCGAAATCCGATCTTCTTGATCTTTGAGACTTGGCCATCGGGAGAGTTTATTTCCTCCACGAGTCTCAACACAAGTCCTTCGGCCTCGGTAGCAACGACTCTCCTGAGAAAGTCTACGATTCTCTACTTTCGGGGGTATCCGACTCCTGAGCGTCTTCTTTGGGCTGCGAGACTCATCGAATTTGTTCGTCGAGCAGTTCTTCGTATGCGGTTGCGGACGTCCGTATTCTCATGCACTTTGAATTAGTGTCGTGTGTGCGGTGTGAAGAGGAGTTAAGTGGTTCATGAGAATTTACCTCATCCTCTTCGCTGCCATCATGCACTTTTCGGTGATTCATACGCTTCATGCTCTAAGGCCATGAAAGGTTCGCTTCATCGTCGAGATGAATCCATAAAGGAGTCGATCTCTTCGAGTCCTACGAGATTTCGCCCGGCTATGTAGGATTGTCTCTTACGGGCGAATTTCTCTCTCCTTGCTTTGCGTCTTTGCGCGTTCGGCACTGCGGAGCTCGGGACAATCATGCGATAATGTCCGGCTTCTTGCGGTTGTAACAAGCGATGACTCTTTCTTCTTTGCTTTCGCTATTCTTTGATGGTTACGAGTCATCTTTCTTTACGCATTCGGAAGATTGTGAGTCGGGAGTGTGTTTCGACATATAATTTGACTTACCTTTCGTTTCCCGATAGGCTTTAGTCACTTTTTTGCGTCGCTCCTTCTCCTTCGATACTTTACGGCGACGGTGCATACTTACGGCGAGGCTTCCTTCTTGTAGATCATTGAGTGAAGGTTCGGTCTTACTCGTCGTTTTGCTCGTTCTTTGGAGATCTTTGTCTTGGCTGATGCTTTGAAAGCATGGTCGATTTTGTGTCGGCTTGGCTCTCTGCTTTCTTTGAGGTGCGTCGAACTCAAACTCCCTGCACTGTAATTACGAAAAGATATGGTCGGGGAGACACGACATCTAAGTCGAGAATGTCGCAATAGAGTGGCAAAAGGTGTCCGGTGTCCGTCGGCGGTGCCCTCGGAATCTTGATTCATCTCTCGGTTCTTTGAATGTCTTTCCCGGCCCGTTGATAGAGTTCATCAGTTGGTAAATCGGCGTTCGAATCTTCGATTTTGTCACCGGGCATGAGAGACAAGCTTTCCGGCTTTTGGAGTTCCGGCGCTAATTTGTTGGCTTTAATCTTCGAGTCCCTCGACTCGGTAGCGCAGAAGCGTCCCGAGTTCTTTAGCGAGTCTTGCATTCTGAACCACTGCCAAGATAAGAATCACTAAGGGTGGTTAGTATAGCATTTACGGCGACTCGATCTAGATTGTGAAGCTTCTTCTCTTACAGGTGAAGAGACTTACGTCTTTGGGGATCTTCTTCCCGGTCACCATTCCTCCTCCTTGAGCTTGGTCACGAGTCACGACACTATCAATCATAGGAGCGATAGGTCCGTCTTCAAGCGCTCGGTCATACTATCATGGAGGGATGTCGAGATGTGCTTCCATTCGACTCGCCATACTCCGTAATTTTCCCCCGAGAACATGGGTACCATCCTTATACGACATATCGGCCGTGAAAAAAATATAGATATGAATGTAGAGTGATATGCGGTGAAAAGCGTTTTCCCTCGGATCCGTTCGAATAGACCGGTCTCAAAGATAACAAGAGTCAAAGAACTCCTGCTCGATACCAATTGTTGGTCCAGAGTGTACGGTCGGGTGTAGAGGGGGGGGTGAATACACACGATTCGATTTCTCAACTTTCGAACACGAACAGTCCTATTCGGGGAAGGTGCCGTCTTGAACTAGTTCGGCGGACCCGGGCAGCATTACGAATCGTGTTAAAGGCTAGAAAAATGCTCGGCTCGGGTGAGATGCGCTAGCGGCTAGGTCGAATTCGGTATCTACGGTAAGAGTTCGGTGTGCGGAATAGTGTAGGCCCCAAATCGGTTTTTGTGAGAAAACGTTGTCTCGGTTCGGTAGATATAGAACTTCGGTATGAATGGTAAAATCAATGCAACGCGGTTAAGAAACGGTAAGAGACGGGATTTTTAAAGTGGTTCGGATATCGCTCAAATCCTACGTCCCCTTGTCCCGAATGATCGGGAGGCTATTTATTATCATGAGTTAGTCTCGGTCGGCTTACCTGCTTGGGCAAAGCCGCGTCTTGGTTTTTATGCGATCGAGTCTCGGTTTACAACACTATCAAACTTAAAGTGTTTGACAAACTTCTCCAACGGTGAAGGAGTCCTTATCCGATAAGGATTGGGTTGAGATGTGAACTCCTTCGTCTAAGCTATAGATAAGAACGGTTGAGCTTAGGGTTAGAGGGATAGGGAATATGAAAGAGTAGCTTCTAGATCGACGAGCAGTGAAGGTAAGCTATAAGTTCGTGTAACGTCGATTGGATACTAGAGGCTTTATATGTTGGTTTAGCTTGATTCCCTATGAGCTAGAATGTAGTCTTTCGCAGGAGAATGTTCTTGAGTTTTTTTGCTAAGACGTAGTTCTTTGGGTTCTTTGCTCGTTGAATGCTTTCTTGATTTTTGCTCTAGATACGTGCATTCAGTGTATTCTTCTTGAATAATCCCTCTATTTATAGAGCGAGAGGTTGAAATAGATCCGTTGGAGACGATCTTCTTCTCTCTCTCTCTTTTTTGGTAGCAAACGGCTCTTTTGGTGTAGGCGACGGTGCCTTTTCCTCCTTTTAGGAAAGTGTTGACTTGCGGCTTTAGCGGGTGAGAAGACACGTGTATGCTTGTCATTCGTTGAGGTGGATGTAGTGGTTGAGGCGGCCCAAGCTTCGAGATAGGCGAAGGCGACTTCTCTCTTCCTCGTACATATGGCTGGCGATTGTCTTTCAAAAGGTTCGGCGATCCACGAAGACTATCCGCCGTTCTTTGAGTCGACCTCGTATTCGGTAGATAGGCTGCAGAAGATAAGTCTGCGATGATCGGCTACGAGTCCGGTGAACTACTCTGTCGAGTTTGGTTCGGCGACTCTCTCGATATCTTTGCTCTGCTTGAGTCCGGTATCCTGCGAGTCTTTCGGTATCTTTGCTCCTCTGCGAGTCCGGTATCGTTGAGTCTTTCGGTATCTTTGCTCCTGCTTGAGTCCGGTATCAGCTTGAGTCTTACATGCTTTGTCTTGAGGCCAAATAAGCTGCGGCGCCTTGACCGGAGCGAGTGTCTGCGAGTGCGAAACCTCGGAGACAAATACAAATACAAAGGAATGGTTCACCGATCGAGATAGGGTTTTGGGATCTTCAAATTTTCTCAATAGTTCGGAGCACGAGGCTGCGGCGTGATCCGGTATAGAAGATAAGTCGTTTCCCATAAGTATGATCATCTTTGAGGATTGAATCATCACCCGACACGGATCCGTTAGTTAGTTGGACTAGGCTACATCCCGTCCTAGATCTTAGGAAATACCATTAGGTGAGGATAATTTAGTAGTAAAATTTCGGTGGCCAAGTGGCTTAGCTAACAGCTTTGTACCCAATATCCCCACATGTCTCGGGCTCTATTCTCGGCCCTTGTTGTATTTGTCATTTACCTTCTTTTTTGTTATTCTTTTCATAGTTTCGCTTTCTTCATTATTTCGGTTGTTCGTTTTCTTTCTTATTTTTTAGTCGATTTCCTAATTTCAATCTCCTTCCTTATTCTTATTGAAATATTTTCATTTTCTTCCTTATTTTTTTTACAAAATTATTTCTTTCTTCTCATCTTATTTTTCTTATTCATTTCTTCCTTCGTTCTATTATTACTTACTTTTCTTACTTATTTTTCTTGTGTTTTCTTAAATCCTTTACACTAAACTAAGAAATCCCCAAATGTAGGATATCGAGTTTTGTTTTCCTTGCCATTTGTCATTTATATTCGATCTTTATTGAATTATTAAGTTTTTTTTCATGTATTCTCATTATATTCTTGGCATTTTCAAGTTTTAGCTTTGAATTTGTTTGAAAATTTCTTTTTGAATTTTTAAATTAATATTGTGCGATTATATATTGAGTATTGTAAGTTATAGCATTTAAAAATATCCCGATATTTTAGCATGTATGAAGAATAATATCTTTGAAGTGTCGGTTTTTCAACCCCCCGCTTTGCCGGATCATGGATCCGCCCCGAAACTCACATTAGAGCAATCGAGGCCTAGTTAAATAGCTCCTAATAAATTATTGAGGCTACACTTCTCTATAGAAGCCCCCAAAATTTATAGGGTTCTAAACATGATTAGATTTAAAAGCATGCGTAATACCACACATCGATGAGAAGTTGTTTTATATCAAAAGAGCTTCTCATCGATTCCTAACGCTTGGGGGGGAGCGAGCCTCCCCTGCGTATGTAAAAACAAACAAAAAAAAATCATCTCCAAGATGATGTTTATGTGTGCGGTTTTGTAGACCTATTTTTAGAGGCATTTCTACTATTAGCCAAATAGTAGAAATGAAAAACATATTTAGCCTATAACTAAATAAAAACACAAATATAACCATTTTATCTTCATGTGGTTGATTAGATGAGGCTTGTTGTAGGAATTTGTGCCATCAACAATTTCGTCTCGTTTTTAACGCATAGGGCCGATGCTCGGCCGAAGGGGTGTCCATCGGACCCTCCATCGGCCCGAGAGAAAAAAGGCCGAGCAAGTCCATCGGTCGAGCCACTTGAATACTGTACTATAATATATTGGGTGTGAGGGCCGAAGGGGGCCGAAGGGGGGGTGTACATCGGCCCTCCATCAGCGAGAAGAAAAAGAAAAGCCGAGCAATTACCGGGGCCGATGGGGGCTGAATCTACCCTAAGCTCTCCATCGGCCCGCGTTCCCTTCATTCGAGATAGGTTTTGACCCGACACATGGAAGACTTACGCAAAAGTGCGGTAGGGACGATGGCGGGCCGATGAGAGGTGCGGTTTCAATTCGGCTTTTACTGCTTTGAAATGACTAGTCGGCCACTCGGCCTTGATTTTCACATGGGCGTGTTGCGGGGGGTGATGGAGAGCGGGTGTACTTTGTAGAAGGATTGATTGACATTTGGATCACGGGAAAATTTTACGTAGAATTTGCTTATAAGAATGAGGAACTCCATGCATGATCATTCACCCGATAAAATTACTCAATTTCACTTCTACTCTTCTCAATTCCTCACATCTATTTGAAAAATATGGCCGATTTTGATCAATTATTGTGAAGTTGAATGGCGAATTCAATGATCGGTCGAATTATGTCGGTGGCTTAGTGCTTATTCCCTTCAGTTCAACTACTTCATTTACTATCTCTTGCTACTTCGCGACGACCGGCGGGATGATGAAGGCCGTTATGGGTCATGATATTGATGTTATGTGGTTGTGCTCTATCGATATAGAGCCGGTTGTGTTTCTTGTGTATCCTCAAGTGCAAAATCCTCAATTTGTTGTCCCCAACTGAATCAATTACGAAGATATTTCTAATTTCGGAGGTCCTAAGCGGTTTACGGGGCAAGGAAGCGGAAGTAATGCTTGGCGTTCGGGCTACCCCGAAGGAATGTTCGTGTGGAGACAAATTCATATCGTGGCTGGATTTGGACTCGTCATCGATGGTGATGAGGATCGAGAGATTCCTCCCGCCTTGATTAATTGTTCGTTACAAGATTTTACTGCATGGATTTGGAGAGAGGGTGGCGTGAGTCAACTTATATCTTTGCTCGTTCCAGTCAATCGTCCCCCAACGATCGATGAGACTATATACAACAACACAGAAGCCGCAAGCAACTGGCTACTTCCTATTGTTCCCCTTGATGTATCCGATTCAGTAGTGGCGCGGAACCTGAATAATCTTGTAGACGGAACTTTGCATGAAGGATTGATGTTCAGCTTGAAAGACGAACTTTATGCTGCCGTCGCTCTATTCTATTTGGAAAATGGTGCGGATTTTAGAGTGCAATGTTCGAGTGCTTCCCGGTTGGAATATATGTGCAGAAGATGTGTTGATTGTCCATTCTAGCTGCGGGCATACTGTAGAGGTGAAAAATATTAGGAGGTGACTAAATGGATTGCGGACCATAATTGTACAATTGATTTATCCGGACTTGGCGAACGAAATGTGTGTTCGAATGCTATAACAGCTTATATAGCTCGTAGAATGCTTATTTGTCGAGATCAAGTTAATGAAGCGGGCGATATTCGGGCGGATCTATTGGATAAGTTTGGAATACAAGCAACCTACGGGGTGGCCCTCCGAGTGCGCAACGCAGCTATTTCGATGATTTACAGTGGACATACAGATTCCTTCAGCAAAGTGCCTCAATATCTGCATTTGTTGGAACAAGCAAATCCGGGCACTTATCCAGGAACAAACAAATAAATGTTTCCGACATTTATTTTTTACGGTTGGTGTATCGTATGCCCCTTGGTTGCTTGACCATTTGAAAGGTTATTGTGGTGGACATGACACGTTTGAAAGGGAGAAATAAGGGAATATTATTTATCGCTCCTACTTTTGAACGAACGAGCAAATATTCTCACTCGCTTTTGGTGTAGGTCCGATTAAAAACCGGCTATTTATGAAAAGTTGATGGAAATCGGATCGGAGAAGTGGTCCAGATTGTTCAGTAAAGGTCATCGTTATAGTCTAATGACATCGAATGCTGCCGAGTTAATAAATTCTCGACTATTAGAGGTTAGACGACTACCAATTCTTGCTATGCTTGAGGCGATCCACCATATGATAGAGTCGTGGTTTGATATACGACGAGTAAAAGCAAATTCGAGAAATAATCCGTTGAGAGACTTCGAGTTGAGGTCGTGGGCGAGAAGTTGTTTGGCTCGGAGGTTTACGGTTACGCGGTTGACTGCGAAAAATACAAGGTCGACGAAGGTGGCCAGACGGTGGAGGGTTAATCTTCGAGATGAAATGTGAATGTGGTGTACGGCGAATCGACATGTTGTCGTGTAGTCACGTTATCGCCGTTTGTATCATCGGTCGGGAAAATTTGTACAATCATATTAATGACTATTATACGATGGCGACATACGAGGAAATATATGCCGGTGTCGTTAATCCCTTACCTCCTCGAGAATGAGTGGGGCATAGTTGTTCTTCCACCGATGATTATGCGTCAAGTCGGACCTCCAAGCTTGGTCGTCGTCCTTAGGAGCGAGAAGCTAGTATATACGGAATGCGCGTCGAGCCACAAAAAATGTGATAATTATAAACACAAGGCGGAGATGCCCAGATAGAGGAGCGACAAATGTAACACCCCGATTTTCATAACTTTACAAGGGACGCTACTTCATACTTAACATGCGTATTTTAATTCTTTCAAAACATTTTCATTGAAAAGAACCATTGAAAAATTCAATTTATTTTACTACTCGGCGGAAGTCTTAAAATAAAAGCGAAGTGCAGCAATTAGTTTACGAAAATAATATGCGCGGTTCATGATAAAACTAGTTTTAATGCGATAATAAGTTCATATATCCTTCCTCGTATGACCATCACCACCAACACCTCTACGCATCGGTAGAGCCATTTCTGAAAAATGTTAAAATGATAGGGATGAGTACGACTACTCGGTGGGAGATGTACACATTTATCGAGAATTATAAATCATGTTGGTCGGGAGGCGAGAGTTAGATGTAGAGGGGGGGGGTGAATACACTGAAATCTTGCTCTTTTTCTCAAGCCAGAAGGGCAGTGGTTTGTTTGGTGCGGCCCGATGAATAGTGCCAAATAAGAACCTTCGATCGCGGGTCGAGGGAGTGAGTTAACTGCGAGCTCTCCCTGCCGGCTTTTTCGGTCGTTGAAACTCGGTCGAAAAACCTTGAGTGCGGAATAGTGTGGGGTCAGGAGATTCGTCTCGGTTTGAAACGTGATTTTCACAAGTCAAGTAGTTTTGGCTAGTGCACTTTAAGAATACGTTTCATGCAAAGATATGATTTTGTAACGGTTTTTATGCCATGCTGATAAAACGGTAACCAACACAAGCAATTTTTAACGTGGTTCGGATACGCGAGATCCTACGTCCACGGTCTGTTGAACGGGGAGGTCTTGTTGATTTATACGAGCAAGCCTCGGCAAGGAATGCGTGCCTTTGGATAGACCGCTTCTAAGTTATAGTCCTTAGCGACTTTACAAATCAAGCCAGGGGTTTGAAGGGGAGGGAATTTCTCCAACTAGAAGGAGTTCTTACAATAAGAACAATCACTAAAAGTGAACTCCTTCGAATTTCTAAGCTATAGATATGGCGATGAGCTTAGCTAGAGAGAAGAACTAATGATATTCTATTGGGCAAGTTCTTTCTTTGGATTGATCTTGAATGTGCTAGAGTTGTTTGAAAGCTTGGCGTTTTCCGCTTGATTTCCGTGCGTGGAGCTCGGATTTTCTTCTCTATTTATAGTTGTGACCTAGGCGTATGTCCGTTGGAGGCGACGGCGCCACGTGTCACAGCGTCCAAGGAAAACGACCATAAATTCGGGTTGTTGCGGCGAGTTGTTGATGAGAGCGGCTTTAGTTGGTCGGAAGCGGATAATGCGTTGACGGCTTCTCATTGGTCGAGGTTTGTGGTAGGTGAGATTGTGTCAGATATTGAAGTTGACTCTCCCTAATCCTCGTATGGTCTTCTTCTGACTTTCGAAAAGACTTTAACAACTGGGTCGTTTCCTGTCGGATACAATAGACTCGAAGAAGTCTTTGTCTTCTTCATCTGAGTCGGCTGACAAGAGATATTCTCTTGAGTATGGTCGGTGATGGTTGCGAAGGTGCGAGCTTGCATAGGGTTCTTACGCGTGTGTGTCGGTGATAAGATGTCTTCTGCGAGGCGAAGATCGGCCGATGACTTAAGAATGCAAGCTCTTACAGCGATAACGTGGGGTTACGGAAAGTAACTCCGTCGGAAGATCAATCCGACATTTTACCCCGTACGGGACATAGACACAAAGATAAACAAATCAAAAATAGTCTAACCTATACATCAGCTATTCCTGTCGACACTACACTACTGATATCAGCTAGGTTTTGGGATCTTCAATTCAATAAGTGAAAACTACGATTTCCCCCAATATTCTTTTACTAGATAACATGCTGAGTATTATCTTCCTCTTGACTCATAACCCGACAATTTCCCCTAATTGATGATGCGAAAATCTCTATATAAAATATTAAAAAATTCTAAACTACGACATAGATAGACTTTAGTAAAAGCTGAATCGAGTTAACTTCATGAGGTCGGCGGTTGAGAGATAGGCAAAATCGGAAGCGGTTATGTGTGAGTGTGTGTCGGATCACTTGGTGATCAATTATGATAACATAACACAAGCGAAAGCCGTTAGATAATGAGTAATTGTACGGCTAGAAGCGAGGAACTTATATAAATGAGAAAGTGAATTACGAGTTCCTATCTTATATAAAAAAAAGGAAAGAATAAGAAGACTACTTTGCTCGCGTCGAACTTCTTCGTCTTGCTTTTTAAATCCGCAGACTTGTCAGCAGGAGGTTCCAAACCATAATATTTTTAGAGTCTTGCGCGAAGTGTTTGGATTTCCTCGAGGTCAGCAGAGTACTCAGAACTAAGATCATGATGATGTGCTGCTGCTTCGACCTCATCTTCTATCTCCTTAGTACACAAAACGCCACGAGTCGTTCTGGGAGGAGGAATCCTTTTGAATGCAGGGGCTACTAGTGGTCGCTTCTCATTTTCTAGGATCAGCAGAAGTTAAGCTCTGAGCCTGGCGTTATACCGATGAATGAATTCATCAAATAGTTGATCTGCCGGGATCCCAGATAGGTAGAATCCCCACACGTAGTATCCTTTAATAAATTTCATCTTCAGTTCCTCCCATTCCTCGTTCAGCTCCAAAGGTACCCACTTGTCTACATGAGGGTGAGGGGTTTTCTTGAGATAAGTTGCTGCGGGAGCGCCTCTCCTGTAGTACTTGGATGACCTTGGAATTTGCTTCTTCCGGTCGATAGGCTGGTTGGTTGGCTATCTTGTCGGTAATCTCTATGATCTTGGCCGAGATCTTCCGAGTCTCTTCTTCTCTCACGAGGGCTGCCGATCTAGTGTCTCCTCTCCCAGGAGATTCGGTCCTTTCGGCGTGGCCTCCCGAGATGGCCTGTCTTACGCCTCTTGCTCTGGAGTAAGTGTTTGAATAAGCGTACTACGAGCGAGGCTGAATGTCGTGACGAAGCTTTAGCTAGCTCCTCACGAGCTTTTCTCTGCTTGTTCTTCTAGGAGTAGTTTGGCTTTGTGTTGGTCCCGAGTGTACGGTCGGGTGTAGAGGGGGGGTGAATACACCTGATTCGATTTCTCAATTTCGAACTAGAGCAGTCCTATTCGGGATGGTGTGCATGCAAAGCTTGAGTTCGGCGGAGACCGGACAAGCTGATACGAATCGAGTAAAGAAAGCTAAAAATGCCGGCTCGGTGAGATACGCTAGCGGCTAGGTCGGGATTCGGTATCGTTCGGTGAGAGTTCGGTGTGCGGAATTGTGTAGGCCCGAATCAATTTTTTGTGAGAAAGCGTTTTAAGTCTCGGTTCGGTAGATTTAAAAGTTCGGCATCTTTGAGGCAGTTGATTGATTTAAATATGATGTTCGGTATGAATAGTAAAATCAATGCAGCTGATTAAGAAAGCGATAAGAGACACGAGGATTTTTTAAAGTGGTTCGGATATCGCTCAAATCCTACGTCCGGCTGTCCAGAATGATCGGGAGGCTATTTATTATCTGAGTTAGTCTCGGTCGGCTTACTGCCTTGGGCAAAGCCGCGTCTTGGTTTTTATGCGATCCGAGTCTCGGTTTACAACACTATCAAACTTAAAGTGTTTGACAAACTTCTCCAACGGTGAAGGAGTCCTTATCTGATAAGGATTGGGTTCAAATGTGAACTCCTTCGTCTAAGCTATGGATATAACAAGTGATCTTAGGGTTAGAGGGATAAGGAACGAGAATGTAGCTATCTAGAGCGACGAGCAGTGAGGATTTAGCTATAGGTTCGTGTCGATCGCTTGGATGCTAGAAGCTTATGTCGGTTCGGCTTGGTTCCTTTTGAATTTGGATGTAGTCTTTCGCTAGGAGATAACTCGGTTGTTTCTTGCGGAGGACTTAGTCGTTAATTTCGCTCGTTTGAATGCTTTCTCGTGTTCTAGGCGCGCATTCTCTTTTAAATCTTGAATGATCCCTCTATTTATAGAGCGAGGGTGAAATAGATCCGTTGGAGACGATCTTCTTCTCTCTCTCTCTCTTTTTTGGTAGCAAACGGCTCTTTTGGTGTAGGTAACGGTGTACTTTCCCACCTTTTTAGGTAAAAGGTTGGCTTGCGGCTTTAGCGGTGAGAAGACACGTGTATGTTTGTCATTCGTTGAGGTGAATGAAGTGGTTGAGGCGGCACAAACTTCGAGACAAGCTGAAGCTAACTTCTCTCTTCCTCGTACATGACAATCTTGATTCTCTTTCAAAAGATTACGGCGATCCACGAAGACTATCCGCCGTTCTTGAGTCGACCTTGTATTCGGTAGATAGGCTGAGATAAGTCTGCGAAGATCGGCTACGAGTTCGGTGAACTACTCTGCGAGTTCGGTTCAGCGACTCTCTCGGTATCTTTGCTCTGCTTGAGTCAATATCGCTTGAGTCTTTCGGTATCTTTGCTCTGGCTGAGTCCGGTATCATTGAGTCTTACATGCTTGGTGCTGAGGCGAAATAAGCTGCGGCGCCTTGACCGGAGCGAGTGTCTGCGAGTGCGAAACCTCGAGAGACAAATACAAATACAAAGGAATGGTTCACCCAATCGGATAGGGTTTTGGGATCTTCAAATCTTCTCAACGGTTCGAGCACGAGGCTGCGAGCATGATTTAGTATGGAAGATAAGAGTCATTTCCCACAAGTATGGTCATGCTTGAGGATTGAATCATCACCCTGACAATTTCCCCCTATTTGATGATGCCAAAACCTATCATCTATGTCCCATCAACTATGCTTAAACACTAACTTACTCGAGACAGAGCTCCTTACAAATATTACAAGTAGAATCGGTGGGTTGTGCGGTAAGTGCTAGACTACGAGGGAGACGGGCGAGAACAATTTTCCCTTTTACAATAATTCCCCCGTCCGACAATTTCCCTTAAGAGAAATAATAACTCTCAGAAAGTCTAGTCTATCGAGAGATCTAGCAGAGCAAAAGCGACAAGTAAATAATCAACGTGTGTGTCGGTAATCACTTGGTGATTACGAGTGTTAAAGCGTAAAGCAAACACGGCTATTTAGACAACAAGTAGTTGTCGAGCGAAAAAGAAGATTTGTATATATATAATACGCGAGTTCGGTACATTACAAATCTTGCTAAGCTAAAAGAAGAACTAAGAGGGAGAACCCTTAAAGCTGCTTGAATCCCTATTCATGAAACCTTGGGATTTATCTTCGGGCGGTGGAACTCCATACATTACGAACGTGTTCTTCCTCGGCTCGAGATATTCGGCGAAGTCTCTTTGGATCATCTTGTTCTAGTCCTTACATTGCCTACGCGGCATTCTTCACTTCTTGTTCAATCATTCAGAGATGTCTTGAGTCGTCTTGTCTTACGGGTGGAGGAATGATCCTTGCTTCGAGGAACTCGACTACTACCCCTTCGATTCTTGCTCCGTGCATATATGGGTAAAGATCGAGGTTCGGTAATGGTCATCCCGCTCGACATAGGCATCGGCCTTAGACATTTCGAGGCGAGAATCGCCGAGAAATAATTTCTCTTGATAAACTCTATCTTGGCGATTCCCATCTCGATTGAAGCGAATAGGCATCCATTCGTACGATCTTGGCCATCTATGTGTTTTGGATCGTTTGGCTTCTTGAACCTTACGTATCGATAAGGAATGTCGGCTTTCGAAGGAATTCTCGGCTGACCTCTTGTTTAGTACGTTTCACGAGTGCCTCGAGGTGCGCCAAATGTATCCTCTATCGCGGCGGCCTCTATCACGTCCAGCTTCCTCTCCTGCGTAGAGATATCTATCCATCGAGCAAATATTTCTTCAATTTCGCATCTTGCTCTTGAGGCTTACGAGGAGCTTGTTACGGTTCGGCGGGGTACTAGATCTAGATTTGGATGTACCACGCCTTTGGTATTCTTCTGCTGCTTTGCTCCTTTTCTTTTTCTCTGTCCTCTTCATACGTTATGATGAGCTTTCTCGGAGCGATCTAGCGGTTCTCTTTCCTCCCTCCGGATGGAGCTTTAGTCTTTCCTTTGGCGAGGCTTAGACTTTGGCTTGTTAGCTACTTCGGCACACGCAATTTCTGCGGCCGGACTTCTCATCCGCGGCTATTTGGGCTTCCTCCTCGGCGAGATATGTATCTTAATCTCTTTCTTTGGAGGGGTTGGAATTTTAAGCTTTTGTTTGCCCTTACCTTCTTGAGCTTGGTGGTGGAATGGGAGCTTCTTCTTCTTCGAGTCCTCCACCTGCTTTGTTCGGCGTACTCGGCAACCTCCTTAATAATGTCTTTGGGAGTGCGGGTTGTCGAGTAGTCTGCTTGGGGTCTTTGAGCCACTTGGGCCGGTTTAGGCTGTGCTCACGGCCCGAAACACCACAGGCCTCACCCTTACGAGGCGAGTTTGAGGCGGCTTCTCGGTACTCTTCTTTCCTTCCCTTTTTTCCTTCACTTTCCCCCTTTTTGGCATCATCAATGAGGCACAGGGGTAGGGACCAGGGCCGACTTCTTGATTTTTATAGGAGGTTGACGGCTCGTCGAGGCGATCGTGGAGCTTAGTCGAGCCTCATGCAACTCGTTCCTCTCCCATGGTAAGGTGTTCCTTGTCTTGCTTGTGAGAGAGGTCATTTGCTTCCTTGAAGTCTTTCGGCTTCTCGGTGATCTTGTCTTCCAAGGCCGAGTTGGATATTCTCGAGTCTTTGTTCGGTGGCCTCGGATTGTTCGGTGATAGCGTCGGTATGAGCCAGTTTAGAGGCCAAAAATTCATCCGGTAGCTTGGCTTGGTTCTCTGAAAGATCTTGAGTTGAGCTTCGAATTTGACTGCCTTGCTTGAACGCGCACGAAATAAGCGTGGAAACATCGGGGGCGGGCGTGAAGAGACGAGAGGACTTCAGCCCCTGAATTTCTTTAGTCGTGGCTTGAGCGATGCGCTTCCATGTCCTATGGATAGCCTTCGCAAGATCTCGATTTTGATCCCTTGGGCGAGTTAAGGCTTTGGCCGCCTGATCGAGAATCGCTTTGCGATGCAGTTTGGCCCGAAAGTCGGCTGCGGCAAGAGGGGCGGGCTCTGGCGAGGACGAAGCGCCGCCCTTGGACTTCTCGGGACCAAGGATGCGAGAGGTGGGGCGGTTTCGGTATGGGTATCCTTGTCCTGCGGATGTCCCTCATCGAGGCTTTCCGGGGCACGAATCGCTGGGTGGGTCGTCGTGGTCGACCCGTCGAGTCTTGGGGCGGAGCGTCTTTGTCGATCATGAATCATGGCCGGCATTGCGGCCCCCGAGTTGTCCATTGGTGAGGTCTTCGGGCTACAGAATAGCCTATCTCCTCTCTCGGTCTCAATTCCTCTTCATGCGCTTGGCGACGGGGAGTAGTGTAGGACAAGGCGCGCAGAGCGAGGCCCTCCCGATGTCGCGGCAACATGTGGAGCCTTCTTTGTTTTGGCGATGAGCAACAAGTGCGAGTAGTCGGCAAGCTCGAGGAACTAGTTGTAGAATTTCTCGGGATGCTACGGATATAATCACTTGAAGCTTCCATCCCGGATTGATTCACCTTCGGATGCGGTCTCGAGACTCCGAGTACATGTGTGAAGTCTGCTCTTCGGTTGGAGGAGGCGAGGTGAGTGGAGGGGACGAAGGGGGCTGTCCAGGCGGCGAATATCTGCGTTACGAGCTGCGGAAGCATCCCCTTGGTCCCTTTCGGTGGAAACAATCTTTTCCATTTGGCGAGTCTTCTCGAGAAGACTCGGACTCATCAACAGTGCATGGGGTGAGTAGTCTTCTCGGGAGCACGTTCGGCGGGCACTTGTGGAACCTCCTCGATGGCTGGCACCTCAGCGGCTTTCTTGGTTTCTTTGCGGTGCCTTAGGAGTTTTAGCGGGAGGAGTTCTTTTCTTTGTAGGCGTAGCTTTCTTTGAGACTTTGATTTTGGAGAAGGCTGGCTGAGGTCGACCTATCTGGCTGACGGCTATTCTTTGTCTTGTTGTGAAATCGACCTTCTTCACATTGAAGTACTCCTTGTCACTATAGGTGATAGGCTCGAGATCCACATAAATCTTCGATCATGATGGGCGAGTTTGAGTCCATCCGACAATTTGCCCTTTGCGCTCGGCGTGTTCGATGCTTTGTCGAACTTAGCGGCTGAGCCATGAATTCTCGGAGAAAGAACTCCGTCCAATTTATACGGGCTCGGTCGTATATGGCCATCATTATCCGAATCTTAGGCCTCGACACACGGTCAAACGACCACCTTGGCTTGTCGATGGCTGCGTCGCTATATAGGCAAGTGCCACGGGCGGAGCGACATCTTTGTTCTTCGGAAAGCGGCTACGAATGTAGTGGGCTTTCCACGGGAAGACGGTAAGGTATTCATCAACTTGGTCGTCTCTATCCGGCATGCTTGGTCCCTTCGGAGGGCGGATCAAAACTCCGCTACAAGGCATCCTTGATGGACATTTGCTTCAGCTCCATAGTGGCGTTTTGGATAGAATGGGCAACGAATCTCGCCACTATATCTCCGGACACGATGTACGAATTCAAGTACGGCTACGCAACCTATCTCGGGAGGAAGAACGAAGGCCTCCTAGACGAGAAATTTCTCCGGCCACGACTCGCGCGGGTGAGAAGATCTCATCCATATACTCCGGATCGCATGAATAGAAATCCATGGTGGGTTCAAACCCCACGCGATCCTTCTCCAAAATATTTGCATATCTCTTGGAGATATCATAGAGATATTGGTTTCCGCCGTTGTACTGTGACAAGAAATGAATCGGTACTATTTTTGGATAGAACGGTCTTTGTCCGATGCGATCTTGAAACATATAACAAATACGTTAACGAGATATAAGCATACCCGATGGATAAAATTCGAGATAAGATTGAGAGTGTAATAGCAAGTAAGGATTGCGAATGCGAGATCTCGGATTTTCGGAATTTGAAAGTTATGAAGTATGCTAATGGCGGTTCTTAAGATTTGATCGAATATATATCAACTATGAAGGTGAACGGTTTTCGATCGAAGGGTGAATGTAAACTTGCTTTATGATATGGACGGTTAAGATTAGAAGTTAAAACAATAGGCAATGATCACAAAAAGGCACCTAAGTCGAGCCGGTTGTAAAATAGCCTAAGTAGTAGCTTGTGAAAAGGCATGCGTTAAATGCGTGCGAGTTCGGCAAGCTTATGTATGGAATATCGTGCGATAAATGTGAGTAGTTAATAATAAAGACAAACCAAAAGATATTAATGTCATGCTTGAATCTTTGCCGTAAATGCAGAAATGCTTGTAGTATTAAATTACTGCGAGTAGAGATCACATGAGCTTGTCGTTGAACATAGTAGTCGGTGATACCTCGTGTAGATGGTTTTACGAATCTCTATGTGCTTGAACTTACTCGATGCGAGAGTGATCATTCCCCCTCCTTTGGAATGTTCCTCTCCTGAAACCTTATTGCTTGACTAGGGTCGGTAGGGTCCAGCAGGACCTAGCTCTGCGAAAGTTCTACGAATACGGATTGACTAGAGACTTAGTCGGTATATCGGCCCTTTGCTTGTCGGTATGGATCTTTTCCATTCGATATCCTTCTTTTCGACATGGTCACGAATGAAGTGATGTCGATGTCCGCGTGCTTGCATCTTGTGTGAAGAACGAGTTACGAGTGATTCGCGATAGCTGCTTGTCTTGTCGCGAGAAAATCGGCACTTCATTACGAATGACGTCATAGTCTCTCAGTTCTCTTGTCTCGGACAAAGGATGCAGGCGCAACAACTTCCGGCAGCCATGTATTCGGCTTCGGTAGTCGACGTGGCCGGCTGAGTCTTGTTTCTTTGAAAACCATGAGATCGGCTTCTTTGCGAGGGCCCGACGACATGTTCATGAAGTTGATTTTCGGTCGATTCTACATCTGCATAGTCGGCATCGAGAAAAACCGGTTAGTTCAATATTATCATCGGTCGCGTACCATAAACCCATGTCGAGGTGTTCCTCGTAGATAGCGGAGAATCTTCATTCTTTGAGTCCATATGACTACGCTTGGGATCGCTTTAGAAATCGAAACGAGCACGGCCTACGGCATAAGTTATGTCGGGACGAGTAGGCTATTAGATATAATAAAGAACCAATTATAGCACGGTATTCGAGTTTGGTCTACGATACTCCCTCTTTATCAAGATCTATCTTCATATTCGTGTTCATCGGGATCTTGATAGGTTTCTTGGATGTGCGGCCGAATCTTTTGATGAGGTCTCGAGTGTATTTGCCTTGGTTGATGAATGTTCCCTTCTCGGATTGCTTGACTTGAAAACCAAGGAAGTAGTTCATTTCACCCATCATCGACATCTCGAACTTATCCTTCATCATCTTTTCAAATTGCTGACACGTGATGACATTCTTGAGCCGAAGATAATGTAAATCGCGTGAGATCTGCACAAGTAATAAGTCTTCTTCCGGTCGAATCTTTGAATAGAGTGCGGTCTCTTGTGCCTTTAGAAAACCTTTACGAAGAAGAAACTCGAGACGGGGTATCGTACCAAGCCACAGGTGCTTGTTTTAACCGTCTGAGCCTTTACGAGTCCATATACTTGATGTCCTGGCTGAAAGGCTGGGCGGTTGTTCCACATAGACTTCTTCTTTCGGTGCGCCATTCGAGGCACGAGACTTCACATCCGTTTGATAAACTACGAATCTTTGATGTGTTGCGTAGGCTAGGAATAGTCTAATTGCCTCCGATCTTGCAGCTGGAGCGAATGTCTCATCGAAATCTATCCCTCCGGCAGGCCGGTAGCCTTTAGCACGAGTCTTACTTTGTTCCTTACTATAACGTTGTTTTCATCTCGCTTGTTTTTGAAGACCCGTTTGGTTCCTATGACATGTTGATCTTTGGGGTGCGTCCACAAGCTCCCGTACTTCGTTTCTCGTGAGCGGATTTAGCTCTTCTGCATAGCAATGATCCGGTCAGCATCTTTAAGTGCATCCCTCAATAATACGAGGCTCTTGGTAGACAAGAAGCGGGAAAATAATGCGCTTTCTCCTTGGCGAATGCTGGATCTTGTCTTGACATGTCTTTGAAGGATCTCCGATTGTAAGATCGGCGGTGTGAGCATCTAGCCACGATCTACGATGTTTTAACTCTTCATACGAAATTTGTTCAACACGGATAGTAGGTGAGTTAGGCATTTCGGTTGTACTATTACGAGATTGAAGCAATTCGGTAACAAGAGTATGATCTTGAGTCACCGAGGTTCGGGGGCATTCGGCTCGGGAACATTACTAGGCGTTCCCCACGAGTTGTTATTCTCGGTAGTGTTGGTCTCGATTACCTCTACGGTTTCCTCATCGACACTGAGTTACACGGGATTGATTACGTTCGGGAGAATCAATCTGCTCGGCTACTTGCTTTCGGTGGTTGAGATTGATAGATTTGTCTTCGGTTTCTTCGTACGAATCATCATCCCAACATAAGCTGGATCTTTTCGGTTTGTCTTTTAAGCTTAGATCTGTAGGCGCTTCTTGATGTCCTCGGATTCGGAATTTGAGTTATTGCTCCTGTCTTGGTAGCAAACTCGTTAAAGACAACATGAGGGCTTTCCTCCACGCAAAGAGTCAGATAGTTGAATACTACGAAAGCTTTCTTGACAGAGAGTATCCTAAGAATACTCCACGATCGACTTGCTATCAAAAGTCTTGGTGATCTTTCCCATTATTGTGGATAAAGCATGAACAACCAAAAATATGGAAATAAGATAGAGAAGGCTTCTGTCGTTCCGTTAGTTCATATGGTGTTCTCTTATCTTTGCTTTGTCGGTAGAGATCTATTACGAGTATAACATGCGGTATCGGTAGCTACGCTCGGAATTTGGTTGGGAGTCACGAGTGCTGCGAGTAGAGTCCTAGCTGCCTCTTTTAGAGTTGTTCTTTCGTTCGGCAACTCCCATTACTGGTGAGGTGTGCGTGCGGTGAAGTCTCATGCTCTATTCCTTACGCTGCGAGAACTCCTTTACCATGGAATTAAGGAACTCGGTTCCTCTATACGAACGTATTTTTCGATCTTGGTGTTCTTTTCGACCATTGAGCTTTTCGAAGCGTTGGTAACTTCTGTTTGGCGTCGAGACTTGTTGGCGATGAATATGACCCTTGTGTGAGCGCGGTAGTCATCTATGACCACTAATGCGTATTTTACGCCTCCGATCATCAGGGAGGCTGGACCGAACAAATCCGTATGTAGCGGTGAAGGATTCCATCCGTGGAAGGCGATGGAGGCGGAGGATTTTGATTCCTTGTTTGCTTTCCCTTGGGACATGCTTCCCTGCGAGTGTCTTTCTTTGAATACTTCATTCGGCGGTCCCCTTGCTAGAGTGTTTCTTGCAAGCTTGTTGAGCGTCTTAAAGTTGAGATGGCTGAGTCTTACGTGCCATAGCCACCCCGTGCGGTTGTCGTTCTTCGCCCGATAAGCAAGCTTCGGGTTCGGTGAGTTCGATCGGCCGCATATATGTTCTTTACTGCGCGAACACGATAACACTTGTTTTCCTGTGGATTTATCGATAACATCACGAAACCGGCGTCAAAAATCACTCTATTTGAGTTATCACAAAATTGACTAACGAGAGAGAAGATTATCTTTGAAGTCCTTCAACATATGATACTCTTGGAACTTTGGCGGTTCCTATCTTGAGTGTCCCATATCCTCTCGTGTAGCCTTTGGCATTATCTCCAAACTTCGGTTACGGGTCCTTCTTCGGTGATATAATTCTTGGCGAGACTCCTTTGGTATGTCGTATGTGTCTTGAGCATCCAGTTGTCCACATACCATGGGTCTTTACGCACTGCAAAAGCGAGAATTATATTCGGGTACCCTTTATTTTTGATTTTGGGTCCTTAGATGTTAGTTTTCATAACCCCGAAATCCGTCCAACAACCTGGTGGTTTCGGACATTTTCTTTCCACTAGAGTCGACATATCGACCTTTGGGTGGTCGAGGTGACTTCCGAGGCTTCGAGGTTCGGGAGTCACGATCTTACGAGTTGGTGGGCTGCGACCTTAGCCTTACGTGTGGCTTTCCTTTTCTTCGACATTTGGAGCCTCTTCGACTATAGGTTCATAATAGTATGACCCATCTTGAGTTGGATGTGTCGGCTTTGGAGGTCCATCTTGATACGCAATTTTAATTTCTTTGGTTCCCCCTTGGCTGTCTTTGGGGTTTCTTGGCGGTGATCTTCTTGTCGAGAATGCTTGACGTGTGGGATGAGGTGCTTTCATCTTATTGTTTGTTCTTTTCTAGGGGGTTCGGTATATTTGCGTTCATAGTCTCCCCTCGAACAAATCTATCGGCAAGCCGTACTTCTAAGTGTCTTGGGGCGAGATGTGGAAGCTCCTGGTGAATCAAGTCCTTCCTTGCGGTGCTTTGACTTATTGCATGCTAGCATAGCCTCTAATTTCTTTT
This sequence comes from Lavandula angustifolia, assembly GCA_028984105.1. Classification (NCBI taxonomy): domain Eukaryota; kingdom Viridiplantae; phylum Streptophyta; class Magnoliopsida; order Lamiales; family Lamiaceae; genus Lavandula; species Lavandula angustifolia. The sequence continues at coordinate 21,446,557 of CM054820.1, forward strand.
CGGCACCCATGTACCTCTCGGTCATCAAGCTCCTCCGGACATCATCACTCTTCTTGGGTGTGTCGTGCTCGGTCACGAAGTCGACATTTCTTGCTTGGCGAGACTTAGTTGATATCTTTACGAGTCAAGTCGTTGGTTAAAAGCGAAATCCGATCTTCTTGATCTTTGAGACTTGGCCATCGAGAGAGTTTATTTCGTCCACGAGTCTCAACCACAAGTCCTTCGGCCTCGGTAGCGGCGACTCTCACGAGAAAGTCTCCGATTTTCTACTTTCGGGGTATCCAACTCTGAAGAGTCTTCTTGAGGCTGAGACTCATCCGAATTTGTTCGTCGAGAAGTTCTTCGTATGCGGTTGCGACGTCCAAATTCTCATCCCGGACCTGAAATAGTGTCGTGTGTGCGGTGTGAAGAGAAGTTAAGTGGTTCATGAGAATTTACCTCGTCATCATCTTCGCTTTGCCATCATGCACTTTTCGGTGATTCTTCGACTTCAAGCTCTAAGGCCATGAAAGGCTGCTTCATCGTCGATGAATCCATAAAAGAGTCGACCTCTTCGAGTCGTACGAGATTTCACCGGACTATGTAGGATTGTCTTTTACAGGGCGAATTTCTCTCTCCTTGCCTTACGTGTTGCGCGTTCGGCACTGCGAGCTCGGGACAATCATGCGATAATGTCCGGCTTCTTGCGGTTGTAACAAGCGATGACTCTTTCTTCTTTGCTTTCGCTATTCTTTGATGGTTACGAGTCGTCTTTCTTTACGCATTCGGAAGATTGTGAGTCGGGAGTGTGTTTCGACATATAATTTGACTTACCTTTCGTTTCCCGATAGGCTTTAGTCACTTTTACTGCGTCGCTCCTTCTCCTTCGATACTTTACGGCGGCGGCGCATACTTACGGCGAGACTTCCTTCTTGTAGATCATTGAGTGAAGGTTGAGTCTTACTCGTCGTTTTGCTCGTTCTTTGGAGATCTTTGTCTTGGCCCGATGCTTTGAAAGCATGGTCGATTTTGTGTCGACTTCGGCTCTGCTTTCTTTGAGGTACATCGAACTCAAACTCCCTGCACTTTGTAGTTACGAAAAGATATGGTCGGGGACACACGTCATCTAAGTCGAGAATGTCGCAATAGAGTGGCGAAAGGTGTCCGGTGTCCGTCCGGCGGTGCCCTCGAGAATCTTGGATTCATCTCTCGGTTCTTGAATGTCTTTCCCGGCCCGTTGATAGAGTTCGTCAGATTGGTAAATCGGCGTTCGAATCTTCGATTTTGTCGCGGCATGAGAGACAAGCTTTCCGGCTTTTGGAGTTCCGGTGCTAATTTGTTGGCTTTAATCTTACGAGTCCCTCGACTCGGTAAGCGCAGAAGCATCCCGAGTTCTTTAGCGGTCTTGCATTCTGAACCACTGCGAAGATAAGAATCACTAAGAGTGGTCGGTATGGCGTTTACGGCAACACGGTCTAAGTTGTGAAGCTTCTTCTCCTCGGGAGTGAAGAGACTTACGTCTTTGGGAATCTTCTTCCCGGTCACCATTCCTCCTCCTTGAGCTTGGTCCGAGTCGCGACACTATCAATCCATAGAGCGATAGGTCCATCTTCAAGCCTTGGTCATGCTGTCGTGGAGGGATGTCGGATGTGCTTCCATTCGACTCGCCATACTCCGTAATTCTCCACGAGAACATGGGTACCATCCTTATACACGACGTATCAGCCGTGAAGAATATAGATATGAATGTAGAGTGATATGCGGTGAAAATGTTTTTCCCTCGGATCCGTTCGAATAGACCAGTCTCAGCGATAACAAGAGTCGAAGAACTCCTGCTCGATACCAATTGTTGGTCAGAGTGTACGGTCGGGTGTAGAGGGGGGTGAATACACTTGATTCGATTTCTCAATTTCGAACTTGAGCACGGTCCTATTCGGGATGGTGTGCATGCAGCTTGATTCGGCGGACCCGAGACAAGCTGATACCGAATCGAGTAAAGGCTAAGAGTGCCGGCCTCGGTTGAGATACGCTAGCGACTAGGTCGAAGTCGGTATCGTTCGGTGAGAGTTCGGTGTGCGGAATTGTGTAGGCCCGAATCAATTTTTGTGAGAAAAGCGTTTTAAGTCTCGGTTCGGTAGATTTAAAAAGTTCGGCATCTTTGAGACGGTTGATTGATTTAAATATGATGTTCGGTATGAATAGTAAAATCAATGCATGATTAAGAAAGCGATAGAGAACACGGGATTTTTTTAAGTGGTTTGGATATCGCTCAAATCCTACGTCGCTGTCCCGAATGATCGGGGAGGCTATTTATTATCCTGAGTTAGTCTCGGTCGGCTTACTGCCCAGGCGAAGCCGCGTCTTGGTTTTTATGCGATCGAGTCTCTGGTTACAACAACCATCAAACTTAAAGTGTTTGACAAACTTCTCCAGCGGTGAAGGAGTCCTTATACAATAAGGATTGGGTTCAAATGTGAACTCCTTCGTCTAAGCTATGGATATAACAAGTGAGCTTAGGGTTAGAGGGATAAGGAACGAGAATGTAGCTATCTGAGGCGACGAGCAGTGAGGATTTAGCTATAGGTTCGTGTCGATCGCTTGGATGCTAGAAGCTTATGTCGGTTCGACTTGGTTCCTTTTTGGTGGATGTAGTCTTTGCAGGAGATAACTCGGTTGTTTCTTGCGGAGGACTTAGTCGTTAATTTCGCTCGTTTGAATGCTTTCTCGTGTTCTAGGCGCGCATTCTCTTTTAAATCTTGAATGATCCCTCTATTTATAGAGCGAGAGATTGAAATAGATCCGTTGGAGGCGATCTTCTTCTCTCTCTCTCTTTTTGGTAGCAAACGGCTCTTTTGGTGTAGGTAACGGTGTACTTTCCCACCTTTTTTAGGTAGAAGGTTATTGCGGCTTTAGCGGTGAGAAGACACGTGTATGTTTGTCGTTCGTTGAGGTGAATGAAGTGGTTGAGACGAGCACAAACTTCGAGGCGGGCAGAAGCTAACTTCTCTCTTCCTCGTACATGGCAACTGCGATTCTCTTTCAAAAGAT